>CM068828.1:96343357-96815857 GCA_028554795.2 Sinohyriopsis cumingii
AATGTAAAAAAAAAAGTTTGAACTGAATCAACTTTACCATATATCTGTGTGAACAGTACTTTCTGAATGAAGTCTATCAACACATGGCCATTTCCATGTAATTACAAATAATATGCTGTTGCTGAAAGTCTGCTTTTCTTCATATTGATGTCTTTCTAGGGCTGCATACACACAAAAGTCTGCTTTTCTTCATATTGATGTCTTTCTAGGGCTGCATACACACAAAAGCATGATTGATTCTGTGTAGTTATTTATCGATTTCTCAGATTCAGTATAACTCTTAACATTACTCATAATATCAACACAAATATATTTCTATTTCCTCATTATCATCATCATTCTTATCCTCATCACCACCATTTGCACCATTATCATTTGTTCTTGGGGACACTGAAATCAATGTAAAAGTATATATACTTTAATTTTGGACGTTTGAAAATTCCAAGAATTGACTGCTCTTTATGCATGGGTTTTTGTTGGTGAAATTGTTATTTATTAGATCTATTTATACAAAGCAAGTTTCAAACTTGTAGTGTGCGAATTAACAAAGTTCAAGTCAGTGTATTGTGATTAGGTGAAGTAGCATAGGTAAGAACCAGAAGATAAAGACACCTGTTAATGTCTTGTCAGTGCCTAGACATCATTTTGATCAAAAGGGGAATTACACATGTGCAATTTGGCACATCTCTTTAATAGCTTCTCTTGGCAGTTTTAATCCATTATATAAGAAATCCTTATACAATGTCAGGAACATGTGCATTTTGTCATATACTATATTTATTTGACTATGGAAGGAAAAATATGACAACCAGAGGAACACCTACATTGCAAAGTGCAACATTTACTAGTGCTGGAGGTACTCATATCTGTTTCAAGACTAGGCTGTTTAAGTGTTGCATATTTCACCTATAATATCAGTGGGTTGTGAACAAAGTCTCTTGCTGCATAATCACATAAAGACAAAGTCCTGTTAAAACAAGAAACTGTTACAAAATTGAAGAGGGTTATAAAGGAAGGTCCAGGGCTTAAGGATTTTGCTCCTAAAGCTGCTGTGGAAAACTTTTTTAATGTTTCTTTAAGAAAGAAGTGAAAGATGGAACGAAACAAGTGAGTGGATTATGGTCATTTGTGTCTTCTTCTAGGATCTTGTCAAATTTATTGATTTTAAATGGAATTAAGGTAATAAATTAACACAGAAAAGAAAGTGTAATATTTTCCTTGACTCCTTCTAGCAGCACAACATTAATGAATGGGAAGGTAAATTAATTTAGAATTGTTATATTTGTAACATAACAAACAATCACAATTTTCAGACATATCAACTGCCTTATTTTTTTCATTTAATTTCTAAAATGTGAAATATTTCATTATGAAAGAGCACTAGCAAGCTGATGACACAAACATTGGTGACACAACAATACACAAATGAAAGGAAAAGAATATTGTTCTTGGGACTCCTAGTTTTAGGGCTGGGACTGCAACTTCTTTCAAGGAAGGAGTCCTGGACTGCAACTTTCAAAATCCCATGGAGAACCTTGATTATCACCACCACCATCACCAGCATGATGATGTGACTAATTTAATTTAACATTACATCTTACCCTCTATATAAAGTGGATTGACAATATCATGGTGTATCAACTCAAAGTTAGGATGACCAATCCAGTGTTCCACATTCAACTTTCTGCCAGTGAAGAAATTGTCCACCACCGTGACCTCATGACCTTCCTTCATTAATCTGTCAGACAGATGGGACCCCACAAAACCTGCTCCTCCAGTGATCTTGAAATACAGAAATATATATAGTATGTGCAGTCCTGAAATCTAATGAACAGTGGTTGGAATGTGATGAAACAACAATTTTACAAATAAAAGGCAGCTGAAAAATTATAGATGATATAGATTCATCTCTAAAGGACAACAGTTAAAATTGTATAAACAATAGACAAAAATTGTAGACAAAATTTGAAATTGCTGCATTATTCTACAAAAGACATTTATTATCTTCCTCCATGTGGAAACAAGAAAACAATATAGATCTTTCAAAATGTCAAACTATTTACTTGACAAACACAGCAAGTCACTTGACTGAAATTGCATTGTAGCCAAAAGCAAGAGCAGTTCGCAAAGAAATCTAAGAAATCTGGGCCATCAGTAGGATGCTTTCTGTAGAAATTTCTTATACAGTATGAAAGCAATTGTTTCATTGATTTTTCAAGTTTAATATATTCATCCATATGTGATGGCTGATCAGCATCAATCGTCCAATACTGAAAGGTTCAATATGTAGTAATGCTTTCTGACCACATTGATTAATTTCTATTAACTGTCCTTTTGCAAGATTTTCTCTTTTTTTGCAACAGTGACCATATTTGATTGCAAACTGTCATCATTAATACCAAGATCTGTTCTGTCAAATTAAGTTAAATTCTATTCAGTGTTTTTTTAAAAGTCATTTAAATGATTTTAGTAATGGTGGTGAAGTTTCATTTAAACAAATTTCAAAGTCTTTATTGAAAAAAATGTTTCCACAAAATTTTGTTAAATTTTTGTAACAATGGACATATTTTATTGCAGACATGTATAATTTACAAAAATATTCAACACTCTTTACTGGATGATTTTTGTCAAATTGGTTAAATTCTTTCAAGCAGTTTTTGAGAAGTTATTTTCTATTTTCAATCTGTAGTTATAATGGCTATATCTGATGGCAGATCAGCATCATTTCTCAGAATATGGAAATCATCAAAATCTGGATGATGTCAAATTTCTGTTGATTTTTATTCTTTGAAGAAGTTGTTCACAGGTTTCTATATCCAACAGTAGCCATATTGGATGATAGATTATCATCCCCTAAACAAATATGAAAGGCAATAACTCATAAAATCATTTCCAAAACTGGACAAGCAGTTTCTGGCATGAAGTTTTAAACAGTAATCATAACTGGGTGACATATGAGAATCAACAGATGATGCATGACAGCTGAAAGAACCAAACATAAGCTCACTCAACATTACGGTCATGTGAGATAAAAGGACCTAATGTAGAAGACATTGTAAATGGACTCACCAAAATTCTTTTGCGATCTTTATAATTTAGAAATCTGGTTTCAGGATACTTCTTTGTTCTAGAAATAAACAAAATATAGCACAAATTATGACTTTTGGTTATTATGCTTAAGTTTTCTATGGACTAAATAACTCTAAGCATATATAATAATTACAATAACTTTAAAAGCACGGGGTATATTGTTCTACAATCCATTCATACTCTTACTCTACCACTGAAGCTAAAAACTCTAAAGTGTTGAACTTTAATATTGTGCAGACAGAAGCCAAGAGGGACTTGTATTAAAAAATATTGAGATTCTACCCTATGAATAATAGTAGACACAGATGCACAGTGTGACAATATGAAACCATGTGCATAAACAAACTTTGCCTTAGGAAAGACATACCTGCTTAATGTAGACCTTGGAGTGTTGCCTGACCTTCAAGATTAGGCTCCATTGAAACTGTTTAAATCCCCCACAAAGAAACATGTAATTGTAGACATGCATTGAATAAAATGCTGAAATCCAATTGCATGACTACCATCTGCCCCTAACATTGTCTCTCTACCTTCTAATTTTGTCACTTAAGTCACAACTATAAATACTGCAGGCTGTTTACAAGTCTAATCCCTGTAAAATGTTCCCCATCCCTGGTTATCCAGGTATCATACCTGTTTGGTTATGTATCATTAAGCAATACTCTCCAGTAAACTCCTTTGCTGGCCCATCATTATTGTTATCAGGTTACATGTAAGAACTATAGTCTTTAAGTGACTGGTACCATTTTTTGACAACTAATACAACTACCGGTATAATAATAATAATAATAATAATAATAATAATAATAATTATTATTATTATTATGGAGTTGCCAATTTCAAATTTAAAAAAATGTATGATTTCCATAAAGACCAAAGACTCTGCAAGAAGAAAAGCTCAAAACAAAACTTCCTCAAAAAAGGACTGGTGCTCGCTTGCCAAGAAGAATTTCCAAGAGTTCATGATTCCTTTTAACTGCTGAGTATTGCAATCATGTCTGATTCTCTCCAATGATAACAATAGTTTCAAATTAACTGCTGTGGTAGGCATACTGGATGTCAGATTGACACCTTTTTTTCAGCACCATGTAGATACCATTAGAAATCTTACTGTGAAAACTCCATGTCAATATGCCCATCCATTCAGGAGTAGAAGTGATGACAGGACTGCCATCATGGTGGCCATATTTGTATGCATGACTGCCATTATTTAGCACCAACTAGGTATCATAAAGTCTATAGGTGATGTGATGTGATGTGATTTGGATTTTTAACATAGCTTTAACAATTTTTCAGTCATATCACTACAATGTCTGCGACGTGGCAGTTTATATTGATGTCTAGCAAAGGGGCATCATGCCGCAGACATGTAGCATGATGTAATACCCAGTCACATTATCCTGACACCAGGCTGACCAGTCCTAACACTAACCTCTTAATGCTGAGCGCCAAGCGAGGCAGGTGTTAATACCATTTTTGTAAGTCTTTGGTATGACTCAACCGGGGACTGAACCCACGACCTTCCGCATCCGAGGCAGATCATCTAACCACTAGACCACCAGAGCGGTTGTCTATAGGTGAAAACCCATGCTGAAATATCCAGCCAAGTGGAGGAGTAGAGATAAAAACAGTATCAAGATGGCCACTGTGGTGACCATATTAAGGGTTAGTTTGCATTATTTTCAATTAGGACAAACTAGACACCATAAGAAGTATTCTGCTGAAGATCCCATATCAAAATCACTCTCCATTTAAGAGGAGTAGTATGAACAAGATTTTCAAGATGGCCACCATAACCCAATCTGTCCTTAGAAAACCATTCACACTTGGTGAAACATACCCAGTCACATTATCCTGACACCAGGCTGACCAGTCCTAACACTAACCTCTTAATGCTGAGCGCCAAGCGAGGCAGGTGTTAATACCATTTTTGTAAGTCTTTGGTATGACTCAACCGGGGACTGAACCCACGACCTTCCGCATCCGAGGCAGATCATCTAACCACTAGACCACCAGAGCGGTTGTCTATAGGTGAAAACCCATCTGAAATATCCAGCCAAGTGGAGGAGTAGAGATAAAAACAGTATCAAGATGGCCACTGTGGTGACCATATTAAGGGTTAGTTTGCATTATTTTCAATTAGGACAAACTAGACACCATAAGAAGTATTCTGCTGAAGATCCCATGTCAAAATCACTCTCCATTTAAGAGGAGTAGTATGAACAAGATTTTCAAGATGGCCACCATAACCCAATCTGTCCTTAGAAAACCATTCACACTTGGTGAAACATGTTCACTCTAGGGCTGAGCAGTGTTACATAATTAAAGCAACACTCCTAACCAAATCTGGCCTTTCAAAACCATTCACACCTGGTGAAACATGTTTACTCCACACTAGGGTTTAGCAATGTTACATAATTACAGCAACAGTCCTAACCCAATCTGGCCTAGAAAACTATTCAACACCAGGTATAAAATGTTTACACTTTCAGGTGGCCCTGTTGATTATTTTATTATTTCCTATAAATATTACATGCTCATTTCATCACCACAATTATGAATATTTATATTTTTTAAAATTCTAAATATTGCAGTTGTAGAGGCCCTCCTGCCCTACCTGTAAGTGTTTGCTATATTGTATTGTTTATATTTTATTTATTTTGTGGATTGTCAAATTGTTTAATGTATTTATTTTTTTTAAATTTTATTTGTAATTTTTCTTCTGCCTCTTCTTGATCCCACTTTTGTCTTCTCAATTCTTTTCTTCTTTTTCTATCTCTTTCCTTTGTTCTGGAGATCCTGCAGCTAGTATTGACACTGGAGGCTTGGGTAACTGATTTCCTTGTGGTGTCGAGATTACTGGTGTTTTGGCTTGTAAAGTTTTTCCTTGTTGTTGCTGTTGGTACTGATGACACTGTTGCTTGGATTCCTGTTGAATTTGTTGTTGTACTATTTGTCTTAGATTTGTACCTAATTTTCCTTGTTGCTCATCTTGTTGTTGGTTTGGTTGCTGCTGTTGTAGTTGTTTCTGTTTTGTATTAATTGCTATGTCTTTATCCTCTTTCTCTTGCCCTGCTGGATTGGTTTTGTTGATCCATTTGTCGTTGTTGTTGTTGCTGCTGCTGGAGCCTGTGATTTCTGGTCAGCAATTGTTTTCTTTTGTGTTTTATTTCTCTGCTGTTCTTGTTCTTGGTGTTTTTGTTTCTTCATTTGTCCACCATGTTGCTTTTGGTTTCCTTGTGGTTGTTGCTGTGTACACCGTGTTTGTTCCTTTTGCGGCTGCATGGTAGTTAATTTTCCTTGTTCTTGTTTGGTTGTTGTTGTTTTTCAGATTGTTGTTGGTTTCCTTTATTTGATGTCTGTATTCCACTTGGGCCCTGTTCTGTTGTTGTTTTTGATTATCCTCGTTAGTGTTTGTCTGACTATCATTTCCGCTTCTTGTGCTGCCTGGGTTATTCAGACATTTGTAAGGTGTGTGTCCTGTCTTTTCGCATTTATTGCATTTCCGATGGTAGATACACCCCTTATACCATGTCTTTGCCAAAAAGCTGTGTAAAAAAAGGCTCGTTTTACCTCTGGTTGTTTGCTCCTTTCTTCTTTTAAGATTCTCGTTCCATTGTAAATTGTCGTCATGGGGATGGTTCCTAGTCTTGAAGATATCACTTTAATTTTCAATTTCGTCTCAAACTTCTCAACTGTAGCTTCCAGTGGTATCTCTGAAATGTGTAGCTCTCCAGTTCGTTTTCTGATTTTGTGTAGGATTGGTCTGGGCTCTTTGATTATAGCTGTTACTCCCGCAATATTGAAATCTCCATACGGTAATATAGACTGGTTTCCTTTTGGGCATACAATATAACCTTCGTCCCCTTTTCTGTTTATTGAGTAAACTCGTTGCAAACTTTATGGAATCTGCACTTTAATTGCAACCATTACTGACGTTATCCCTGGTATTTTTTCTCTCGATATTTTGGTCATATCTATTTCCTGTGCACCTTTCTTATATATACATTCCATGTATGATTCTCCTTGTCTTTCTATCCGTCTTGTATTGAAGTATTTCTCCAGTTCTCTAACCGGCTTGTTTGCTCTGATAGTCGCCATTATTTCTCCTGTATCCAATGCTGAAAAAGCAGCGTGTTCAGTACTCATTTCTTTTAGTCTCTAGTTTAGTTCATTTAGTAGTATTCTACTAGTTATCGTTGTAGATTTTCTTATACTTGTAGCATAATTCTTTGGTGATTTTTAATCCATTTTATATTTGCTCTGTCGGTTCCATTGCTACAGTGAGTGAGGTTTGCTCCCACTTGCTTGCTTAGGTGGCACTGTACTGTGCTGTGCTGTACTGTACTACTGTATTTAGCTTTAGTGTTCTATTTACCACTGATGTCCTGAAATGACCTAAAACCACCTTTCTTGACAGACCATTATTTTTTGGCAAACAAAGTGGTCTTTCAAATTATAGTGAAATGTTTATCACATTATTATTAAAGACAAAAATGTTATCAGATTATATCTGAAATATCTTAGTGCCAACAAATAACTCTATTATGGGTTGTTTTGTTCAAATTGCTGCAATGATTCTTAATTTTTGTATTCATTATTTTTTATATAGATCTTTTAACTGTGATTATTAACAACTTTTGCTATGTATTCTTTATGCCTGGATGAATGAGTTATCACAATTGGTTCAGGTATCAGATGCTGTGGACACACAGTAACTGCTTTTATACAGTACAACCTGAGTTGCAGAACCTCTGCTACGAATGCCCACCTGTCATTTAGGCATGACATGATTTTACTATATAAAAAACACTGGTATGACTGACCACCCACTAAACATGACCAGTGTCCTTGATATTTCTGCAAAATATGTACTTGAACAGAGTAAGAATGACCATATGTTATACCAGATATACTGTAAACATTAGAGATCTTTTTTTAACTGCTTGAAACCATAAATGTGGAGTACAGTCTGCTTGGCTGAATGCAGATTCTTCTAAACCATGATGCATGCAAAAGTAGGAAAAAGTACAATTTTTGTTAGATTTTTAAGGAAATTCTGTATGCTGATGAGTGCAAACCAGTCTCATGTACGTGTTACAAACTTCCAATGAAGTACAACAGTAATCAATGTCCCTATTACACTTAAACATTCCATTTTTAGAACATTCACAATTATAGACACACTGAGTGACTAAACATGAACTTGAAACAAAAATTATAATATTTATTAGTAATGTATTTTTAATGCTATATATAATTTTTGTGTATGAATGTAAATAGTATCTAACAAGAACACTAAATAATAAACAATATATATATATATATATATATATATATATATATATATATATATATATATATATATATATATATATATATATATACAGCTTGAAAACTATACTAGTGTGAAGCTAGTATGAAGCAATGCCAGTGTCCATGTGCACCCATATGAGTATTTAGGCACTTAATGGCATAGCTTGGAGAGAGAAAAAAACAGAGAATACAAAACCTTAGCAACTTAAAAATTTGCTGGTTTTGCTCTAACCAGCTACAAACAGATAAGTAATGAATTAGCATTAAATTCCTACTCTATATACATTTACACATTTGTAGGATATGAAGCGATCGATTTATACATGTGATCAACATTTGTAGCAGTAATGTTTTCCTCATTCTAGGATTTCAAGGTAACTCCTGGGTTATATATTGAAACAAATGATACCCACACCATGTAAATCCTGTTACATAGCTTTGATAACTCATGAACATCAGGGTCCAAAAACACAGACCACACTATAAGCAAGGGCGCGAGTTACTGAGGGACCTCCAAAAAAACTGTGGAGTATGCTGAGGGGGTGGAGGAAACTTGTCTGTTTAATGGCTGAATCCTCGTTTTATAATCGAGTCAAGAAAAATTGTTAATAAAGCACTTTTTCTGATGAAGTTGTTCATTATTCTCTAAAAATTACATTTATTTTCAAAATGTCCAACATCTGAACATCGATAACATAATTCCAACTGGATTCAACAACTAAACATGGTACATGAAAACATGTGCATATTACATCACGGCTTTTTGTTTTGTTGATTAGTCTGGTTCCCGGAATGGTGTATAATAGTATTTTGCCAAACAAGGAGCCTACAAAGCAGGATCCAGACAAACAGTTGATACACTACCAAAGAAGATTCCTTTTTTTTTAAAAATGCAACATTCATGAGAAAATCGTTGACATCAAAAATTAATTATTGAATTGTTCAATTAGTAAAATACTGATGCTGTGATATCATTGCAAGTAATAGTGAAACCTCTTATCATCCTTGAGGATATCTGCACTTGATATGGTTCTCAGAGAAACTCTCATGGACACAGCTGTTACAGTAGAATGACACAGTTCACGTTTAATTACAAGAGGACACATTGCATTTATGATGATTACACTTAAAAGGAACTAAAAGATAGAACTAGAACACAAATTTCAATTGATATTTTTTTATTTAATTGGTATTTATTTATTAAAGTACTGCCTCAACTAGGTGTTAAGTGACATTTTCATTGATCAAAATGTCCTTGAATATCATTAATTGCAGTGTACTAAGAATGTCGTTTTAAAAGGAAATGTAACAAATTAAATGACTTCTTATTAAAAGTTGATATTTCATAATGTTGATTAAAATTTCCAGGTCATATCTACCATTTTTGATGATAAAATGAGCAATATATCAAAGTTTCTGTTGCCAATTTTGGGGTATTTTCTGGTTTAAAAAAATGGATGCATACTTGACTCCATATTATAAGAGTGTTTGTGAGTTTTCAGGGCACAAGTTATCGAGGGAGTGGTGTGTGTGTATAGACAGATAGATACTTACATACATACATACATACATACATACATACATACACTTGAGCAGAGTTGAAAAGGTTTAAAAGGTTAGAAACACTTAGATATAAAAATGCACCTCAGCAAATTACTGGTTTAGTCTGGAGTTTTGCAATACAGGAACACATGAAGGTTATTTAATGCTGAGACAGAGTAAAGTGCCTTGCACATGAACACACCATGGTAACTAAACCAAGCTGATCTAATGGTAGAATCTGAACATGCACCTTTTGATAGTAAATCCCTGCAACAAATGAAACCATCAGCTCTTGAAATCATAGATTGTACATCATATGTGGCCAATGTTTTATTTTCAAGATGTAAAGACAAACAAATGCATCTGAGAAGATAAATGAACACTGGCAGCAAGCACTGGCACCTAGGTCCCTCCTTAACTTCAGAGACACTGCCAACAGCTAAAATGGGAGGTGAGAGGTTGCAAAATGATGAGCACAGGCAAGTTCCTTTCAACACAAGAACTGTCAGAGGACAGCAAGACTGAACAATTTGAAATGACTTGCTATGAAAATCAACCAAAACTGATAATATAACAAATACTATTTGCATCAACGCATCCTATTACCAACATTATGAATCACGTCCTAGTGTTTTACCCTGACTCTAAACAATAAGCAAAGTACTAAAAGATTTGCTGTAAACATTACTGCAATTGGTAGGAAACACTCAAAATAATAAGCACGAACAGTTGCTAAGATACTGTCAAATATGATTCAAACATGAAAAGCAGATAAAGGAAAAAGATTTAATATGGTAGTGTAACAGTTCTCCAGATGCTTTCATGTATCCATGCATTAGGTTCCATGACCATGAAGTTGTTGTTGTTGTGTTGTTGTTGTAATTTGGGTTTTTAACGTAGCTTTAACAATTTTTCAGTCATATCGCTACGATGTCTGCAATGTGGCAGTTTATAGTGATGTCTAGCACTGGGGCATTATGCCGCAGACATGTAGCATGATGTCCCACCCAGTCACATTATCCTGACACCGGGCTGACCAGTCCTAACACTAACCTCTTAATGCTGAGCGCCAAGTGAGGCAGCTGTTAGTACCGTTTTTGTAAGTCTTTGGTATGACTTGGCCGGGGATCGAACCCACGACCGCCCGCATCCGAGGCGGACGCTCTAACCACTAGGCCACCGGAGCGGTCTGACCATGAAGAGTCTCTAAGGACCATAATTAAATGTAAGTAGAAACATAAGCTTATACATAACTAAAAAGTCTGACTGTCCTACTTTTGGACACAACCAAACCCACAGCCATACACTCATTAAAACGTTAATATACTCACAATTAGCAATATTCAAAATACATCTAGCATGATAAATTAAGGAGAAATTTACTGTACATAAACATCAACTTGCTCCAAACAATTAACTAAGGTGGGATGTGGACTGCTAGGTGTGACTACACAAGCTCTCGTTATTCTTTGAATAGTTGAGCAAAATATGAACATTGTTTAACTTACAAAATGATGACCCTTGTTCAAAATCTAGACGTGCATATGCCACAAACAAATTACATTAAGTATATGCATTTTGTTCTCTTAAGAATGTAAGAATGCCCACATGATGCTTCATTCTAAAGAGCAAGTTCAACGGTGTTAAGTATGCTTATTATGTGAAACCTACCCTTTCTCTAGCTCTGACACCTTCTTCTTCAGCTGTTCAATTTCTTCAAAAACATTAACAAGATTGTCTGGCCTATGGAAATCTCTCACCATGATATCTTTTGCTTCCATTGGTCTGAAATGAATAAAGAAAGTATGCTATCAACGAATACATGAACCTGGGATCTTACAGATTTACCCAAAACAACACTGTACCCTACTGGTACGAAAATAACACTAATTCTTTCTGCTCAATAGGAATTCCACAGAATCATCCATCTTGACTGCTTCAAAGCACAACATCCTAAAACCCTCCATAATCACTATAGCAAAAATGTAGGTCACCACAATCTGTGTAACTAATATAAATACATCCATCAAATTTAAAAAACTACAAACACAACAGTACCTAAGAAAATGAGCAAATAGAAAAAATTATTTACATTTAATCACAGAAACCCAAAAAGGTCACTATCGACTACTTTTGTATGTAGTAAGTATTACATGCAAGATAAATACAAAATATCACCTGTGTCCTACTTTTAACTATCATAAGTAGTATTCTTCAAGTTAAATACAACAAGTTTCATGGCTATACATTCAATAATGCTTGAAAAAATGAGCTAAAGGCAATACCTGCAGTATAAAAGATCACGATGACAAAGCCATCAAGTTTCATGATTGTAAATACAACTGTGTCAGAGAAACTCATCTGAATGCAAAATCTTGTGGCTGACACTGACATCATCAGAAAAGTGAGCCTTATGTTCTGCTTGTGTTTTGCAAGTTAGAAAAATGCTGGAGGACAGCCTTAGATTTGCATAAAGAGTTAAGGCAACTGGCTACATGGCCTTCCCAGAGCATGTGATGTTATGGGGTTCTGACCCCTCACTGGGTCTTTGTCCCTGAGTTCTATATGAATTTATGTGACCCTTTCACAAAGACACAAACATGAGTCAATGCACTTCATGACATAAAAACAGACTTGATAAGTATTTTGGAGACAGTTACTTTCCGCAGAGGAAGAATGTGGTAGATCAGTTGGTAAAGCATTAGACAAATAATCCAAGGATTATGTGTTTGATATCTACCCAGGTCAGCTATCTGTTTTCTTGGGAAAGTACTTTGCTTCCATTTCCTTGGCATGATATATCTGATAATGTGTTACATATGTCCCTTTTGTCGTAAGAGGTTTCCAATGCTGGATAAAGGTAAATCTGTGAAATTAAATCCATCCCAACCAAAAAACTTTGTACAGATCTGTAGTCCTGTAGGCATTGGGCAGGCTTATTATACCATTAGATTGGTATATTTATTATTTGCCTGCTTTTTCACACAAAAAAATTATGCCATTATCAAGTCTAATTTGTACTGACTACTTCCAAGTGATCCCTTTAATCATAATGATCTTTTAAGTCTTAGGTGATGGATAATGCATTTTAATTTTAAAACTCTTTAAATACCCTACTCTACTTACAACCCCAAGTTTAAAGTCTATAGCATTAAGTGGCTGATGGATCAGCTAACAAGGCATGTGCCATTTTGTCCAAAACATACAGCAGCTTACTAAAATGGTTTGTGCGCTGTTGAAGCATAAACATCATAACTACTGTGCAGCCCCAAGGAAAAATAAATTAACAATTAGCATAGATCTACTACACGTTTTCACGCCTCACATGACTTGGTCAGTGTACATTAACAGTTCCTATTTCACTTCTTTGATCAGCATTTTATTTATGAGAAAAGGTTGTAAATATCACTACAAATTATCATGATAAGAAACGTACCATAGAGAAAGATTGATCAGCCTCAAGTTAGTGTCCACTTGTGGGTTCCAAATTTTTCTGTTCACAAGAAAAACTGATGAGATTGATACAATTTAAATCAGTCTATGACACATTCAGGGTCACCAAGTGTTTGGTCAAATGAATCTGCATCACTGATCAATAATAAATACAAGATGAAACTGTACACTGTTCTTTCCTATGGAGAGAGTACTCCAAGCTGAGTATCAATACTTGTCTGTAACTTGTTTAAACATGAACTATGTTCCCAGTGCCCTCTAACAAGCAAATATTATCAAAGCAAGACTTTACATGGTCCAGCAAATGCTGAGAACAATGGCTACCAAAATTTTGGGTCTGGGCTACCACATACTGAATTAAGGTAGCCAACTGGGCTACTATGATAACAGCATGAATTCATGTACTTATTTCAAAACATACCTACAAGAAAGCTCTATTTGTTAATGACAACAATAGATGGTAAAAAGAAAAGCCTTGAAGCTAACATTTTTATATTCAGGTAATTTATTTGCATTCTTTTGGCAGAGTTTACCTGCAAGCAATCAGGGTTGGGCTACCATCTGATTTTGAAATTTGTCATGCCCTGATTCACATCTCATGCTGGAAGCTGTGAAAACTCTGTTGGTGGAGAGTTGGATTCATAATCTAAAGGTTACAGGTTTGATACAAACCCAAGCCAGACCTGGTCAGTTGCCACAGTATCTCTGTGAATGGCACTTAGCATCCATTTCCTTGGCAATAAAAACAAATTGTACCCTTTGCTTACGTACTGTAGGTACACAAATAAGAACTTTGCTGAACCAGATATGTCACTGCATAATGCTCTAACCAGATCCGATTTCTCAAAAAAAAAGCATATGTCCAGATTTATTTTACACTGAGTAGCAACTCTATTTCTATTCTGATTTTAGTTAGGTTTGCTGAATAATGGATAAAGAACACCTTATCTGCAGTAACTTAATCAATCAAAATAGTAAATTGGGTCTAATACAAAACACGACAAAACACAGAAACATCAATCTCTCAAAAGCCAAAACCAAATTCAAGAAAAATCAAAATAAAGCTTTCAATCCATCAACCATCAAATCCAGAATGAACTACCACATGTATTCACTTATAAGTCAAATCCAACCTAAAATTCAAGAAAAATGAGAAATATGAGCATAGTGCACTGACAGATCCGACTCTGTGCAGCTTGTTAGGTCAGTAATCAGTAGAACATACAACACAGACCCTGATTTGCAAGTGCATTATGCTATGGCAGATCATGATCTTTGTTGATTGCAGTCCGAATTGACTTATGAGTGAGTACAGATAGTATGCAGAACAACAAAATACGCTTTACCTCTTGCAATTTTTTAAAGAATAAAATGCATAAAGCTGGTGACCAGTACTTCTCCAACACTGCCCAGAATATTTCTTACTAAAAAGATTAAAGCATTTATCACAATTACAAGTGTCAGAAGTAACTTTATAACAATTTTAAGGAAATTGAAATTCCTTCAAGACCAATTTCTATCTTACCAGTCATTTTAGACATTTCTTTATATTGTATAATATTGTATTAAATACTAGTTCTAATCTTCTTTATCATGAACTTCTTTTGCCATCAGTTTTCAATGTCTTGATATTTTTTTTAAAAACACGTTTTAATATTTTATCTTTTTTCATAAGTGTCTTGATATAGATACAACTGTGATTTGGTGAAACTTCAGCTTAAGATATAAGAACACTTTTAATAAATAAAAATAGCATATTATGGGGGAACCCTAACATAAATGCACTTCACTGAGACACAAATCTCAATAAAGTGTGCCCACAGCATAGGTCTGCTTTTTTGTCTTGATGTCCTTTTTCCAAGGACACTAATCAAAGCATCAACTTAGCTGATAAGAAGATTAAAAAAACTCACTTAAGTTTCATATACATACAGTCTACAGATCATAATTACTGCTTTTACACAGCAATGATTAATTTTCATTGAGCCTGGAGCTATATTAATCCCAGATGTTTTGTAAGTTACAATACATTAGGCTGTTGTTTTATTGACCGACATCACACACACACACACACACACACACATCCATTCATTACATTTGTGGCAATTCTCCATATAATGTTGTTTAGTACATGATGCCTTCATCATTCATGAATAAATTTATGGAATTATTAATCATTCCTATTAGTATGCAATTTAGTACAAAACACATTTATCATTATCACTATAACATGGTCAGCTGTTGTGGACACCAACTAACCTGCTACATCAGGATTGACCTGTAGACATACTCTGGTTTCATCTGACAAACTTAACAGAACATGTGAGCTAAATATTTTGTTATCATGTTTTCAACAAGTACTATTATGTTATCAATATGCATTATGATATTATACACATTTTCACATTATGAAATCATTTGACCCAACAGATTCATGAGAATCATGAATGAAATCATGAATGCAGTCAAGTAAAAAAACAAGAGCCCCTAGAAGAACTGATGCTCTACGAACTAACAGAATTTCCAGAGGACCATTTCTTATTTCTGACTGCTTAGTGATGAAACCATCGCAGATATTCTTGAGTAACAACAAGATTTTCAGTCTGACTCTATGTGGTCATATTGTGTGTAAGATCAGCAAAATTTTCATTTAGGACAACCTGTCATCATTAGACGTCTTTTGGTAAAAACAATGTCATTATTGACAAAAACCATCCAATCATGAGAAGTGGAAACAAGATTTTTAAGATGGCCACAGTGGAAAACATAACAAATGTAAGATTGGCACCATTTTCAAGTCTCCCCATGAAAACAATATTGATATGACTTTTCGTTCTGGAGGCACAACTTTAATAAGATTTTCAAAATGGCTACCATTGTGGCCATTCTGAACATTAAATTGGCATTATTTTAATTGAGATCCAACTGTTTTTAAGAGAACCCCATGCTGATTCATAGCAATTCTCCAAACATTAAAAGGATTAGCAATAAGACACAATGGAGTGATAAATGAGGGACAACAGGTCATCCTATAAGCTCATTGGGTCTATGACCAGTAGAACTATAAAAAAATATATATTTATGATAACATTTACACTTTTATACATTAAGGTCTGGTATTTTCAATACTTCAATTTTACTGATATATTGCACCAAAACAAAGTATTTCACAAGAAAAATGTTGCTAACTTAAATGTGAAAGAAGTATTTTAAGCATCTCTGCAGATTCTGACCAACTTAAACATAATGCATGCCATTGTGATCCATTTTTAAGGCTCATACTATCAAGAAAACTGATGATGATGATGTCATGTGTGATAGTCTGTTCCTTGTGGACACGTACAGCCATTTGTAATAAGTCTAGACAGAAACTTGTTTATTGATATGACACAGTTCTATTATTGATTTTGTTTCACAACATAGAGATTTCCTTTACAACAGAATGAATCATAAAAATAATACACATCTATTATCTTTCCTCTGAAAATGCATAAGATAGTGGATGTTCTCCTTAAAAAATGCTTGAAGTTACCTCAAACACAAAATGCCAAATATAGGGATAGCTACCCAAGTTATGTAATGGAACCAAATCACTTAAACCAATTCAGGAATTTATTTGCAAAATAAATGTACCATGATTTGTAATCCATTATGGCTATGAGGACAGAATCAGTGGTGTAGTATAAAGAAGTGAGAGAATGCAATAAGGAAGTGAGGGAACAAGTTACTTAGATGTGGGGGACAAAGGCTAGCATCCCACAGCACCACACCCTGGACAGAACTGACTACATCCACAATAAGGTTATCACACTAAGGTAATAAGAAAATATACCACTAAAAATAGACATGAACTACAAGAACCTGAAAAATCTTGTATGCTGCAGATGATGACTCCTTAATCAATAACATATGTTAAAACCCAGTTAACTGGAAAAAGGAAACAGAAAATAACCTGTACACATATGTAAACAAGTTAAACCACTTAAGTGAGAGTAGAAATTAATGTGCATGAATGTTTTGTCTCCCTTTGTATGCTTTCCGGCCGTAAATATAAAGAAATCTACAATCGCATGGTGGCTTGATGTGAGGATGATGATCACTGATTTTACAGTTATCAAAGTCATTCATTAAATAATTCCACCAAATGACTTAAGACAAAAGGTTATTTTTCTTATCATTGCCTTTAAAATGCTGATGGCACACTTTGTTTAGGGATCTGCTTGATCATGAGTCGTGATGCACGTCAGCTGCTTTTACTGCTACCTGTTGATAAGACCTTCAGGTAAACCACATGATAATCAAAGCAGTTCACTGCAAGATGACTGACTACTCAATCACCAGTTTCTAAGTACAGATAAATCATTTCTTAGTTTGCCATAAAAAATTTAATTTGTTACTTTTTCTTTAATTATGAAAAAACTTGCCTGGTGTCTGGTATTGTTTAAAATGCTATTTGAAATTAAAAAAAGATTAAAAAATATAGTTTCCAATAAATTGGAGGTTGTGGTTACTTAGGTTACTTACAGTAATAATAAAATTGCAAAAATTGTGAAGAGCTTGGAATTTTTCTTTCAACGTAAGCTAGCATTACTCTTTGTGTGAAAAGTAATTACATACCTACATACTGATCTGCTGGCATCTTCACTATGAAAAGGTGGAGTCTTGAATATACCACTGACCCAGCAAAAATGTAATACAGTTGATGTTGTTGTTGTTCTCAGGTTTAACAACATTTTTCAGCATAAGATAGGCTATACATGGCGGCCAATATAATGGTGGAGGAAGAACCCTGGAAAACCCAGGGAAGAACCACCCACCCACGAGAAGCTACTGGCAGGCTTTCCCACATACACAGGCTAGTCGAGCCTTGGACTCGAACCATGCAGGCAGAGGTGAGATGGCAGTGATCCAGAACGGCAAGTGCTTTAGACCACTCGGCCACTTGGGGCCTCATGTAATACAGTGACCATATGAAAAACTACAAAAAAATTTTAACGTATTCTGGCATTTTATTTTCCACATCTAACTCATAAAGATATGTGACAGCTCACTAAAAACAAGCACTTCTCCCCATTACAATGATACTTAGGTTACTGAAAGTGTTACTGTAAATTTAACAGCTATGTGTAAATATGCAATTTCTTGAATTAAAAACTTTTCTTATAATATACTTATCTAACAAGCCATGTTTTAGATGGCTTTAAACTCAGGGTCTTCATTCTGAACATATTCTGACTGCTCCGGTGGCCTAGCATTTAGAGCGCCTGCCTCAGATGCAGGAGGTCGTGGGTTCAAGCTCCAGCCGAGTCATACCAAAGACTTACAAAACAT
Source organism: Sinohyriopsis cumingii (assembly GCA_028554795.2). Classification (NCBI taxonomy): domain Eukaryota; kingdom Metazoa; phylum Mollusca; class Bivalvia; order Unionida; family Unionidae; genus Sinohyriopsis; species Sinohyriopsis cumingii. Next base: position 96,362,090 of record CM068828.1, read on the forward strand.
GGTACTAACAGCTGCCTTGCTTGGCGCTCAGCATTAAGAGCTTAGTGTTAGGACTGGTCAGCCTGGTGTCAGGATAACATGACTGGGTGGGACATCATGCTACATGTCTGCGGCATGATGCCCCAGTGCTAGACATCACTATAAACTGCCACACTGCAGACATCGTAGAGATATGAATGAAAAATTGTTAAAGCTACGTTAAAAATCCAAATCACACACACAAACTGAACGTATGTTAATGCTTTGGGCCAATTTTATTATCAGATCAGGCGTCAGTGGTTATATACTGTATATAGTAGCACATAAGCCGAATAATTTAGGAAATAAAACAAGAATGGAAGGGGGGGGGTCGGCTAATCTGCAGGCCAAGGTCTAAACTTTAAAAAGTTTAAGTTTGTGACTGTAAATCCTGGAAAAGAAGAAAATAATTTGTCCATGTCCTATGACTTGTATGGATGTAGAAATAACATATTTTAGGTTTTCTGAACACTTTGCATGCTCATATTTTCTGATTTTTCCAACAAGACATTAAATAAAGTTAAATAAAGACTTCATAATTCATGGGCCAGATTGAGTACCAAGGAGAACAGACTGTACTATAATGAATAGTACTTACACATTGCAAATCATGCTCAGCACCACTTAAATCCTTGTTTATTCACAAAAATATTAGATCCAGTTTTTGCTTTATTCACTGTTTCTACCAAATTGCATTCTTCCAGATCACATTTCAGTTAGACGTACATAGCTGTTTCATTTGTGTTGATCAGTGCTCATGAGTTACAATTTTTCAGTTATATAAGTGATCCTAATATCCTTGAGGTAACTTTATGAAAAGGTACACATTTAATTGTGGAAAACCAGCATCTATTCACATAAATGTTATAAGTTCACAAAAGACTGGTAATAAAAAAGACTAAAATTGTAGATACAGATCCAAGATCATTGTCGATCTATTTTAGTTTGCTGTTTTGGCTGAACAAAAAAAAAAGATCATAATTTTCCACACTCTGAAAAGTTGTCTCAGTGTCTCCTTGTATATATATATATTTGGCAGATTTGTATTTTGTTTTCCGATAGCAATCTAGGACAGTTAATCATTAAAACCCTGAAAATGGCTTGGATTAAGAGGGACCAGTGATTATACCAGTACTTTGATGTGTAATTGCCTTTCACTCTGTAATGTGGGCACTCGCCAGTTATTATGTACTTTTGAGAGAGTGACATATGTAAGGTGAAGTTTGCTTTTAAAACATGAACAGTGGAGAGAATGTAAATGTAAGAGAGAATGTAAAATGTAAAAAAAGTTATCATCTCTTTTTTTTATACAATTTACCTCTGAAATTCAGGAAGTGAAAATGACCGAGTGGACCTAGCACTTTTTGAAAGTGCACATCTGGAGTAAGGCCAAGCTATATACTCAATAACCCATATTACACCCATCAATCATACACCAAAATAAAGGGAATTAAAGGTTCTTTGAACTATACCTAAGATATACAAGGTCTTTTTAAATAGCCAGTATAACCAGTAAGGAAAGCCAGGAAAATTCTTTTTCTTTAAAATTCTAACCCTATGCAAAATATGAAACTGTAGAGCACCACCTTAAAACATATATAAAAATGTATGCAATTATTTTTCTTATTTTCATATCATCATGTATGATGTTCTAAATAAAATGGTACATTAATACTGATGTTAAGCATGAAAATAAACTAATTATACTCATTTTGCTTTTGCTTACATAATTTTCCATGAGGCATGTTTGTGTGAGTAGTGACCTTAATTATGGGGAAATTAGAAGTCTTAGAACGTAGAAATAAAGTCAACTTAAATTTAAAACTATGGCATTAAGTAAAAGAAATATATAGTGAAAATGTTTCTGTCATTCATTTATTTGCAATGAAATTAAAAAATAAATGATGACAAAGCAATTCGCTTCTTCATTATTAAACATCAGGCAAATATTTTACCCTTTGACCTTTATGAACTTCATCTCTTCCATCCCATTTTCAAACTGTAAAATTTATTGTTGACATCTCAGGATTAATTCTGGTTAGTTTCATGTTCCTGTCTTTCAGCATAACATTGGTTGCTATGTTGACAAAATGTAACGTGAATTTTTAAAATAGCTCAATTTTTATCATAAGGGGGAACTGGATTCGTTAGAGACTCTGACACTACCATATATACTCGCGTATAAGCCAAAAATTTAGGAAAAAAATAAGGCCTGGAAGAAGGGGGTCGGCTTATCTGTGGGCCAAGGTCCAAGTCTGAAATTTTTAACGCTTTTTTCCCTCGATTTCCAGTATTTATTGTTTCTGTTGATCGCCAAAGATAAGATCACATGCCTAATGATGCCACATGGCTCATAAGATTTGTGCTGTCGTGAAGTGAAACAAATATTTTTTTTCTAACTTAAGTGGTTGGATAATGAATGAAAAACATGTTTTAACGTACTTGACGTCTATCTGACAGATGTCCATCCACCAGAAAATGCAGCTATACATGTTATTTGAGCCATGGTGGTACGTGTATTTTCCAAAAGAACCGCCATATTAGTAATCTCCATTCAAGTATTTAACCCTCAGCTAATCAGTAATCATTAAACTCTACGGTATCGTACAAATGCACACTAGCTTATTTCAGTGTAAATATGAAAAGAATCTACGTAAAAAAATAAAAGAATTATGATACTGAAGGTATATACAACAAACATTTTGATCGAGAGTAGAAATACATGTACAATAGTCTTAAAGGAACAATAGCGAGAGGCTCCATAGGGGTTTGTTGCGCCCACGCTTAGGAAGGGTAAATAACAGGGCAATATACGAGTCAGCGTGAATAATTGTAAAACAATATAATTTGTGGGATTTCTTGACAGGTGTATTAGAAGTAATCAGCAGCCACAGTTTATATACTACTGTTGTTTAGTTGTTTGTAAAGCAAAGTGGTTTGTTAGCGATAGAGTCTTGTACAATAGCTACCATATGCTTAATCTGTGGTAAATGCCTCGGGGATAACAGGTTTGTTTTGATGCGCAATGCCACTGACTTTACTAATACATGTCGACTCTCAGATGTATTGTTTAATGAGATATGGTAGTGGACATGGTTTCTGCTCAAAGTTATAAACTGTCACATTACTTGAAAAATGTCCACGCTGAAACCAATCATATTTTGATCAATTGAATCACACTACTACCGGTAGTTTAAAAAAAAAACACAAATAAACAACAATGATAAATAATTATCACATACAAATTGATAACCAACCACACATGGAAATAATTACAGGATAAAGTATATAAATAGTATACTACCACTATATACAAGAGACCAGGTGCAATTCTTCAGAAACCTTCAATGCTTGTATGGGATATGTTTCGTGAACACAAGACCGATGAAGTAAATAAGGCCGCAAAGAAAATGAAAACAACACTGGCTGTGATACCAGGAGGTTTAACGTCAGTGTTACAACCTCTTGATGTCTGCCTTAACAAACCTTTTAAGGACAAGTTACGAAAGATGTGGGCAGAATGGTTTGTTCAGGGGCTGTGAAAATGACAAAAGGCGGGAATTTAATGAAGCCGTACATCGATTTGGTCGCCAAGTGGGTAAAAGAAGCATGGGACTCAATTCCATCGGAAATGATTGCAAAATCATTCAGGAAGTGCTGTATCAGCAATGCCAAGGATGGAACAGAGGATGATGCTATATTTCAATCCGACAATGACGAGGAGAGCGAGAAGGAGAATGACACACTATTGGATGACCATGATGACAATGATGACATATATGATGAAAGCACGCCTGTAACAGAAGCTGAGTCTGACACAGAGCCAGATTTTGAAGGATTCTAAAAGTGACAGAACTTTTATAATTCATGATTTTAGAATGAGGATTAATTAAATTTCCATTAAGACTTAACACTTTAGAATTGTTTTATTTCAACATATAAATTAGCTTTCTTACTTTCATTTTATTTAATAATTTGATTTGCCTAAATAAACGTATTCAGAACTCACTTTGTGCATCTTGTGATGTACCGGTAGTCTAGAAATTATGGGTCGGCTTATACACGGGTCATGGACTTCATAACAGTTTTACCAATTCAGTTTGGGGGGGGGGGGTCGGCTTATATGCGAACAGGCTTAAACGTGAGTATATACGGTAATAAATACTGTTCTGTGGGGGGGAAACAAAGGAGAATTATTCAAAAGTACTGTTTTAATGCTTGAGACTTAAATTTTTCAGCCATACAATCAAAATTAAATCATACAATAATAATACATATGTTCTGTTTAATACATTAACCCTTGGAGGTTTTTGACATTTTTGCCTGAAAATCAAGTAGGAAATACATTTTGAAAGCTATTTATGAGTAGATCCGAAAACACCAAATCCCCAGTCATCTTTCAATAACATACTGCCTAGTTGTGTTAGAAACATCGTTTTCCATTGGCTATTTGACTCGCGCATGAGCAGAAGGGTAAAAGTTGGAGTTCTCTTGTGGTTTTTTTTGCTAAATGGAGCCATTATTTTTGTATCGAGAACACTCTTTATTCAAAATGCCCATCTTATCTTACTTTTTGCAAAGGCTCATCTGTCTGTTTGCAGTTCATACCAGTTTGCCTTAGATCTGAGAGCAAAAAGTCAGGTCCAAAAATTGTTTTTTTATCTGCATTTTGTAGTGCAACTAGATATTCCAGATTATTTGGTATCATTATAGAGCTACATCTGTCTACCTTTCTATAATACCACCCACTTTAGTGTATCATGCATGACTATGAAGCTACAGAGCTTGGCAGTAGGTTAATACTTCCTGCCCCATTAAGTCGTTGCTAGGGGTTGATGTGTTAATTGGGCGCTCACCAGATATTATGTACTTTTGAGAGAGTGACGTATGTAAGGTGAAGTTGTTTGCATTTGAAACATGCACAGTGGATAGAATGTTAGCATACCTCTATGCTACATTAATGAAATGTGGATGATATTTCTTTGGATACTGTACTTTTGGAAATTGTACATGATCTAAGCACACTGCTAACTAAAATGTCTGCTCCCTTGTGTTAAAAAATCAGCCTGAATTAGTCTAAAGTGCACTATCCATAGCAGCTATTAAAATAGGGAAAATGAATTTTGCCAGACTAGACAATACCAGCTTCTGAAAGTGCAATGAATGAATTACCAAATATATAAAATGTAAAAAAAAAAGTTATTGGCTCTTTTTTATAAAATTTACCTCCAAAGTTCAGGAAGTGAAAATGACCAAGTGGAGCTAGCACTTTTTTGAAAGGTGCACATCTGGAGTAAGGCCAAGCTATATACTCTAAAACCCATATTACACCCATCAATTATACACCAAAGTAAAGGGAATTAAAGGTTCTTTGAACTATACCTAAGATATACAAGGTCTTTTTTAAATAGCCAGTATAACCATTGGCGAAAGCCGTGGAAATTCTTTTTCTTTAAAATTCTAACCCTATGCAAAATACGAAACTGTAGACCACCACTAATATTAGCAAGATTACCATAGCTGCATAAAAACAGGGTGTAAGATCGCTTACATCAAAGTAAACTACAACTCAGATTTTAGGATATTACAATAATTTTTGAAGAATTATTTCTGAAACTTCATTACTGTATTTTGGAGATATTATTTAAGTTTAGTGCAGTGGTGTATATGATTTGAATCCAATTATCCAAATAACAAACACTATTATCCGGCTTGAACTAAGGCAAGGTGAAAGTATTAACACATTCAAAACAATATATTTTTGCTGGATGTACCTAAAACTATTATACCTCCCACTAAATAATCAACATCTCTCAAGTGGCCTAAGTGGCTAAAGAATCCACCACAGATGTGGAAGGTCGCTGGTTCGAACCTCAGTCAAGTAATACCAAAGACTTGTAAAAATGGGACCAGCAGCTGCCTTGCCTGGTGCTCAGATCTAAGAGGTTAGTGTTAGGACTGGTCGATCTGATGTATGTGACTGCTCTGGACATGATGTTGTTTTTCTTAAATGGTTTAAAGCCATTTTTCAGCACATGAGAGGTTATACATGGCAGCCAGTATAAATGGTGGAGGAAGAACCCAGGAAAACCCCAGAAAGAACCACTGACCCATGAGAAGCTACCGGCAAGCTTTCTCACATACCCACATTGGCCGAGCCCAAGACTCGAACCCACGCAGAGGTGAAATGGCAGTGATCCATAATGGTGAGCTCTTTAGACCACTTGGGGCCCCCACTGGACATGATGCCACACGTCCACAGCATGATACCCCAGTGCTAGATATCACCATAAACTATCACACTGCAGATATCATAGTGGTATGACAGAAAACGTCTAAAGCTATATTAAAAATCCAAACACACACACACCATTAAATAATCCATCAGTTTCTCCTTTATTCAGTTATAAACAAGGTACAATGATGCTCATGTACATGCATTAATATGCAAGTTTTAAGTTAAATATTTGTGCAATATCATCTTAGCAATTATTGCAATCTTTCTCTTATTTTAAAGATATTGCATACCTGCATTGAATATTGTATGCCCACGAATGATTCATAGGCATTTATGTAATATTTAGCTAAATGATTTATACCTTCAGAACAATAGAGATCCAGTATCATTATTATGATTATTATTAGCAGTAGTACAGTACAGTATGAGATGGCAGATATGTCGATATTATTTACAGCTGGGTGTGTGCCATATATGTGTGAGTGTGTGTATGTGTGTGATATATTTTTCTGTCTGAGCATCTCTTACACTTTGAATGACAGTGCAATCATTAAACTTGATACTTCCTCTAAGGATGTTATCATTCTAGTACCGTATGTAATCATTTATAATATAAGCCCAACTGCAAACTGCACAGACCCAGATTTGCCATCACATCATGCATCAGCAGATCTGGGACTGTGCAGTTTATTAGGAGTAATCGGTAGAATAAACAACACAGACTCTGATCTGTACTTGCATTATGCTATAGCAGATGAGGACCTTTGTTTTTTGTTTGACTTGACTTATAAGCTATTACATTTGGTATATTACCTTTATAAAATCTGGGACAGCCTGAATAACAAATTATGTGTAACCACATGTTACCTATATCAAACTGAAAACGACATATTTTTTTAATAGTTTTCTTGGAACATTTATGAGCTCTTCAAATAAATATTGAAATCACATTAACTGATGACAGTAAATAACTTCTTACCCAGCCTCTTTGGAATATGACAGTCTGGAATAGCCAACTGAAATAAAGATAAAAGAGAAGCCATAAAATGACCTTTTAAACCACCACATGATGCAGTTTATAGAACTTTTCTTTTTGTAACTGAATAGTTGGAATGCTAGTTTCACCTGTTTAGACTTACAAGTTCATATTCATACTTTAAGCTGTACTTTCACAATCTGTACAAATTATAACAATGTTTAAAAAATGTTTTCAATGACATATTTGGCACAGTCATACATACAGGTGTCACAGCAAAATAGTTTCAAGGTTGTTTTGACTCACTATAAGCATAATACTTTATCTTCATGCAGACAGTACTGTAACTGATTTAATGTACCTTACTTCTCATTCGTCAAAGTCAGTGTAATGTAATAATGCAATTTTTTCATTTTTAAATCTTGATATTCATAGAAGCAGCCTGAGTACAGCTTAACTGACTGTCCGTAAGTCATGCATGCCATTAAACTTACAAGTACATATTAGTACACAACGGCTACATTCCTACGAAAGAAAAGGACCACTGGCTGTAAAAGCTTCTGTCTAACACAGTTGCAACAAGAAGCAAACAAAAACCAGTCTATGTGAGCTCGGCTCATAAACTGCACATGCAATATAATACCCTCAAAAAATACACGAGATACACAAGTTTTTAGAATTTGAAAAAAAAATTACAATCTAACAAAACTTATTCCAAACTGAGGCCAACCAAACTGAAAAATAAAAATTACTGGTGGCAAACCAGCAAGCCAGAACTCAGGGAACTGACACACCAGACCTGGAAACAGAAGATAGGCCAACATGCTGAGAAGTATTGAATGCATTAACGACATACGGCATAGACTTAGCAAATATCCAAGCCTTCACACATAATAGGACTATCCTGACCCCAAGAACAACCTATATTGAATGAAGACACCATAGAAGAAAAAGGGAAAAGACTTAAAACTGATGTTCCAAAGACAGAATGACCAATTACAGTGAAATATGTCCAATTCTAACTTATGGGAGCACCAGTAGATACCACTTAAAGTGATAGTGCTGTAGAAAAAGTCGCTAATATATCTCATTTTGCCTATGCAGGCAAAAAAAAAATAAACCACCATGCTGCTGACAATAGCTAAGTAAAATGGTACAAATATTTCACATAAGCTTTACAAAAATGACTCATGTTGTGTCATACCGCATGTTTCTATGTACAATGATGCACAACCACAAGTACAGCTAAACAGTTAAGACTCTAACATAAAGTCGGAAGCTTAATATTTGACCAGGTTTGGGGTAGTGGAGCTTGAGGCAGAAATAAACATTTAATCATCACAGATGTTGTATATTCTCTTTTATTCAAACATGAAAACTGTCAACTGAATGTCAAGGTGATAATACTCAGAAAACCTAATTAAGCGATTAATCATCAGTTCAGCTGGAGTTTTTAATTTGACAATTGTTGAGAATTTAATGGTTCTCTGGCACAATGACAAAAGTAATTTTATAAATTAATAACAATTAATCAGCCAAATACAATACATGTGTCAAAATCACAGCAACGTGTGTGCAAGGCCATCTTAATGTATTGTCACACAATGTAATACAGCTCCAAAGCTGCTGCTTTGGCTAATCTGTTAATTTTTCTTCTAAATTAGATGTGATACCTTTGAAAATAACTTGCAAGATATAATCAAATTGTCCCTTTTTAAAAAATTTGAACGTAATGCGCAGTGACTGTTTTTATTAGTACAAGCAATATGTATTGAGCTGTATTCAGACACTACCATGTTCAACTGAAGAAATATTGTTATGAAATTTAAATCACTATCTCAAAGAATAAACCCTTGTAAACATATTGATGGATTTGGCTCCAGCTGTTTATGAGTATCATCCTAGCCATGAAGCTTTAGTTGATTTGAGTTTGCTTACGGAAGATGCACATGTTCCGACCTTAAACAGGAAGCAATTATAACTTTACTGATCTGTACAGCATGTCACGCTTGTCTATATTAAAAGTCTGCCATCAATTTACTCAATTGAACTAACTTCTTCAGCTGAATAAATAATAGAATCATTAAAGTATATCTTTGTGTAGGGCATGGACATTATAATTCTCATGTATCAAAGAAATTTGCTACAGCAACCCCATCTGATTATTAAATTTCCCTTAATTTCCCTTGCTATCTCAAACCATGATGCAGCAGATGTACTGAATGAGCTTCCAGTAAAACTTGTCAAAGTGTACTTTACATCAATAATATTATGCTTAATAATTAAACAACATTCATCATTTTGTTTTAAATATTTTGCAAAATCCAGCAATTATTTTATTTTTAAAAATGGTATTGTTTTTGTGCAATAATTTACAGGAAAACAAAATGATCTGATCATTCTATGATGACTAACATTAAATATGCTGAACACTTTATGTTGAAATGTAAACTTATAAGTAACACATTATCAAAATGTAACTGATATGGATTCATTATCCAACATAGAAGGGCCTCAAGGGAAATAAAGTCAGTACAAAATTAACCATAGCTGCTGTTGTTTAGGCAGATGTTATGCTACTGTATACCCATAAATACCAACTTATGTGATCTGACCAGGAGTAATGTCTGAAATTATTTTACTTAAATGCAAACCCTAACAAAATGCAAAGCTGAGCTCAATGTAGAGCACAAATCAATGAACCATAATGACTTAGTTATCACTCATGGCTGCATTACACCTCATGACGCAAATACATGCCAATTTATGTGACTCAAAAGGCCATGGTATCTTGCTATGTATTTTTAATTTATATTGTCTGCTTGCCTTTTGTTGATGATTGAGGGTTGTGGATGGAGATCTTGCATACCTGACTTTTGTCCATGATTGTAAGTGATAAACAAGATGTTTACTAGAATCTAACCTTGCCATTAACTTAGTGGAACTTTCCATAGAAATGAATAGTTTTCCAAAACATTATATTTCTTCATAGGGCAAGTGAAAATCTTTATAAATAGGGACTTGGTAAACAAATAATTCACTCTTTGTTATATATCAGTCCATGGGAATCTATGATCTGGGTTTGCAGTTATGTTCAAATATAATACACAAGGAATTATTTATTGAAATCATTGACAGGAATAGCAGAGTGCTCACTGACTTAGGATCAACACATCGTTTTGGAATTATTGACAACTTGTTCAAAGATTTTCTGGATTTTATTTGCGTCACTGTGGTATATCAGGACATTCAAGACTATTGAAATTCATTGGGACATTCTATACTTTTAGACTTATGATAAGACATTGAGGATTATTTCAGATTTAATTCATAAAACTGTGTCTGCTTGGTAACTTATTGTTTGTTGATTTTATTAAACTTGTTGGTTTTACTTCTTTGCATTACACAGCTTAATACCTAGTGTCATGACAGTTGGAGAAAATAAGCAAACACAAATGGTAAATAGATCTAATTTTCACTGAAAGGTTAAGTACTCAACATGGCACATCTAAATACCAAATCATATGACTAAGCAATAGTGTCTGAGCAAATAACCTATATCAAACTCAAGACAAGCTGAATTCAACTGAAGGTATGAACAAAGCAATGAACTATTAATTAATAGTCACATTGACCTAGTTTTCACCAATGCACAGGTACTACTCATGATGCAATTATATACCTAGTTATGTGACTCAGGCACAGGCAACAGTGCCTTGAAAAAATAAGCTACATGTGAAGGTAACCAAAACCACTATACTGTGAAATATAGATCACAATGGCCTAATTTTCATGGAAAACATTAGCACTTCACATGCTACATTTACCCAAACCAACTTATGTGATTCAATGAATAAGCGCCTAAGAAATTACCTATATACAAACTTAACCTATAAAAAGTTAGCTCAACCCAAAGGCAATAACATGTAAATGAACCAAGAAATATTGGGCAGTGACCTAATTTTTACTCACGATACAATTATATACCATATTTTGCAACTCCAAAGAAAACTGCCTGAGAAAATGAACAAAAGTGAAGGTTAGCCAAAATCACTATATTGTGGAATAAACAATGCAACATATGAATGAACTTTGGTTCCAGCTGTTTATGAGTGTAGATCCACTAGCCCCCCCCCCTCCAAAAAATAAGTGTTTCATATGCACTGTTTTTTAAATTAGGGTAGGTCAGTTATTTCAATTGTTTTAATTTCTTTTTTATTTTGTTTGGTTATTGTTATCAGGTGGGGGCAGTGAGAGTTTTGGCAACGAAAAACTGAGATGGTTGGCTTACCAGAAACAGACATATTTTTTGTTTTGCCCTATGAAGTTTTAGTTCATTTTGTATTTGCTTATGATGGATACACATGTTCTGACCTTAAACAGGTTGCAACTCCTACATTAGTGATACATATATAAATTTGTTACATTTTATGTAATGTAAACTTGTTAGCAACACATGAAAATGTAATTAATATCAATTCATTATCCAGCAAAGAAGAGCCTCAAGGGAAAATATTCAGTCACTAAAAAATTATCAATAACAACTGTAAAATTTTAATTTAAATTTACTCCTCAAATTTCACAATCCTGAACACATTACCAACATGGATTTTCCATGCTCAATCTGGAATTGTAGAATGAAGTAATGCAAATATAACAAGTGACACAGACAATCTCAAAATCTTATGGTCTGCTATGCTTTGCATTTTCATATAATCCTTGCAATTAACAATTGGTGGGCAGGGAGGATTTTTGTTGTTGTTGTTGTTGTTGTTGTTGTTCTAGGGTTTAACGCCATTTTTCAGCACAAGATAGGCTATACATGGTGGCCAGTATAACTGGTGGAGGAAGAACCCTGGAAAACCCAGGGAAGAACCACCGACCCAAGAGAGGTGGGCAGGGAGGAGTGGGTCACTCCAAAACAATCATTATGCGACAGTTGTTAGAGTTGGAGGGTTGGGGTTTCCTTTGTGGACCAAACATGAACACTGCTACCAGAAGATTAATTCTAAATATGTACAATTTCCAACTCTTACTTGTGCTGAACTTTTCCTCCATATGGCCATATGGAGTATTTGCCCCCACAATACTGGATACAAGTTTTGTTTTTAAAAAATGAAAAAATGACAGGTATTTCATAGCTCCCATGCACTAAATGCAGGACAGCTTATGCTATACTCAAAACTTAATAGACATTCACTGTCATCAACGGTGGCAAATATACACTTTATGACAGAGCCAAAGTCTCAGCTGCTGTTGCATCCATCATGTAGGTTGATATGTGTACACAGTCTAACACAGATATGTACAACCTCATCCAAGGTTTGTGCAGGCCAGACAAGCATTTTTATTTTAAAGCTGTACCTTATGATGTAGATTAACTGATAACACCCTGTCATGGGCCAGATCTGGCCCATGGGCCATATTTTGCCCACCCCTGGTCCAAGAAGTACTACACTGACTTAACAAAGCATGTTACTTTGATGTACTTTTATTTTTCCAATGATCATGTACAATTTCACACTTAGGTAATTTTCTGGGAAACTTTGTAGAGTTACAAAACTTTTTTGGTACATATATTTCTAATACAACACTATCATTCTAAAATTAGATCACTGTGACCTACTTACTATACTTCAGTGATCAAGGACCTTTTTAATGTTCAGGTCAGCTTCCGCAGTATAAGTCATGAAAATAGGTCTGAGGGGATTTTGTTTGGGGTTTTGTGGAACAGGAAAACTTTAATTGTCATAATCATGCCCAGACAAGTAAAGCAATGTGTCTTATTCAAGGAAACACCCTGGTAGCCAATCCAGTTTATCCAATGGTGGGAATCAAACCTACACCCTTTGGTCGTGAGTTTGATGCCCCAGGTGGCCAAGTGGTCTACGGCGTTCACCCTTACAGATAACTGACTCCTCACCTCTGTCAGAGTCAGTTCGATTCTTGGCTTGTCCATCATGAGTATGTGAGCTTTCCATGGGTTAGAGGTTCTTCTGGGTTCTTCTTCCACCAAATACATTGGCTGCTACGTATAGCATATTATGTGCTAAACAACGGCACTAAACCCATAACAATAACTGGTCACATGTCCAACACATAAGACATTAAACTACCATGGCTACAATCTGTGTTCAAAAATTAACATGCTTGACTACCTGATTCACCTGAAATAAATAGCATTATGGAACTAATAATTCCCATTATTTTTTCTGAACTGCTTTTCTTAATAAGGTAATCATTCAAGGATTAAATGGTAAATGGTGTACATGCAAAGAATTTAGTCCCTTTTTATATTAATTCAACCTTAAAATATATTAAATATTTTTTGCTGCTAGTGAACCTTCAAAACTGGCTAAACTGGTAGTTATCAAAGACTTCACACTGCGAGTCAGAAGTCTATCTCAAATCTGAAATGTTTTAGCTGCCAAATATGTTGTTTAAAACAGGTATTACAGGTAATTGTCATCTTGGTGTTTTTTTATCTCCTTTAGCAATATTTGGCCATTGATAGTGCCAATACAGACATGGACAAAAGTGCACAGCAACTATAAAAGAGTAGGCACATTTTTCAATTAGGTCCTGACCAAAAATGTGTGCACTGTGGTCAACATTTAGGGGACAGAGGCTAAATAACCACGGGCAACCTATGATCTCATATAAAAAGGTGCAGCACTGATTATGCAGTCCGAAATGAAAGGTGCCTGGGAAAGCAAACTAAATGCAAAGGTTAACCAAAAATTACTCTTCGATCAAATACAGGTCACCATGAACTACATTTACTGAAAGGTGTAGGACCCAATGACACATCCAAATTGTTTAAGTCAATTTTCAGAAGGTAAACTAGAAAGGTACCAGCATGCACATACTTGTTACATCCAAGCCTGCCTTTTCTCACTCTGAGACCTGTACACATAGCTGCCAACCTTCCAGGCTCACAATTAGTGAAAATAGGGATAAAAAGTCGTGAACCTGGACATGAATTAGTGAAAAATACCATGACCATAACTCCATCCACTCTGACCGTCAATACTACACTATATCAAGATCGCAATATAAAACTAAACCACTACATAAATGCAGAAATATTTATTTATCAAGACATGATACCGTGGCAGACTTGAACTTCCTCAATTGCTTGATCTTGGTGACTAAAATTGCTGACAAATTTTCTGCAGCTAAGGAGGCCCTAAAGTCTATCTTATTTTCCTCACTAGAGAAAATACTATTTTGCTGTCACTGTTGCTGTGAGGAATACACAGGATCTGCAGCACTTTTGGTTCTTACATAGGAAAATTCTGAAGCAATGTTCAAGTCCGGGAATATTTGCCGGAACAAATGTTTAGTTTGGTCTCCAGCTGATAAAGGTAGATTGTGTTCGACAAGAAAACTCACAAATAATGCTTCAGTGTTGGTAGCTTGCAGGTCTTCTGCTGATGGCTTAAAATATTCCAGAGCTGAAATCTGCGAATTCTTAATTTTCCCAACTTCTACGTGTTTTTTGCGACCGATGTGCTTCCTCACATCGTCTCTACAACCGTGTCCAATACTACAATATGGGGCACACAGAGTGCAAAAACCATAATGTATATCAATGTTTAATGGCAGAATGCACAGCCAATATTTGATATATTCCAAATTAAACTTCACTTTTTGAGCAATACATTTATTTTTCCTGGGTGGTGAAGACATTTTCAAGATCTTACATGCAATGCTGAACTCAAATCAGCGTTGTGTGACGCATGCGCAGAGCAAATTTCCGGTTAGGCCACAGTTTCTCTCAAAAGCATTTGTAAAACTACTCTTATACATATAAAACAAAATATACTAAAATGTTTGCTACTGGCCAACTGTACTACTGTAGTTCTACTAATATCACAATCAGCAGTACCGGATCATTTTGGCAACTGTGAATATCATGACTAGTGCTTAACACATTAACCCCTGAGCCAAACAGCTAGGCAGTCCCCTGAAGCATACTTGCAGAGATCACCTAGAGCAGAGTTAGCCTTTCCAGTGCCTGTATCCCTGAGACTAGCTGACAGCAATTGGATTGCAGATTTTTATAGAGGGGGCTACTTGCAATAAAATTGTTATTATTTTATTTGTATTCATTTAATTCAGCTGAAATTTGGCACGGCAGTTCTCAATAAACTTACATACATAATGGTATAAATTTTATGCTACATGCAGAAATAAAACTAATGCATGATGGTGAAAACAAATGATGTACTTGCCAATTTGCTTCTCTTGCCGTGAATAATCCATAAAATCCATTATGAATTCACAAAGATTTATTAACACCATCAACAGATGAAATAATATTTTATGCACACAAAAATTCCACTTGTCGTCTCTTGTAAACTAAACATCCTGTGAATACTGTACACAAATGGGCATATTTTACTTGCTCTTTACTTACCTTTCTTCCTAAGAACTCTCACTGGAAATTTTTAAAACTAATAAAACACTTAACAAACCTTGAACTATGAACACTCATGTTAACAACGTATATTTCCCAAACATTTATTTAACGATTATTCAAAAGAAAAAGAAGCTCCACGAAATCAAATGCATTTGCATCAGGGTCTAAATCCGTTGCTGGTCCTTGGTATAGCCTCTTGTCAATGTGTGTTTTATCATTTACGATCATCGATCAGCTCTACTTTCATTTTCTTCTTCTTCTTCAACATTCTCATTTTCATCACTACTGCTGTTATTTTCAGTAGCTTTTTGGATGTCACTATCAATCTCGTCTGATTAAAATCCAGAAAATTCTCCATCAGAATCCGTCAAGTAAAAGTTTGCTCCTAGAGGCTGATTCTCATCAATTTGCATCAATTTAAAATCGAAATATTTTCACTAAATCAACTGATATCAAAGTGAAAAAAATTTCCCGCTGTTCAGCAATGTGCACTCTATCTAAGTAAGCTAAAATTTGATTGGTTAAACTGCCTGCATTAGTAGGAATTGGCTTTAAATCAACCAATGGTTTGCGCCGAGTTAACTCATCGTGTGGGAGAAAGGCCTTGCTAAATACTGCCTCTTAAACTCGGCGCTCGGGAGACAAGCTATGCAAACTCAGCCACTTTAGCGAGGCTCATGGGAGATCAGGGGTGTAAAGTACGACAAGTATACTTGTCGCCAGGGGTTAATGTGTTAACGGGAAATCTGTTATTTTATTAAAGATTTAAAATAATTGAGAATTGGAGAATTCGTGAATTTTTGTCTTGCGGCGTGAATCCATGAATTGCTGAAAAAGTCGTGAAATTCACACCAAATTCATGAGGGTTGGCAGCTATGTGTATACTACAAACTAGCTGTCTACACGGTCTCTTGAGGTGGTGTACATTCATCTATGGATCCACTCCTACTCTAGGCCCAACCAAGTAACAGTGATTGTGATAGCAATTACATTAGGCTGTTTCATTAGAAAAGCCAGGCTCTATGCCAGTTTCATCATTTCCAACTAAGATTGTCTTTTGTTTCAAATAACATCAATGTGACTCCTTGGATGTGTTCAACGTTTAGTGTTATCATTTCCAACAAGGACATAAACTTGCAACAAGTATTATTATTATTATTATTATTATTTGTTTTCAAACCATACATTTTTTCACATCAATTTACTGTTTTATACTTCAAAAAAAAGATCTAAATTTACATTGTTTTTTTACTTTCAGTTATATATTGTTTCAAAATGCAATAACTACAAAAATTTGTACCCTGAATTCTTGTATAATACATTTGCTTGTAATAAAAAAAATGACAAAAGAAGAAAAGAAAATGACAAAAAAGGATAAAGTTTCACTTTTTCTTTTGATTCTTTTTTTTAATTACAAGCAAATGTGTTATACAATATAATTTAGGGTGAAAGCTCCTGTAATCATTTATTTTAATAAATAAAACTAATTGTAAATAGTTTTTTAATTGTCATTTTCTTTGATTAGCTTTGTAAAAATATGTTGAAAGTTAATTTTTTTTTACATATAATTATTTAATATCTGGCATGTCTTTCAAAATGATTCTTCTTACTAAGGAAGCATCCACACTGCATGAGTCAGGAAACAGTATCACATTTGATACTGGCTGACTCCTCAATTTTGGTGAATAGGTCTGCAAAGGTATATAATTCCTCTCATAACTTTAGTATATATATCAAAAATTAAAGTTCAACATCATAATTATAAGTATTAACATTTTTAAAACAAATGATTATGAAACAACCAGGTTACAAAAATTCCTGGTTATGAAACAATTAACATCCCTGCAGAGCATGACATAAAATGACAGTTTAGTGAATCTTTTTTATCCTTTATGCTTTTGTTTTTAAAATCGTACACATAAACGGGATGAATAGCAATACTATAGATGATTTTTATTCATGTCACCTTTTTGTCCTCACAATATACGGGTTTTTTGTGTTGTTTTATTTTAGTTTTTTTTATAGTTTTTTTTTTTTTTTGCTTTACTGCAATGTGTATGATCGCTTGGTAGCCTCGACCATGTCGAAGCCATGACATGACGTGTTAGGTCATGGCCAAACAATCGTAACAACGGATCAACGATATCCAGATAAACATACAACATAGATACGTTAAGTGTTAAACAACTTTTAGAAAGCTAGCGGACAATAATACAGCATCAGAATCAGAAGATCTCATTAAGTGACGTTATAGCTTCCTGAACGAGACGCACTGATAAGCGTCATTGACTCGTAAGCAGAACGAAAAACACTCACCTATGACTAAAATGAAAATCACCACGAAAACAATAATCTTTGTACTCTTCATCTTTCTCAGGGGTATGAAACGCATGAGTTTACCAGAGGTCATATGAACTTAACCATGAAATAGTTTCCAACGACACAAAATTTTAGTAGTTGAGTTACGTTGTTACTCGGCTAGGTGCGTCCCCATGTGTGTTTAGCCTCTATGTCATTTAACTGTTTGACAGATAGACCCAAAACAGCAAAACAAGTATTTGCACAACAATGAAAAATTTCAGACTGGTTTTAATCCTTTGCAAAATATTAACTAGTAAACCGCATCTAGCCGACAAATGTTGAGCGGCTTGTTTAGCAACGCTCTAAATTTCCGTTAACGGTTAACTAATCTTCACCCATCAGAATATTAAATATTAAAAATGAACAAAGTGAAAGATATGTGGTCAAGGCAGCAAACGGTAAATACATTAAAGCTAGTGTTTACTGCTCTCTCTCTCTCTCTCTCTCTCTCTCTCTCTCTCTCTCTCTCTCGTGTGTGTGTGTGTGTGTGTGTGTGTGACTCTTAGGATACATAAATACTTCAATCGGCGAATCGCATTCACGGGTCGCCGCTCATTGTTTTACATGTATACACAATCAGACAGTACCGGACGTGACTGGGTTATCGAGAATTTACCCCATAAATGTCCCGCCTTTTTATAATACAAAATAAAAGCACGGAAACAAACAAGGCACAAATCAGTCTGTACATAAATATAGTACAAATTAAAATCGCTAAAGCTGATTATAAAACAGGTACGATTACAACATTGTATATCTACCCGCGTAACATTCTGATCCGTGTACTGTTTCCATCGTGTTAGTTTCTCTCAGATTAATCTGACATAATCTCTCTGGAGATGTAATCTCATTCTTTTTATCTGTACACTAAGCCCATGGACCTTTTCAAAGTCCTAAAGCTGCCGTTCATCATAAATTTGACAATTCTTCCAATGTAACTAAAGTTTGGAGGGAAGGAAATGATTTGCAAAATGTTTATCTGACATCAACCATTTTTTGCCATAATTAAGATATTAGGTTTGAACTATGTTCAAATATTCCGTTTAGAATTAAGAGGTGACACCTCTTGCTTCAAGCACCGAAATCGCTGAGGACGTGACCGGTTTTTATGCCGCTACTATGGTAGGTGTGTTATGGTTGGGGTAGGGTGCATCTAATGTTCTATTTAAATTATATTATAGATATCCCACCCAGGCTCAATTTGGGTTGTAAGTTAAATTAGTGAAATATAGATGTAAAGCTCCGAGCCCACAGTGAGCAATGCCGACGGTTAAATGATTGAATATACAAAAATTAAATTCAAGGAATAACAATTTAATGACAATTCAATAGTCAAATGACTACAATTTCCCAAGTACTCTCCTTTCGCTAGACCCTGTGATAGCCTATTGAATCGTTTGATTAGTAGTGTGATATAGCTTTCCACCTGTCCTTGTATTGAACTAATCTGTGTATTCTTCTCTCCTATTCCTCCAATTCCTTCTCCTCTCCCTCACGACTGTCTCAAAATCCCTGCTTCTCCTCGATTTCTCTATACTCCTCATCCTTCTTCTCCACTTCCTCCTCCTCGATTCCTTTTCCTCCTCCTGGACTCTCTTCCCCGACTAGACTTGTCGACTCCGACTGCTCTGTTAGTCCCACTTCCGTCTCTGTCTTAAAGACTCGGGACTTAACTGAACTGGAAGTTCTGTCCCTCTCAAGCTTCCTGTGAAAACGGAAGGACGGTAGAATATTTTCCCTAGCCCTCTCATCTCACAATACACCCAGCCTATCATCAGATAACGGCTATTAAATTTATTTGGTCACGCATTCATTCACATTGAAATACTTACACGTTTTTGTATGGTAAAACAACGTCGTAATAAAAGCACGGTATCAATTACTTCTCATACATACATCAATAAATGGCGTCACATCAGTACATATTCCTAATCCCATTATACTAAACAATACCACAGCAATCAGACACATTTCTTTACATTACAACTTATACAAAGTACACAAATATTAAAATATCCATACTCTGCTATTTCCATACATCCATATTAACTAGCCTTACACACTTCCACCATTTTCCTAATTCACAATTCAAGCATGCGTAAATTCTAACATATCACATGAATAAGTGTACCAGTTTAATACGAAGTAACCTATTAGCGAATGACAGAATTAATTCTAACCACAAGCTAACAATCTACAAACTTCTTTACATAATACTCAAGCTCATTTCTCAACTACGCATGTAAATTAGACACTACAAGGGTAATTCTACGACCTAAACGATCCTATTAATTAAGCATGTATACTATACATAATTACAATTACAATGCCGTAATATTCTGCAAAAATCGAGCAAATAACTAACTGACCTTTACGAAGCTTTGTCTTTCTTTAGAATCTCCTCTCTAAGTTTTACCACCAAATTACTTAATATTTTTGCGGAGGGGGCACTAGACAGCCCCCCCCCCCATTTTCAAAATATAAAATGAAAGGTGTTTTATGTGTGTATGTTGCCCCCGAAGGTATGTGTGTTTGTCTTATTTTAGCAAAAGAATTCCCATCAAATTTGTCGGGGTATTATTTTTTTTTTCATCTCTAGTGTTATCTAAAGGGTTGTTCGTCAGACTGTGGTCTTTGTCCCCAGTGTCGGAGTTCCTTCCTCCGTGTGTGTTATATGCGTTTTTGCTATATATTTCGTGTATGCTATAGATTTAGATATAGGGACGGCAGTCTCAGTCAAATTATATCCCAGTTGTCTTATCATTAAAAAAAATTGGACTTATATATATTCCAAAATTTTGGATATTTTATTTTTGTTTTTATTTATATTTTTGAATTTTATAGAGAAAACGGTGTATTTCAAGGTTTATATATTAAAAAAAAAAGATCCCAGTGTTTCACATGCATGATCATAATGTGTCGTTTTCTCTTTGTAACTTAATTGCTGAGAAGGCTAATCCCGAGTAAGAAGCTGCATTTTCTTTGTACGTTTATGCATCCCTTATCTGCGGGTTTTTAGCCATCTCATTTATCATTAGAGATATTGAAGTTCCAAAAAGGTTTTATTTTTAGGTTAGTCCCTAAAAGTTAGTAAGGGTAACTCTTGGTTATTTTACTAAATTTATAGTTTCTGTGAGGTTTTCTGACGCTCTTCCGAAGGCCTTTTCACTTGGCGTAGCGGCATGTGACATAGCCCTTCGGCGTCTGTGCGTCATACTTCTCCCACACGAAGGTTCCCTGTATCCCTTAGTTGCAAAAGAGTGCAAAGGACAGAATACGGTATCGGTGCTTTATTAGTATAATTTAGTTTAAACAGTTACTTAGTGTTGCGTTGTTGGTAAGATTTTATTGTTTTCTCTAAATATTCTGCAATAGTTTGATTTCGTATATTGGTACTGTGAGGTGACAGACGAAGGCCGGACTCCAGCCCGTATTTGATACTACTAGCCCTTAGTTGGGCGGTATACCGAAGCCCCTCCCGCATCTCCCCTTTCCTTGGCCAAGACACAAAACTTTGAAAAGTAGACTTATTGTTAAAGAGAGGATTATTAATACGGAGTAGATAGAAGAAAGCAAAAAGAAAACAACAACAACAAAAAAGTTTATAAAAAAATGGTATTTAATTATTTTTATTACAGATAGCATAATAGTTGTAATATAGTCAATTATTTTTAAAACCAATTTATTTTCAAAATTTACATCTAGTTTCTGTGATAATTGAACTTTGTTTTTACATATTTGCATAATTAGCAATATCCTATTTATTTTTTTATTTTTTTATTTTTTTTTTTTTTTGTTTTGTCGCATTGGGCGATCGTATAGAGTTTTGTGAAATTGGCAACTTTACATAAGGGGCATTTCGGTATTGTTCTGATCATATTACGTCTGACAGCTTCTTCGCCTGCAAGCCATGCATTGTGCAGATATTTAAAAATTTTGCTTTGAATTTTGACAGATCTTTTTTTTGTCCCAATTTTTTGAAGTTTTTTCCCAGTTTACCCCCCAGTTGTCTTGTTCTACTCTACATCTTATTCTTTTCGTTACATCCTCTCTTATCCAATCATATGTTTCTCCTGTATCCCATGTCCATAATTCTGCTTGATCTCTATATTTTAAAAGTGTTTCCTTAACATATCTGAATTTTCGTGGCACTTCTAGTTTTTTTTAATCGTAATTTTATTATTTCTTTATATCTTCGGTCAGCCCCTTATGATGAAGCCGAACCAGTAGATATATAGTGCCTCCCATGCTGTCTTAGGTTCAGGTTGCACTTTTTTATATATATTTATTATATTAGTTACTTTTAGTAGTAGTGGGCTTGGCAGTCCCAATCCCCCTCTACTTTGTGCTCTATACAGTCTCTTTAATAATATAATGGGTTTTGCAATTCCAGATGTAGTTTATTATTTCCTTATCCATCTTATTCAGAATTTTATTTTCCATGTCTATTGATCTAATTGTATAATTGATATCTGAATACAAATATGTTTTTGCCACTTGGATCCGCTCCATGATGCATAGTGGCGTTAGAGCCCAGATTTTCGCATTTTCTCTTATTTTATTGATTATATTTTTTGTAGTTTTCTATAGTGTCTTTTCCCCAAAAATATACCCCATAATTACGAGTGCTTCCTCTGGGTCACCCAATATTGATTAACAATCTTCCTATGCGAGACTAAATTTTCGTCTGCTAGTTAGAAGTTATAATTCAGATCGAAATTGTTATCACAATTCCGATCGGGTGTCACTGTGACCCGATACAATCAAACTTAGCGGACAATGTCCTCTCGCTGTCTGCCCACGTGTGGACGGATTTAGTACATGCCCCGTTCCCTCGCTGGTTCCTCTGAGCTTAGGGCTAAGCTGTAACACACAGGTGGGAAGTCGCGCGATCCAACGCCTGTGCCGATTCAAGATGACGGTCTTCTCTCTTTCCACGGTAACCTTGCGTCAGAGATTAAATCTAGTCTGCGGCAATGTTTAGACATCAAACCATGGCTTGTAATAATACCTTACTTTATTCACGACTTACTAACTGGGGCTGAGCAAACGTAACATCGTTCTTAATTACGTTCTTTCTGGAAATGCACAAATTAAAGATCCAAGAAGCATGCATATCGCCAATTGAACAGAATTGCGGTTCTCGCAAAATATGACATACTTTCATTAAGCACACACAAAAATATTGCCATTACACACTCATTATTCTCATATTCACCTGAACCATTGCTCTGGGTTACAAAATATTGCCATTACACACTCATTATTCTCATATTCACCTGAACCATTGCTCTGGGTTACAAAATATTTTCATTGAATTTGAGCATGTTGGGAAATACAACCTAAAAAAGAACGTGTATTTCCAAGTTAGGAAGAAAACACTAAGAACAATTCTGTGCAATGATGTAGGCAAAAACTAAGAGTAGTAGGCATCTTCAATATGAGTCATTTCTATGCCAAGAATGGTGTTATTAGGCTCACTGAGTGGTTATACTTCGAATTATTATGTTTTGTGTTGCTTTTAGAGTTTATTTTACGCGAATTTTATTGCTAATAAATGAACATTATGGATGAACACAACTGCTATCAATTTTATGTCCCAATATTTAAATTTAAAAGCATAACAAAATGACAACGGTGCATAGCAACAATGACAAAGAGAGAGAGAGAGAGAGAGAGAGAGAGAGAGAGAGAGAGAGATCTTTACAATCAGTTCAGACAATGGCGGTGAAACTCGTATTTTTTAAAAAAGCATGAAAAAGAGTTAGAACCTGCATAATTTGTTTCCTTGTCTGTAATGTTTCATGTATGTGTCAAAAAGTTTACAATATGTAGTCGGTTAAATTTTTTAAACCGCGAAATAGGAGACTAATATTCATACCCGTATAATATTCCCTATCCCTCACACATGTGATGTTCCTCTTTTGCTCCATACGTCCTATATTTCTAAGTGAAAACATGGTTGCTCGTGGAAATTTTGTAAGATCATTTTTAAAATCCAATTTGTACAGCTTTAAACCGCTGGTCATCTAAATTTTATGGTCATGCTTGTTGGATTTCAAGAATTTGCTCGAATAATATGCGGGTAAGTGGAGTATGTCTAATTTAAATTTAATACAAAATTTAAGCGATCTTTAAAAAGTTTCGCCAGTCCCATACTACTATAGCTTCATCTAGAGAAATAAATCCTATTTATTCTTGTCACATTAAACCGGAAAGATCACGTTCTAGTTCACTATAATAGACATCAGCGTATCCTTCGGTGTTTATAGTTATCATAGACGGTTGAAGAAGAACCGTATACAAATAAATAACAGGTCTAGGTCATCATCTATCCAATCAAATTCTTTATAAATATTCTCTTCGGATTGTAATTTTAAGCGCCCTTTTCAAGTGTTCCAAAACAGTCAAAATGCCAGGCAAAAAGAAAACAACGGCTGTTGCAAAAGAAACTGATATGGAGGTGGTGGAATCGGCAGAAGCTGAAGAAATGCCACCTCAGATTGAAGCCACACCGTCTGTTACTCGCCGATTTAATCCAGAAGGTCCAAACTAAAATATCGCTCAGAATATGATGATGGGTGGGGGTGGGGTCCTTAACTCGGATGTTGGACGATTAGTAAACCATAGATTTTATTTTGTTTTTATATGCAGTCATAGCGCGATAAACAGTCTACAGTTTAGTTTAAAGATTATGTAGCATATAGATTAATCTCATCATTAAAAGGCTCTAAAATGTGCTCTGCTGTTATTATGGTTCAAAAGAGGACGTTTTGTTTGCCTAAAAGTTTTATTACAATTTTCATCGCTCTTCAGATTTATAGTCTGAATATACAGGTCTCCCCATTTGCTAGGAACCCCCACCTACCGATTTCATTAGTGGAAATATTTAATGCAGCAAAAATTCCACAGAACTTATTAAGTTCATTCATTAATTTATAAGTTCTAACCTGAATGTTACCCGATCGTCCCATGTGTTACGAAACGCCCAAAGCCACTCAAATCAACACCAAACCCACCGAAATCGACAAGATATTGAAATGAAATTTATCTCTTGTTTGGCATTAATAAAATTTCATGATCTGCATTAATATTGTCTCTTAGGTATCTGTGATATTATCACACGCTTCAAGTTCAATTTGGTGACGATGCACGAGTCAAACGTTAAAAGTATGTGTGCTCATTTATGACTTTCCTGAAATGTAATAGTAAATAGTGCAATGCATTATGAATGTCTATTTATGTTGTTTACCATGCTCACTTCTTTGAGTTGGACGACATAGTGAAATAAGACTGAATGAGAATTGTAACATACATGCACAATATAGTGTATGTCCTTAGGATAGTAGTTCTTGCTGTTTATTAGTGAATAACCAAGTTCTATCTTAGACATCTACGGACTACATTTGTGAATTAGGAATTTGGTATGGAAAGAATTTCAATTTACTCATTTAAAATACATATGTTCAATTAAATGCCAATGTTTTTGTAAGCCTGCCTGTTTAAATGAAACTGGTATTTATAAAGTAATGCATGCAAATTATAAAGTAACAAATTATAAAAGAACAATTTGTGAGAGAAAAATATATAAATTCATGAATAAACATACAATCATGTTAGCAAATTAATTTCTACAATTTGTCATTGATAATATTTTTTAGCCCTTTCTGATGCTGGCCATTTCTGCTAGCCTGGCTTTTTCCCAACATTTTCGGAATCCTTTGGACACTTTAAATTGATGTTGTTGGCACTGATAAATCAGGATTTTGCTGTTGGTGGTGGTTTTGCCAGCATAAATTTATGCACTTGTCTATCTTTTTCCCTTTGTGGCATACCATGCCATGATACTAGTTGTGGAAAGGCATTCTGCTCAATTAAAGATGCTACGCACCAATTGCCTTTGCTATAAATGGTAAATTGGAGATGCAGCATTTGATTTTTCATTATAATACTGGTTTCTTCAATATGTTCTGGGAAATTGTTGCTGTCCCAGTTAACAGCTGCCTATAAATTATGATTCATTGACTCGCTGTTGTTGTTTGTCCATGGTTTATTGATTAATCAATTGCATAATGGACGGTAAATGCAATTGATTTTTTTCCATCATGAACCTCAGCCATTATACTTTGAATAATTAAAATTGTTGGAAATAAGGTTCCAAATTCTGACATCTTGAACCAAATTCAGTGTATTCAATAGAATATAATATTCCATCATTTTTTCCAAAAATGATTTGGACTACTCTAATACGGGCCTGTACACATGCCCCATTTTCTTGAAAATGTCGTTGTGAATGTTTTGTACATGACAAAATTTTTATGTGGGAATTTGACTTCCAGGACTTTATTCGTGCTCTTTTCTTCATCTCTTCCAATAGTCAATTGAGCATTGTGTCCAAATTGATCGCCGTGAGTTTCCTCTTCGGCATCAAAATGTATCATACATAGCCCAAACATTACGGAAAAATCATTGGTTCAATTGCTTATCAAACATCAGTTTTTGAAGGGAAAAGACTGAAATAGAAACGTCCCAGGTTGAAAGTTTTATCAACACCTAGACCACTCCCGTCATCTCCTTCACAGTTTCTGATCATATCATCCATCTATTGGTTGATAGAAACAATGACAACAGGTTTCTTGTGTTTCTTTGAAATTATTTCTTGGATGACTGGGTTATTGTGAAGCTCACTTAAAACACTGACCGCATCATCAGCCATATTTATTTTGGAATTAATATTTTCTTCAAGTTTTAATTTCCGGTCCCTGAATTTCTTGTCGTTTATTTGTTTCGCAGATTTTGGAGCAGTGAAACTGTTGTCTTCCATAAGTTTTGTCAGAACATTGTTGACTTTCTCAAGCTTTGCCATTTCAGCTGCTCTCTGAATAATTTATGGGTCTGTCCGTACATATGACTCAGATTTCTTAGAATTTCCATGTTGTTTAAAGACTATTGGCATTTTTCAGCAGTATTCCACAATGGCCAGCATTATTTTTTACAGAAAAAGAATTGGGCAATCCAGCAATTGCTGTTACACGTTTTTTGATTGATTTGTCACTTTGGGTGAGATGATTTCGATGTGAAAGGCAGATTTGTAGATGTCATTCTTTTCCTTTGCTTGATTCGACATTGTAAATATCGGAAGCAGATAACGTAGTGTAGCTCTACATACATCCGTTCTCCAGAACCTGAGATGGTAGACACAATGCAATTTGATATGGATTTGGGTGTTTCATAACACCCATTTGGCCCTAACACTGGCCTTCTCTGCATCTTTCATGTTTAAAGGAATTTCCGTACTGACACGGTGCCATGTTGAGTACACTTTGGGTGAGATGATTTCGATGTGAAAGGCAGATATGTAGATGTCATTCTTTTCCTTTGCTTGATTTGACATTGTAAATATTGGAAGCAGATAACATAGTGTAGCTCTACATACATCCCTTCTCTAAAAATAGACCTGTCCGGGAACTGGATATGACTGGCAAACAGGGTTGTCTTTTACACTGTAAACTTCTGTTTGGAATCAAACATGCAGGCAATAAGGGTGTTAGGGTTCCACCTGGGCATAATCAGGTTTGGAATTTATAAATAAATAACTAAGTCCTGTGCATCTTTTATTTCATTTGTGCTTTTTGTTTTTAAATCAGTAGAGGAGTACAAACAATTGTGGAGGTATATTTATAATACAGGAAAAGTATCTATGGTGCAAAAATTGGACAGAGGCACATATTTTTTCCCCCTGATGACTTTGTGCTGGTATAACACTGGTTATGTTGTATGGATGGCAATAATATCAAAAAAATCTTCATAATATTGGAGTATGTGTACTGTAATGTCATGTTTTCAGACACGTGTTGTCATTGTAAAAGTGGAATAATTAATGACAGTGAAATATAAAAGTACATTTATTGACAGTATTCTATATATCCTTAAAATATGACTTGATTTATATCACCAAAACACATTCGTCTCTGAATTTAAATAATCCATGAAAGTGTCCAAGTTATATTTGTTCCAAATGTCAAAGACGGTGTTTTAAGGGTTCAGACTATTTACCAGAAGTTAACAAGCTGGAACAAATGAAAATAACGGAATGAAAATAGATAATAAAGGAACCAAGGTTAAAACACAAACTCTACCTGATTGTATAGCTTGTTATACATTAATTTCAATTAATTTTATACTGATGTTATTTAAGTTTTTTCTTTGGTTCTTTTTCCATTGATACTTAGTAAGAGGGGACAATTATTCTGGGGCAAATAATCTTATGTACTTCAAATGTATTTGTACCAAAGCTATATTGTGCTTTATGCACGTATGTGTGTGTGTATATATATATATATATATATATATATATATATATATATATATATATATATAAGGATATGTTTATTATAAACACTGTACTATGTAAGCAAGTTATCTTCATGAATCAAGTTTTGGCAAGCAAAAGCTAGTGGTAGGATAATAAAAGTTGGTATAATATGATTGTTTGCAGTAGTGCTGATAAGCTGTTATTATTTAACCACAATGCTCATTTTCTTATGTATGAATAAAAACATGGTCTTTGAAAATAATCAGATTCATATTTTATTGCTCAGCATGTCAAAATTTTACAAGGGAAAATCACACAAATTGATATTTAAGAACTGAACATACAACACAGAAAATGATGAAATATTAAGGAATACATATAAAAGCTACTAGGCTATTATTATTATTACTATTATTATTATTATCATTATTATTATTATTACTAATAAATTTTGTAAATAATGCAATGTAATGATATATGTTAACACTTTCAAATTATCATGTATAAAAAAAACATTATAGAGTGGTTCACTTAGATCAAAAGAATGATTTGCCAATTGATAGATACCACTCACAGAGAAGCAACTTGTGGCATTGCATTTAAGACATTTTGCAAATATATTTCAATACCTATTTCTATAGGTCTTAATTCATTATCTGTTGCAGTGCATTTGTGTGTGTCATGGTCAATCTGTTTGTGATGTTTTGCCATTTGTGTTCATTCATTCATTGTCCTTTTTCTTTGACCATGTTTCTTTCCACTGCTCTTATATCCCCAAAAAATTGAATTTGTCCAGTTGGATTAAATCACCATTTTCGGATGAATATGCGAAACTGGGGCTAAATTGTCATAGTGGGTAGAGACTAGGATGAGTGGAAAGGCCACAGAGCTTGTGGGGCAAAACCCATAGTTTCATACTATTCCTGGTCATGGTCCACTGCTTATAACAAGTCACAGCCACGTGCATGTCACATAGTTTGATATTTTGTCTCCACCAAGGAAGGACTGTCCTGTACAGCACAGTTTCTCAAAAGTTTTACATTTGATCATCTATGTAGAAAATAATACAGGGTGATTTACCTGAACTCTATCATATAAGGGGATGGTTCCTACTTATTAGTTTTTCATTTTCTGTTTCATTATCTGCAATATCTTTTATGTTACCATTGATATGTTGGTTTTCCTTTTATCTCTGTATTGTTTTTGTCTTTAATTTGTTTGATACTTCTCTGACCACTTGGAGCATTTCTTTTGGAGTTCTTGAAAAACAATACTAGGTTTATTTGTTGTAAGGATTTCAGACATTTCATTTGTTTATGAATGAAGGAGTACATATATATTCTGCACAGTTGTGTTTAGAGTTTCCATGGGGAGTTAGACCTAGAAATGTACTGATATGTTCACGTAAAGACAAATTGCCAGCAGATGTTAGCCATGTAACTGATTTCAGAAAAGAACAGTATCTTTAAAGTATTATTATATATTGTTAAAAGATAGTTGTTTGGGAAGAGGCAAAGGGGCATGTTCTGTTTTAATAATTATTCTGTATACCCCATTTCTAAGACATATTTTCTTCAGGCCTCCATTTAATAAAATCAGGTAATGGGTTGTAGGTGAGGTACCTTTTGACCCATCACAAGCTCCAGTCATCTGGAAATTTTATTATAATCATACCATAATTAAATTATGTTTTGGTTCATATTGCATTAATACTACTTTGAGATTAATTATAATTAACAAATATGTCAGAAAACAATAAAATAATGAGCATTTAGACTATTTGTGTATTTTTGTTCTGTTATTTTTGGTTTAGTTCAGAATTTTCAGATCTGGGTTGTTATGGTAAATAGTTGGACCCTGTTTTAAGTTCATCCGTGGTATGTTTGAAGATTGTAGAAATTATTAACTTGCTGAGTATTGTATGCTTTATTCTACAATTCTGACAAATAAAAGGATGATGCATGTTAGTGCAGCAGTATAGTGATTGAAAAATGTCACTAAATTTGTAACGTATTACATTTTAACTTGCTGTTATTGTAGGAGAAATGTTTCAAATACAAATGAGGGAAGAATCCAATACTTTTAATTTTTCAAAATTGGCAAAACCTGAAGATAAAAATGACTTCTTTTCTTACTTGGATAGACAGAATAGAGAAATTCATTGGGCAGCACTCACTTAAGTTGAGGTTTATTGATGAAACTAAGCTCTTTTCTTGCAAGAGTATGCTACACCCCTCCCTCAGTAACTAGTGCCTGGATAACTCACAGGCATGCTTATAATGCAGGGGTATGCCCGCAGTAGTGGATCCCATTTGTTACTTAAAGAAAATACCCCCAAAATTGACCTTGTTGAATGTAAAGAAGATCATTATCAGAATTGGTAAAAGAAACCCTGATATATTGCTCATCTTTTATCATCAAAAATGGCAGTTAGTGTCTGTATAATTGAATCATTATCGTGAAATTCTCAGCTTATAATAAGTTCTTTTTGTTTTTTTTCTTTACTAAAAAAATTCTCGTTACAGTGTAAATAACACTCTTTGATAAAATTTTGATCTTTGAAACGTCACTAATGCCTATTAGTGGCAGCACTTAAAGAAATAAATTGTAGTGAGATAAGTGTTATGATGTGAAATCTATGTTTGTAGTTGCATATTTAATTCAGTTTCCATGTAAACATCTTAAATGTGATGTGCCCTATTGTGTTCAGGCATGAAAAATGTCTTTCTACCATACAGCCATGTTTGCACGCGTTTTCTATGAGTACCAAATTAACTTGGTACTGTGTTTTGATGGACGTATTTGTTGTATTCTTACTCTCATATGAAAACAGACCTGCTTTGTATTATCCCCTTAATTATGTCTTCTGTATTAAATCAAATAAAGGAATAAATAAAAAAAAAGTGAAAAAATACACAAATTCTACCTGTGTAAGAGCTAGCAATCACAGTTGTGTGTGAGGTCAACTCCTTTCATTTGACCACTCAAAAACTTATGAATATTATTGTGTAAGCTACAATTAAACTACCTTAAATTATCCTTTATCATTTGCCAATGTGATCAAAAATAGCAAGGCAAACAGACAAAAGTTGTACCCAACAAATTCATAGCAAGGCAAACAGACAAAAGTTGTACCCAACAAATTCATAGCAAGGCAAACAGACAAAAGTTGTACCCAACAAATTCATAGCAAGGCAAACAGACAAAAGTTGTACCCAACAAATTCATAGCAAGGCAAACAGACAAAAGTTGTACCCGACAAATTCATAGCTTTGATATAGTTCAGTATGTAGAAGTCAGTTCCAAAGTTTGTAGTGAACTTAAAATTACTGAGTTGAGGGATTTGCTCAAGGATGAGCAGAAGTTTCACTATTATTTGAAATAAAGTCATGGCATCATTATTTCACTAATAAAACAATTTTTAAAAAATCAGGTTTGACGTGTTCAAATCTCTTGGAGTAATATTTTTCATGATATTTTACATTTTGGTTATCTTAAAAATAAAGGTAATTTATACTGAAAAGCAAACAATTTCATCTGAATATTGTTTCTTCATGATATTTTATATTTGTGCTGTTTATTGACATCCATTACTAATGTGGTTATAGAATGCGTATTCTGCAATTAAACAGCGCTGCTAATCCCTCCCCCCACCACCACGTCATTTCAATATCTAGCTAGCTTGGCACCCCATTCTTAATTTGTCAGAGGTCCCTCAGTAACTTGTGCCCATGTTTATAATGCAGATAATGTTTTTGGACCCCATTGAGCCTGAGGTTATGTGAATATAGGGCTCAGAATTAACAATAATCCGCTATCCTGCATTTAGTGATTTGATGATGAAGCACTACGACCTAGTTATCACTAATCCATTGGAGCATTGAAAATTACCACTGGTTACTATCATAACAGTTAAGATTTCGTCATAAGTTGGCATTTTCTTGAATGGGTACATAATATATGTATTGTGTTCATTTAGTACTTACCAATGTCCCACACTTGATCAGACACAATAAATGCTTGCAGCACAAATGGACAGGTCTTAAATGATTTATCCACTCATGAAATAAATTACTGTTATTATTGTCAGAAGAGTCTTTGTGCACATGGAAATAGTCTGGTGTACTGCTCTCAAGCACTTATTTCATTGCTGATGTTACCAAAAGGTACAGGGTATCAGGCTACTATTGACCAATCAGAAAAGATCACATTTACTTACTCAGTGACTAAAACAGAATGTTAATGAACAGCGTGTAATAATGTTTTCATTGTTGATGATAAACATTTATTGCATTGTGTGATGACAGTTGTACAGTTTGCTGGGTATGCAGCTGCCACTGAAATTGCTGAAATCAGATGATAATGAAAAACATGATCACCAATATGAGAAAGTATAAGATGCTGGGAAAATGAAAAGAAATGGCTGAAGTATGATCCATGAAAGCTTGTAATTTTAATACTGAGTTTTTGGTGAAATATAAAAGTGCAGGTGAACTTCATTTATTATTCTTGATGGTAAAATACAGTTGAACTGGTGTCGTGTTTGATTTCAGCAGTATCAGAGAAACTTAACTAGGGTCAGTAAATATTTTTGCAAGTGATCCTATGGGTTAGTGGAAAACAAATCCTAATTTCAAGCCCTGTTAATATACGAGCATCACATGGATAAGATGCAGTTTTCATTCATAAAATCATATTCTGGGATGACAATTGCATTCTACAACAACAGCTAGTACTACTGCTCATATGAAAAAAAATAATAGATTCTAATAGTGCACCAGGAATTGTACATCATCATTCTTCTTTGCTTCATTTCACTATGTTGATATGAAGTAAATTTTAAATTTAACAATATTTAAAGCTTTACTTTCCGATTCAGCAAAGTCTACCCAAGGATGTGAATTCTTCCTTTCACTGAAGAAACTTGTCTTTCATTTTTTTATGATCATTTTTGGGGGAAATCACCTCTATCTTTGTAGCAAAGCCAACAGGGGCTAGCCTGGTGCTTGGCAATTTTATGTTGCTTTTTTTAAGGTGGGGTGTCCATTTTTCTGAATGATTGTTAAGAATTGGCTGTCCTGGAAAAGTAATATATATCATGCATTTTGAGCAGGCAGTAGAAATGATTGAACTACGTATAACGCTTACTGCCACTAGTGATCATGTGAGTGCAAGGACAACACCACCATCAAAGGTCATGCATAGTCAGTAAGACCAAAGCAGGTACAAAAGTTAACAGCTAGATGAGTGAGTAATTATCCTGGATTATCTTAGTTACATATCCATGAAGAGGTAAGAGCCTGTGTTATCTGAGTGCAAGGGCTTTGAATTTAATCCATTTGAAAGATTAGTTAATGGATGATATGGGGAAAAATTAGAACATGTTGGCACTAGTAAATTGCCATTTGGTAGGTTCTAAAGCAGAGCAGGCGGAAAAGCATGTTGGACTTTACAGAGGATATTGTTAAATGGCTGTTAGTTAACTCTTATAAATCAGAGAGGTTAGTCATACATGTATCTGGTATTTTGTTTTGTGAAGATGGGTAGCTCCCTGAAGCCAGTTCCTGAACGTTTTGCATAACATCAGTTATACTGTTGCTAAGTTGTGTTTGTTTGGGGTTACCTGTGGTGAAAGCAAACATTTAGGAGATCTGAAACTCTGGTTTCTAAATATTCAGTGTGTAGAAATTTCCAAAGCAGCTGGTTGAATGAATGAAATTGCCTTTTTTATCCCCATGAATTAGTGGTGGATATTATGATTCTTTCCATCGGTCCATTTGTATGTCTGTATGCTACCATATTTTCAAAACCACTCAGTGGAAATTTAGGAAGCTATATTTAAGCTTCCATAGTAACCATCTTAAAGAGGAGGTGGGGTCATCTTTGACTCGTATTTGTGGAACATGGTCAGAGTTCAGATTTACAAAAATGTCAATTATGATGACAGTGTCAGTATTAAGACACTTTATTCATGCAGTCATAACAGAAATGTGCACTATATAATTGAAATAGGTGCCATGGTGAGCCGTTTAAATTTTTCTAGTTCATGTTTTTAAACCTATCATAAAATTATTGTCCATTTCTTGAAAGTACACTGAATTGAATCTGCTTTCTACTGGAAAAATCAAAGCAAACACCTTTTAAGTGACATTAAGTTTTGTTTTATCCATAAAATGTATTCTGGACCCCACCTTACCCAAAGTACTTGACCTAAGTAGAGAATGTAAAGAAGAGAAGATGAAATCTTCACCAAAAATAGTGTTATATTTATGTCCAAAGTAAGAAACGGGAAGGAAAATATATAGACTAAAATGTCCAACATAAGTTTAGAGGAGAATGGCTCCTCAAGCATGAGGAATTCAGGTCTCATAAGGCTTGTGACGGGGGGACTGTTATTGATCACAGACATGTAAAGTCATGAATTTATGCAATATTCACTTTTCCAACATATACTTTTGACAGTTGATGTTTAGTCAGACTATAGCATGGTTCCAACAGTTTCTTTGTTTAATAAAATAATCATGCCTTGAACAGTGGTATAAGCATCTAATGCTGGAAAAGTGAATATTTTCAAAGCAAATGAAAAAGGTTATGAATTTCTGCAATATTCACTTTGGTGAGATATTTTTGATATTCAATGTTGAGTCACACTGTAGCACGGTTTCAACAATTTCTATTAAAATAATCATGCCTTGAATAGTGGGTATAAAGCATATAATGCTGGAAAAGTGAATATTTATTGCACACTTAAAAAGTCCGTGATTTGAGTACTGGAAAAGTAAATATTGCATAAATGAATAAATCCATGATTCGAGTGCCTGTGATAATGATAAGTGTTTGAATTTTGTGACAAAATACAAAAACAGGTATGAATATTTTTGAGACACCTGTTTTTCACAATGACACCACTTTTGACTTGGTAGGGGCTAATTGATCCCACTTTATCCACATCTGGAATGGATACTGGAATTGAAATAACATTACTGTTGCATACATCAGCGATTCTTTGGGTGTTTACTTTCAATTTGTGGCATGTTTGTTTACAAAACAAATTTATTTTTCAATTTTGATTGTTGCAAAGCCAGTCCCATTATTTGGGATGTAGGAAATGTAATTATTCCATTTTGTTGTGCATTCTTTACCTGTGATTGCTGAACTATAGCTCCTGGTGCTGGTATCAGATGCTGAGTCGAAGTTCAGGTTGTCATTGTCTTTAATTTCAGTTTTATTATTTGTATTGACTTCTAGCAATCTCTTAAATATCCTTGTGTAATAATAGGCATGATACTTGTTTTCAGGACCTATTTTAATTGTTTAAAATGTTTCTCTCTCAGACTATGGACCTGTGGAGATTCCCCCAGCGCCTGAAACAGTAGCAACATACGATATCAATGGACCTCGACTTATGATAACCCACATTGTCAATGAGAATTTTAAATCCTATGCTGGTGTAAGAACTCTTGGTCCTTTTCATAAGGTAATCTCCATCATTTCTAGGTTTATTTATTGGTTATGCATCGACTTTTATGTCATTTTTAGGTTCAAAATATGAACTTCTTTCCCAGTATAAAAATTGTGTATATTTCCCCACTTGAACCAGAATGTTCTCCATGAAGAATGTTTGCTTTATGTTACACATGTCCTTCAAAGCTTGTTGACCTTTTCAAAACTGGACAAAACTTATTCCAAACAGTGATCCCTTTCTGCACTGGGAAAGTGGCCGTATAAGAGAAGTGGTCTTCCTAGAGGGGGACTATTGTTGTGAGAAGTATATTTATGTGTATATATTAAGAAAGCTATACGTAATTTCAAAGTATTTATTATCTTCATTTAAATGTATAATAGTTTCTGGTCTTAAGAATAGACTTATTTCAAGTGAAAATGCATTAATAGTTCTTATTCTTAAGCTTGAAATGCAAATGGGCATTGTTGGCATGCGTATTGCAAAACCATTTAAAAATGTCATTTAAATCTTGGTACAAACATCGCTTGGCATTTAGAATCATTCTCTTTCCATTTGCTCTATTGTCCCATATTTTTAAAATCTGTTTTAATGTTTATTTGAGTCTTTCAAGACTAACATTTTTTGGCAGGAACTCTTGAACTCCTCCCATTGTAATTGAGTGAAAGAACTTTTACTTTTTCTTCAAAAGTAATAATTCTCCATTTATGTGATGACATGTTAAAGTTTTGTGACAATTTATTCCTACGTTGATAATTGTACCGTACTGCAATTTATTTATGTAGCTGAAACTTTTGCAGTGCCTTGTTAATAAAGGATACATGTACTGGCACACAGTATTTTGGTCTTTGGCTGGTACCCTGGTTTGTTCAAGGTTAATTTCTCATTGTGTGTTAATCCACATAATAAGTATTTAGCCTATGCTGACCATGTTATGATCTTGACAATTACATCCAGTCATAATCATCAAAGGGAAAAACTCAACAGATGAGTGAAGCCCAAAACTTTATCACAACATTGTTAAGCCCATTTCTCCTTCAGATATGTTCCCCAATCACGTTATGTTTGGAATATTAGCCTGCTATCTCACGAATCCAGCCTTGCTAAAAGACGAAAATCATCTTTTCCTGTCTATTTCGAATAGACAAAGGGCAAAAGCTTTTGCCCATTACTTCCCCATAGCACCACCAGATGTCACTAGTTTTTAGCTTCACTACTGTACTGATCACATCATACAGTTTATCCTCTGATAATCCAAGACATTTTTGTTTTCTATTGAACCATCCAATGTTCCTTTTGGACCTTTTGTATGGATTTTAATCATTCTGCTGCAGGTTTTATATTTTATTCAGTGTATACACTGTCTGTGATATGCAGCATCTGTAATACATGGTCAGAGGAAGTCTGGGCTACCATAGTAGTTAGTTAGTCACATACTGATTTGCTAATCTGTGCTTTGTTTTCTCTTTGTGTCACGTTTCATGTGAAATGTTTACTAAATGTTTGAAATGCACACTGATTCTTCATTCACTGGAAGGAAAGACAGGATAAGTAAAGGAAGACAACCAAAGGTTAGTTGTTGGCGATACCGACTCATTTGAGAGTAATCCCCAAATTTTAGGCAGCCTAGTGGGCATAATTACCCCCGCCTGTAATTCAGTGTGTGGGTGTTTTGTTCCAGATCAATTGGATCCACCTCCTTATACTGCTGCCCTGTTACCAGCTGTTCAGCTGTCACCAACTGTCCAGCATTGGAGACCTTTTGAGAAGACAGCCCAGCCAACTAGTTTGTTGCTTGCATTTCTGACTCATTGAGGGAATATTTCCCAAATTTTGGTAGCACAGTGTGCTTATGCCCCCCTCCCTCCATTATCATGGATGTATGAGAATGGTCTCCAGGACTATAAGTCAGGATGCATGGGTTGGTGCCAGATCCATTGGATCCCCTGCATAATAAATATGCACCGTTGCCATCCATCCAGCTGTTCCAACATGGGGATCTTTGGGATTGGTCCAGCCAGCTATGATTTACGGGGATCTTAGGGAAAGATCCTTCTAACTGCACTGTCACGACATGTCCTTTCTATGAGGGAGATTTCTGTGAGAAAGCTGTCTGTCCAGCCAGGCCCTTGGAGCAACCAGTACCAGTGATTTCCGAATCGGCTTTCATACCTCTAGCTTCCAGGCTGACTATTTACTGGGCAAACCAACTTGCAGTGCTGGCCTTCCTTATGTTCTATGCTTGTCCACGAGGGAGAGCTAGGGACGTTTTCATAGGGATAGAACTGAGTCTTTGTACAACCTGGAATATCTTCTCCAGACATGCAGAGATTGTGAGCACCATGGTGTCTCTTTTCAAGTCGCCTCAATCAAAATGTCATAATCACACACAAGATTTAGTCATTCCTGCATCATTGGTGCAGGCCAGGTTTGCTGACCATGGGAATCCCTCTGGAGAAGCCCCAAGTGGAAATAAGAGTATGTACCGATGCCAGTGTGCTTTGCCAGCTTTCCCTACTGTCATTGGCACATGGGAGCCAGGACAACGGCCTATACACATTGATATCCTAGAAATGTAGGCTGTGATCAAAGCCTTTCATTTCTGAAAAGATCAACTCTTACGCAAACAAGTCTTGATTAGGCTTAAAACTCTGGTGATGACCTATCTCCAGGGAGGTACCAAATCACCCGATTTGTGTGTTCTGGCAGTTTCTGTGTTGGTGCAACAATCTCCATATCAACGTACAAATGTTGAACATTCCTGGCAGACCTAGTGTCATGGATGATACTCTATTCAGGAGAGGTCAGGTCCTTAACATAAAATGGTCTCTCAGTCAGTTGTCTTCACTTGGATCTGTGCACTTTGGGGACATCTGATGATTTACCTTTTTGTGA
This sequence comes from Sinohyriopsis cumingii, assembly GCA_028554795.2. Taxonomy (NCBI): domain Eukaryota; kingdom Metazoa; phylum Mollusca; class Bivalvia; order Unionida; family Unionidae; genus Sinohyriopsis; species Sinohyriopsis cumingii. The sequence continues at coordinate 96,400,780 of CM068828.1, forward strand.
CCAGGTGGAATCACTAGTTACCCACCTTTGTCTATCCTGTTCCAAACCCAGAAGCTTGGGTTGTGGATTCAGGGTCTACCAGTTGGGGGCCTTTGCCTACCCACCCATGTTCCAAAAATATTCCAGAAATTATGAGGTCAGAATTGCAAGAAGATGCTTATAGCTCCTCTCCAATGGGGCAAGTCCTAGGTCACTGATCTACTTGATCTAGCAATAGATATGCCCAGGAAGAGTCCAGCCAGCTTGACTCCTCAAGCAACCTGTCTAGACAGTCCTCTTATGCAGGCTTGGTTCTAATCCAGACAATCTTGCAAAACCAATAATTTAAACCTTAGGTTGTGAAGAGGATCTCAAGCAAGAAGGCCCTCGGAAGGTTTAGGAGAAAGTGGCATGTGTTCAGGGACTGGTAACATACCAGTACCCTCGATCTCTCAACTGGCCGACTTTCTTCTCTGGCTCCTTGAGGAGAAACAGCTGGCCCCCATCACTATCAAAGGCAACCGCTCTATGATATCTGACACATTATGGCATTGGGCATGATAAAGACCTTTCAGATCTTTTAGCTAATTTTGATTTCAATTGACTGAAATCTCTCACCCTGTTTCCAAAATGGAACCTGTCCTGGGTTTGAACAGGCTTAATTCAAGTGAATTTTCTGGCACATCCTTCGCCAAAATTTTCTATCATGCAAGACACTTTCCTGACAGCTCTAGCAGCTTAAGTAAGACACATACCCTTTCCATCGACCCAAACCATCTTTAATTCAGATCAGATAGTTTGGTGATCCTCTTGACAACCAGGCTTTCTAGCCAAAAACAGGCTATTTTCCATTGGTAACCAAAAGAGTTGTCATTTGTTCCCCCTCTTCGTTAGACAGTTCAAGAGCAGCATCCATGCAAGATCCTGTTCATGCTCTCAATCCCAACATGAAATGCAGAGACAAGTCAGGGCACATATATAAAATGATGCTTTCTCCCGGTGAAAGCTGGGAAACTGGATATCGCCCTTCAAGCCCTTGCTTTGTAGCAGAAGTGGGTTATGTGCTCTGCATACTCTGATGCCTCACAAGACCAGAGCCCGCAATACGATTACAGCCTAATAGATTCAAGTCATCTCTGTGTGCCTCATGTTTGAACGTAATGTTTTTATCCTTGATAAAGTGAAAGCTGTGGCTGGCATGCAATCATCCTGCTTGAGTTTCAATCTCAGAGATTTAGCGTCCCAGAGGCAAACACTGGATCTGGTTGGGCTGGTGGCAGCAGCACAGATGGCCACCAAAGCCAACTAAATGAATCAACACAGCGTGTTAGCTCCGATGGATTTGCATGTGAAATTTTGTAGGTAAGAAGATTTCAACATCATCTAATTAGCTGTGGATAAGAGTCATAGTTCGGTGGACTTAAGGCTGTGTCGCTTATGTCATTAGGAGAACAGATTAATGTTCACATGTGGAATCCCGCTATTCCTCCATAGAAAGATACCTGAGGTATAGGTCGGATGCTCAGCATCACCACCAATTATTGCTTATTCTCCTAACATAATGTGAGTGGGGAATGTGTTTGAAAGAGATAACAAATTTTTGGGCAAATTATGTTTCTCTGAGAATACTTATCCAATCACATTACTTAAAACCCCTCCCAACCACCCTGCTATGCAATCATCCTTGTTAGCATCTAGTTCAGCTAAAAACTAGTGATGCTGAGATGAGGTAATGGGCAAGAGTTACCACCCTTTGTCTATTTGAAATGGGCAGGATTAGATCATCTTTGTCATTTTAGTATTGCTGGATTCTCAGTTTGGCAGGCTAACATTCTTTATGTATTGTAATTGGGTAAGTATTATTAGAGAAACAAAATTTGCTTAAGATTTTTCCTTTTTAATTAGCAATTTTAACTTGCATCACAATCATGTATGAAAACAATGGATAAATCGGTTATTGATTAGTGTTGATTGCAAAGATTAAGTGACAATTAAATATTTTATGCAGTGTTTGCTACTGATGTAGACTGTAATCTTGCCAAAGTCACTTGAAATTTCCTGCTTGAATGAAGAAATAAATAAAATAACTAACAGAAATCCTTATAAGTGAACCCTCAATCATTAAATTCTTTTTTTTAATAAAGATTTTATTATTTTAAGCCTGTCAGATACAACTGCTGTCTAATGTTTCTATACTGTGTGTCAAACTGCACATGTAGTGTGTTAGGAAAAATAAATATCTCTTTGTTCTCTTATGAATTAAACCATTAATTTGACACAATCTGAAACATATGTAAAAGCAAAATTTTTATAATGCTGCTGTCCTAAAATTATTATAAACTTTAGGAGTATTTTATCAATGTAGTAACGCAGCTGTTGATTGCACTGACACAGAATAAATAAGTCATGCAAATCAATGGTTTTTGCCTTTAATAGATATAATATAAAGGAAGTCATCATTTCTAGATTCCATTTCCACACTTTTAGCCTTGCAAAATCTTAAATTATACTACGGAAATGTGATGTGCTCATACAGTCTGAAAAAGTTTATGTTACTGTTTGCTGCTTAGTCACATTGATATGAAGGCTAGAGATTTCATATGCATATATTTCCTTGATCCAAATTCTTGGCTTGAATCATGAAGTGAAGCCAAGTTTTTTAGTTTCACAATCATGCACCCCTTTTACCTTGGGATCAACGTAGAATCTGTGTGTTACGGTTTTGGTTCATGTTTTTTCTTTTGCCAGTGTTTCCTGAACTCAAAGAAAGGTTATCATAGTACTCAGCAGAAATATTATGAAGATACAGGGATTTTTTTACACTCCTGCTTGCCGCTTTGACCTTGGGGTCAAGGTCAAAGTAGAAAAGTGTGTTTAGAAGTTTTTTTGTCATTTGCTTCTATTTCCATAGCCCCATAAGCAATTAATTCAGTGACAAGCTAATTTTTTCCTTTTGACATTGGGGTCATTGTCAGTCGTAGAAAAGTTTTGGTTTGATACTTTTGAGAGTTTTTTTTTTTTTTTTTCATTTACTTATATTTCTTATTTGGGTTTATTCATACTTTTGACGAGCCATTATGAAGCTAAAGCAATTCATTCTGCAACATGTTCATTCAGGATTCTGACTGTGAGATTACGGGCATATGTTATGCATCGTTGAGGATGGGATTGATAGTGAATTTGAGGATAAGTAATATATAGAGAAATAACTGAGAGAATTCCAAATAGTGAATTTCATTTGCCTGCCAGAAGCAGATGATGTCTGTTTACAGTTTTATTACACAAATGTAGATATACAGTCAATAATAAATCATGCATTTTCAAAATTACTATTTTAAAATATATTAATTAAAACAACCTTTTTTCTCCTTTTATGTTGAACAAATTGTTCGGGAGGCAACCTAAAATTTGAAAATGTCAGTAGTTTTAAGTAGGTTGACCTATGGCTACTAAACTCGTATCAATTCAATTTTAATAGCTTACTATATTTATCTGTTTTCCAGAGTTTCACATCAATTGTTGGACCAAATGGAAGTGGCAAGTCTAATGTTATTGACTCAATGTTGTTTGTGTTTGGTTACCGTGCAAATAAAATACGTTCAAAGAAGATAAGCATTCTGATCCACAACAGTGAGCACCATTTGAATATAGACAGCTGTGCGGTCAGTGTGCACTTCCAGAAAATTGTTGATACTGGGGTAAGTGCAACTTCGTGAAGTATTGCTTAAAAACGGGTGGTGGGATAAGGTTTTTTGTCTCTCTCTCTCTCTTCCACAAAGCATATTATTTCATACCTTTCCTATTTTATATCAGTTTTGCCATAGGTATTATCTTTATTTGTAGCATACTCAATGCAAATTATCTTGCTCATATGAATCCAGCCCTCTGAAAATTATTTAAAATATACTGTTTTACCAGAAGCTTTTAAAATCCATCTACACTTAGAGTTTTTACATGCCTTCTTTAAGACAGAGCATAAGATGTTATTTTGTTGAGTCCATCCTTCTATTCTCCATTTAATTTCTATATAATAAACATCTAATGACCAATCTTTGTGGTTGACTTGCACTTGAGGAGAGGAAGAAGTATATCGATTTTGATCATCAAGCATAAAAGTTTTGATCTCAAAAGATGAAAGGTCAAGGTCACAATAACTAAATCAAGGAAAATAGTTTCTGTACAGTAACAGTTTTGCTTAACATGGCCAAGTGGTCTAAAACGCTCTTCGTTATGGATCACTGCCATCTCACCTCTGTCTGCGGTGGTTCGAGTCTCAGATTCAGCCAATGTGGGTATGTTGATGTACAAGCTTGTGGATGGCTTGAACTTGGAGTAAGTAGGACATCTGTTGATTTTGGGATTAAAAGTTCAAATGTCAAAAATAGGGACAACATTGATACATATTTAAGTAAATATTAGTAAAATAAATTTAGAATCTAAACTTTTCAAGCAAACTTTTATGGACATTTTTAAGTTGTAATGTGTATGTAATAATGGTGCCATGATTGAATGCCATCATAAGGCCAAACAAAACGTGTATTTCTGATGGCCAACCAACCCTGTTTCTCAGTGCTGACCTTAGCACTTTTTTCCCCCTCATGCATGGTTAGAAAAAATGATAAAAATCCCCTTTAATATAAATATAAGTTTTTAAAAAAAAGAAGAAGAAAACCAACCTGCTACACTAATTTTAAAACTAGTACATTAGGAAACATTTTTTTTCTTCTTGTCCTAATGCCCAGCTATTCAGCATGAGAGCAGTCGTTGGGATTCAATTTACGGAGAAAACATAACTATATATATTTGAAATCATGCAGAGATCCTCCAAACAAAGCAAATAATAACTAATATTATTCTTCAGTATGTCTGCCATTGAATACTCTTGTGAAGTGCAGTTGGTAAAATGCTTTTAATAACTATATAATAATTTTAATAACTATATAATAATGAAAGCATCTCATTGTTTGATTGCAAAATTTCATACATGATCAGATTAAAAATTGTTAATGCTAATGAATTTTACAAGTGTTTAAGTTTTGGGATTTGAGAAATCTTGCATTTGCAAGAAGACACTAAATGAATAATCACTATTTCTTGTTTTACACACTTGAATTAATGTATCTAGTAAGTAGATTTTTATTTTGTCTTTCTACAGGCCGGAGATGATGATTATACAGTTGTACCAAATTCCAAGTTTGTGGTATCTAGAACAGCTTTTAAGGACAACAGTTCTTACTACTGTGTTGATGGACGCAAGATGACGTACAAAGAGGTTGCCTCCCTTCTCCGAGGCAATGGCATTGATCTGGATCATAACCGATTCCTCATTTTACAGGTAACCTGAATCTGAGACAATGGCATTGATGGGGATTATAAATTGCAAATTTTTTGTGCATGCCATTTGAGGAAACTTAGTGAACAAACTAACTTTTACTAAAGTTTCATGTTTGCTAAAATAGTGATAAAATATACTGTTGATGAACCTGGTACACTAGCATACTACTGAGAATGTACGTTAGTATGTGCAGGCAAAATTAAATATATATTATCTGAAAGCCTAGTTTTGCTGGCATAATATGATCTGATTGGTCAATTTGGTATCAAAGTTTCAATGTCATTGGTTTTCTTGGAAGTCATTGATTGCATGGTACTCATTTGTTCAGTTCATTTTTGAAAACGGAGATGGTTACAGGAGTCTGTAACATACTTCTTAGTATAGGGTATGTTTTTGTGCATATGCAATACTTCGGCTGTGTATGAAGCATGTTATAGACCCCTGTAATGATGGTAAGGATGGATGTTGATAAGAAATCAAATGATGTAGTCAATATAGATGCCAGCATCAGGAATCCTTGGCTATGAGAATGACTAGATAAGCATACAAACCTTTTCTCATATTTATGCAAGGAGCTATAGTAGCTCAGTTGGTGAAATCCACAGGTCGCAGTTTCAATACCCATCCAGGCCAGCTCAGGTCAGTTGCTTTATTTTGTTTATCAGATAGGTATTTACCTCACCCTTTCATTTACATCATAATTATGTGTTAAATGTACCATTAAGACAACAATTAAACATAAAAGCCTATATTTATTTAAGGGTTTAGACCTGATGTCATCCATCTGAATGGAATATTATCATGGTTTCAACCATTTTGATATCAAGTTCGTTTTGGTATTTGTAAAATGACTTCCTTTGCAGCTGGTTTTGAGACTCATAACAGGTAGGCAAAAAAGGTATTAAAAAATTTTAAGATGCTAATCGACATCTAAACAGCTCAGGAATGAGTAAGTAGTAAAGTTTTCTTTCGTACAGCCAATTTTTATCCGGTCAGGAACGGAGGACAAGTGGTTTTCCTGAACCTTGATTGCTCTGTTGATATAAAAAAAATCAAATTATTGAACATCAATTGTTTATGATGAATTTTTTAAAAGTATTTGTAATAGCTGTGTGTTCGGTGTATAAATGGGTAGCCTAAATATGGGATTAGTTCAGTGTATCCCCCAGGGGTGTAAAATTGAGGGTAAAAACACACTTGGTATTAGGACTGGGGGTCACAAAAAAAAGTTGGGGTCAAAAATGTACTGAAATTTTTTCATCCCACCTGTACTTTTTCAGCTTGAAATAGGCTATTGCAACTTGCGCAACATTCTCTCTGTCCCTCTCTATCAAAAAATACAAATAAACCAGCATGCACATTTAACAAACAAATGCATTGTCCATTCAAAGAATAATTTTATTAGTTCATTTTAGTTTATTTTAGTTTTAAAGTCGTACATGTAAGTCTCCTTATAATCTTTTTGTAGCAATTTTATAGACCAACACATTACATATAAAGCAATACATAAAGCCAATTAAATCTTTTTAATCAAATGGCAGTTAATTTACTGCCTGTCATAAAATGTGTACAGTAAAACCTGTCATGAGCGACCTCTGCTATGAGCGACCACCTGTCATTTCCGACCACAATCGTAATGCATGGATCGATTTTACTATATAAACGCTCTGTTATGAACGACCACCTGCTGAACGTGACCAGCGACCGCGATTCTTGGCAAAATATGCATTTTGACACTGCTATGAACGACCGTATCGCTAAAAAAACAAAACAGATTGACACCACTGACCTTAACTTAATCCTTTGTAAACACTAGAGCTCGGGATAAATGTAGTATGCAAACAAAGTGCACATTAAATAACACTATAGTTGAACAACCATATATTGAGATAAACACCTCTAACCATCATTTAATCCTTTGTAACAAAGACTGCATAAATAGTAAAGATTGCTCTAATAAAGTATTTAAAAAGAATTTGTCTTGCTACAGTACCAGTTTTGTGAAATTTACAACTCCAGCATACAGTGTCATTTGTAAACTGCAGTAAACCAGACTAAAGTACATGTCACTAACCGCCATTGTAGTGCCGAAGTCATGTGAATAGCCAGTAAGAGTAACATCAAAGGGAGTAATGATGGATATACGCAGTCAATTTAGAGGTTTGTATTTTTTCTTTAACTTTATGAAAAATCAAAAAACGCCAGTAGTCCTTATGTCCCAGTGAGAAATCATTTGAAAGGGCTTCAGTGTAGGTTTGAGTACATTGTTTGTCTTTCCAGTTAATCCATAATGCCTGGAGGGTGAATGAGCTCATTTTCTTTAATACTAGTAAGTGAGAATAATTTCCGGATTTTTTTAAAATTATTTTCTATTTCTTTTGTTAGTGTTTCACCAAGCCACCATCTGTTTACCTTTGTGCAGATGGTCGCAACCTTTGTTTATCGAGCTATAATGCTGTTGATTTAAACTTCGTCTCAGAATAAATGTATTGTTTCTTGATGAGTTAATTATGTCTTTTGGTTTCATTCATTGGTACATAATATATATTTATTCCACATTTCCCCAAAACCTGATCAAAACCGATAGTCTTTATAACGTCAACACTAATAACAATGGCAGAACCTCCGCTGAAAAAAAGAAAAATTTTAACACTGGAAGAAAGGATTAATGTCATTGAAAGAAATGAAAAAGGGGAGACCGCTCGCAAAATAGCAGTCAGCTTAAGCGTCGGTAAAACGCAAGTTCAAAATGTAATCAAAGACAAGGAGTCCATTAGAAACGAATGGCAGAAAGGTGCACAATCACAAATGAAATATGCCACGGCACGACGGACAGTTTATGGAGATATGAACGAGTGAGTATGGGATTGGTTTTGTGTTGCAAGGAGTAAGAACATACCAGTAAGTGGAAAGTTGATTCAGGAAAGGGCAATAATTGAGATACATGTTCAGACCAAACAGCTGAGTAAAACATGTCAACAAAGAAGTATAATGGATTTCTTAAAAAAAACAAGTGAATAAGTGTATAGAATAAGATATATACATCATATCTAACTGTTCATTTTTTGTTACATATTAATGTGATGTTGAAATATAAATTTTATTCTCGTTGTTTGATAGATGTATATCTTTATTATATAAAGATATTTTGAGAGGAATGCATGCAATATTTAACAAGATTTATGAATAAAGGATATGATACATGTACAGTGAGTATGGGTATTATTTATTTTTCAACAATGCTAACTATTGACCCTGAAAACCAGTCCATTTTCACACACCTCTTATGAGAGACCACCTGTCTTGAGAGACCACTTTTGGTTGGCAGAAGGGGCGGTCTCTCAAAACAGGTTTTACTGTACTATCATCGGTTTCATTGTACTTCGTAATCTTTTTCTAATAAGTTACACTTGAACTTTAAGATCTTTCTTTTATTACAGCAAGTTAAAAACCAACAAAATCTGCAATGACCCCCTGACTTCCAAATAACACGTTTGTCTCAGCAAGTTTACTGATTTCTTTGTTGTGAAAGAATGTCTTGGGTGATATCTCCAGATATCTTGTGGCAAACAAGGGCAGATTTTTTAAACTTCTTAAACCCTGTCATGAAAGGATTATTCATTTTTGCAGTTTTCGCAGTCATGCGATCAGAAGTCACACCGGTAATTCTAATGGATGTGCTGTATCCCAATCAAGGGAATTATTTTCTCCATTTTTCATCAAAGTTAGATCCACAGTTACTCTTTTTTGTTCTGCTTCTTTCACTTTCTTCGCTAATGATTCTTAGTCCAAGCCATTTTAATCTGGTGATCACTTTCTGGACACAGTACTAATGATATGGAAAAATGGGAACCAGCCTGGAAATGGGTGACCATAAAATAGAGCAGATATGGGTTTTGGCTGACCAGGATTGGTTAATAATCTAAGTTTTGTTTTAGGAAAAAGAATCTTTTGAGAGCTTATCGTAGTTGTAAGTGAGCAAAAATAGAGACATTGTTTTATTGATGAAATTTCAGTCCTTTAACAGTCTTGAGTTTGGAACACTCATTACTAAAATTGGCACCTAACTCTTTGGTGCAGAAATGAAAGCACATGCAGGTCCAGAAAATGCTGCGGCTCATATCCTTTCCTCAACAAAAAAGCTAACATCCAGGTTTCATTTATACTGATAAATATAGGTTGTTTCATCAGCACTAAAAATTTTTTAAGTTATTGAATTTTTAAGATCATGGTGTTTGCATAGGTCCCCAATGGGAACTTAATTAGTACCGTGAGTTGTTCTAGTGCAACAAGCTTTGACATTAAACATCTGGACAACATCTTGATGAGCTCAATGGAAATCGCGTGAGAGTTTGCAAGATAAGTGGAAGCTACTCCATCATAACATTGCCTATGCTAGTCTAGTTCCCTGTTTTGTATGCTCCCTGCGTTGCATTCCACTATACAAATAGAGGAGTGCAACGCATGGAGCATACAAGGCAAGGAACCAGTCTATGCCTATGCTCAAAGTATACACGATGTAATCCCTCATTCAAAGTTTTGGATGTTAAATAAATCCTGATCGATTTATTTGAATCCTTTGCGTCAAGAAAACGCATGGCAACAACACCTGTGCCTCAATTTTCTCCAGTGTGCGTACCTGATGCACAAATGTGCGTAAAGGGAAACGCTGATTAGTTAATATCATTTATTTTGCATCTGTAATAATGACCCATGTTATTATTTTTGCAATGTTCTTGTATTCATACTTACATTGAGAGTGGTTTATTTCCTAATATCTTTGATATTTGATACAGAAACATAACATGGATGACCTATATTAAAGCAATGAGTATCTCTGGTCCTGTGTTTAAGAGACAATTTTTTGCGTTGATATTTAGATGTACAATATAATTCAGGGTGAGGTAGAACAGATTGCTATGATGAAACCAAAAGGACAGACAGAACATGACGATGGGATGCTGGAATTTCTGGAGGACATTGTTGGCAGTAACCGCTTCAAGGAGCCAATAGAAATCCTTGCCAAAAGAGTGGAGACATTAAATGAACTAAGGGGAGAGAAGGTAATTTTCTTTATCATAAAGAAAAGGCCAGTATTGTGAAAGAGTAAATGGTAGTGAATTGGAATGAGGCTTTTATCTTCCATAATATTGTATAGTTTTTATTCTCATGACTATGTAAGTGAGCAGTGCAGTTCTTTTGGTTGGCAAGGGACTCATTCTGGCATGGAGATTACATGGTGGGCAAAGCACCAATTCTGGCATGGAGGGTACCAAAATTTGACACATTAAAACTGACTGCAGAAACATTTGATGGTTGATTGGCCAATTAACATCAGCTAGTCAGAAGTAATCTCTGAGTTGAGTCTAATTTTAAATGTGAGAAGCTTTGTATGTTTTGAAACTGGTTATAAATATTATATCATAAAAATGAGAGGGGAAACCTTTATTATGTGCATATTTATGAATGACAGCTGAGGATGCTTTTGGAACCTGGATGGGAATTAGAGTGCTGAGAAAATTCAGTGCTCTGGTATTTAAATGGGGAAAGCAGTATTAATTTTGTTTGAAAGCCTGATATGAAATGTATCTGGAAGAGTACTATAGAGTTTTAGGAGAAACTTAATCTCATTTTATATGCCATCAAAATTATTTTTTCAATACTTGCACCATTGTGCAAGCTGGATTTGCTGTTGCCTGATTTCTTTTCTTTTTTCAAGATACTAATGACAAATTTTGTTGCAGTTAAACCGAGTGAAGGCTGTGGAAAAAGAGAAAGATGAACTTGAGGAAGCTAAGAATGAGGCGGTTGAATTTCTGACCCTAGAGAATAATATTGTTAAAATGAAGAACAAGCTCTATCAGAAATACATGTAATATTGAACTTTATTTCTTTCTATCCCTTTCTCTCAATGCAGCTAATGTTAAAAAATCTTGGAAATTACAGTTTTCTTCAGGTATAAGGACCAAAATTAAAAAGAAATACATCACACAGATGCCAACTAATCTGGATTTTGAAAAAATTATGTTTTTTAAAACAAAAATCTGTGTTACAAATTATGCTGAAGAAATTCTGAAAGATTATTTTTAGGGTGGGTTTACATATTTTGAACACGGGAGATTTCTTTCTAGACATAGGTTGGGAGAAAAGAGTTTTAGTACCAATTTGATCGACTGGTACCAGGGTTCCCACACTACTGGGAAATCAGGAGAAAAAAGATGTTTGTTCCTGACTTGGAAAAGTCTAAATATTTTCAGGTATTGATCAAGGTCAGGGTATATCTGGGAAATGACAAAAAATTAAATGTAATTGCATCATAATTAAGCTGATTGCAAGTAAAATGTATAAAGTACTTGCCAGAATTGTCAGAGGTTTTGGAAGTCATTTATCAGTTGAGACACAATTGTTGTATAGATCACTTGGATGTTTGGCCTAAATATATTTGTATAAGCATTCCAAGTGTTACCAATAATTCTGCTTATTATTGGAAACTTTCTTTTGTGGAAGGTATGAAGACCAGTTTTGCATCACAGCTCTCTCTGATGTGATCTTGCTAAGCAGATGCAGATTCCTATTTTGAGAATATCAGTGATGAGTGGTCAGAAAAATGTTCCAAGATAAGCATAAGTGGATTTTTACTATAAAAGATTTAAAGTCATATAATTTTTAAGGTTATTTTATTCAATTTAAAAACAAATCTTTTCCACACAAAAACGATCATAATACGAATATATGCAGTTAGGCAGAGTTAAAGTTTACATTTTTTATTCTATGAACTAAAATGAATTACATTTAGAATTATATGAATTTCAGTAGTTTCTATGTTTCTATTGATACATCCTGTGCTTTAGGGCATAGTCTTATGTCTCTTTCAGATGTTATGGGTGAGTCTAAATATTGTAACAGCTTTTTATTTTAAATGTTTGTTATCTGAGCCAAACTGTTTTTGATTCTGTTCTTTAAGGGACGTAAGTGAACCTTGAATCAATAAATTTCATCCTTGAAAAGACATGGAAATTTTTGTTTCAAACATTGTGGGAACCATGGGGTTATTGAATAGTTTCTTAAGGTAGATAAGAAAAAGACTGTAAATGTGTGTAAAATGGTGGCAGAGGTGATCAGGAGGCAAAGCATCTGCAGATAATTCATGAGGAAAACTAATGTTTACCAAAAATAGGTCCGGTAATTGGGGGAATGGCTGCACAATTTATTCTCATTTTTACTCGTATTGTTAAAATGCAGTTTGACTGTAGAGGACTTTATTATTTTACATAACATCCCCATCCATCATGGACAGGTTGCCTCGATTCCCAAAATTTTGTGTTAAGATTCCAGAGAAGCAAGCTTATGGGTGTGCATCTCAAATCATGATCTTTTTTCTTTTGGCAAGCAATAGATGCGCAAGTTGCAAAAGAAAGACATTTGGTTAAAATAGTATTAACAGTGTAGGATGTGCTGTCAGAGTCATGTTGTATGTTGTATAGTATTTGCTAGTCTAACAGAAATTCATTGGCTATGACAAGGAACTTTAAATGAAACTAGTAGCTTTAAAGTTGCCATCATCAGACATTAATGATTATTTTCTGCTATGAAAATATTGTTTATATTTCATTTTTTTTAACAGTGTAGTACAAGTTATAATATCATGTATTAGTCCTCTTGGCTACCTGAATTCAGCATACAGAAGGCCACACCCAGCATTCTGGTATCCCCTGACACAGGGCTTTAGACACAAGATTCATTTCACAGTCAATTTTGAAACTGGAAATAAAGTGCACATTTTTTTCTTCCTGCAGAGCTGAGTGTACTGAGAATGATGAGAAAGCGACGGTGGAATACAATCGTGTGAATGAGGGCATGCAAGAATTCAACAGGAAAAAAGCAGAGATTGACGAGGCCAAAAAGGAGAAGAGCAAAGAGCATAAGAATATCTTAAAGTGAGTGCAACTGTTTTTAGTGAATTATTCCTTCTTTCTTTCAGTGAGGACTGGGCAATAGCACTGTGTATTGTCATTTGTGTTCTAATACAGTATAAATGATGATAGGTTGGTTTCAACGCAGTGTCAATACTGATGCATATCCTAAACATATTTTTATGTAAATAACACGATGAGTTCTTGTCATTACTATTTAGTACGACCTTTTTAATGCTTGCTTTTTAATCATTGAAATGGTAGGAAAAGATCCACTAACTCCGAAATCCAGCTTTCCCAAGCAAAACAAGAGTTAACAATAGCTTTTGGATTTTAAAAATTTTTTTATAGCAATTAATGTGGTAAAATGGTGTCTTCTTGTGAAGACTGCTGTCAGACAAGAGTGGTCTCCCACTTGATATATTTATTGGCACCAAATTCCCTCATTTATCAGTTATTGCTCATGCTTTTGCCATGTCAGTATGCTTTTATTATGATGCTCCACAAATAATTCCAATTTTTTGTTGTTTCTTCACAAGTTTGAATGATCCTTATGAGATTTCTCCTTACAGTTAAGAATACTGTTTTCATCTGGAATTTTGTTCATATTGTAGACAAATATTGTATACTTCTTTTTTCCATTTTGTCACTAAACAAGCTAACCAGCACCACGTAATATCTACTCCATTGGTCATTAGTACTTAACATCAAAGACTTGACCTTAATTTAATTTTGTTCCAAGTAAGTGATAATTTATTCTTGGTGATCCTATAACAATGCTTAGTTTATTTTGCCTGTATATGCCATAGTTTTGCTGTCTTAATTACAAGCAATATTTGGGAGGATTATATGTGGGGCTTGTTTCAGCTGAGTGCTGATTATCATCCCACCAGCATGTCTTGTTGGGGGGATTTTGTTCAGATGGTACATATGATATCTGCTCAATGAAGGGAGGACAGATGTTGAGAGTTTCTGCCAGATACAGCTCTCTGGCTATGCTATAAAGAACCAAACCAAACCAAGCCATAACCTACATAAAGGACTTTATATAACATTGGCAGGCATATGCAGTGCTGTTCACTCTACTCCTGCTTAGTGTTTTTTCTACACCTCTGAAACTTTTTGTTAACATAAACATTGTTTGCATTTTTAACCAAAAACTAGTCAAGATAGAGGGATACAATTTTATGGGCATTTTGTTGGTGTATGACCAGATTATATTTTCAGGCCATTACAGCAATAAAAAATGTTAAGCATCTTTTAAAACTTGTTTGGACAAAACCTTTTTTTTGCACAATTAAACAAAAAGCATACAGGTTAGGACAAATTCAATTTAGTATACATCTTTGTATGTACATGAAAATGAACTGGTTTGATATATCAGTTTAGCAGTTGTAAAAAAGATGTCTAAATTTATGTATCAATTTGTTTCACATTGGTGTTGCACATATATTACAAACACAAAATCTAGTTACTATAAATCTAAAGAATTGACATACATTGCCCTACGGTGATGATTTGATTGGGAATAACTAATCTATAGCTTTTTTCAACTTGAGTGTAACCACTATCTTCTCATGGCAATGTTATTGGCCTTCTGTCTTCATTGCCTTCTTAAAAAATGTTGTTAAGTAAAACATGGTTGCATTGGAGGTCAACACGTAATAAAGATTACAAACTTTGTGAGAAAATTATAATTTAACTTTAGAAACAACTATTGTTATGTAACTTTGAACTCATACCTCAGAGTATTGTGAAATGTTGTATTCTTATATGCCGTCTCTGTTTTCAGGTCCTATGAAACCCTGACAAAGGTATGTGAAGACAACAAGGAGAAATTTGCTGAGATAGAAAAGCAAGATGTTAAGTGTCGAGAGGACCTTAAACATGCCAAAACACAATCCAAGAAGCTTGAGAAAAACCTTGAACAGGAGAAAAAGAGGGTAGGATATAATATTGTTTCATAAATCAAGCTAGATACAATTGGATGGAAGTGTATTTGGTCAATATGTCCAATGACAAATACATACACCAGTTATATTCATTGTAATATATTTTGTTTTGTCATATTTGTTTTTTGTTTAGTTGTCACAGCTCATCTTGTGTGTGTTTATTAATCTCCATGGCCTCTGAAGAATACTACAGTGAGCCCACCCACCTCACAATGTGTGTTTCATATAGTACTGGTTTTAAAATTAGGATAGGCAGGTCATTTGTTTTTTTAACCATGGGGGGCAAAAAGTGCTAGGGTCGGCAATCAGAAATAGGGATGATTGGCTGACTGGAGTAAGACATACTTTCTTTTGGCCTGAACTATCTTTCAGCATTCCTGTGCCCTCCTGATGTTTTAGAAGGTCCTGAAATCCAACTGGAATTTGAATTCCATGAAAATATCTGGGAAACCTCCATGAAAATTACTTTTTTGCATAAAATGTCTTGGAGTTTGATATTAAAAGCTGAACTAAAAATCGTGTTTGAGAAAAGGTTATTTTTCCCCTGCAAACTTTGCAGTGAATGATTTCGCAATGTTTGTCATATTATACTGGTAGCCATAGCTGAATCTGGTAACTAGAGATTTTTGCACACATGCATATATTACTGATTGTATTTAGCAGAAAACTACATTAGTAAGATGTCATTTACAGATTTGATATTATTCCATCTAACACTTGTTTTGATTCGAAATGTCTATTTTGTTACTTCAGAATTGTAGAGCTCTTATATTTAAGTTCAGGCTGTGGGAGTTTAGTTTAATAATGATATTTTTTTAAAAACAACATACAAACTCGAGGGGGCACTGCCCTGAGATTTAAATTTAGGTCATGTGAATAGTCAGTTCAAACTACAAAATGCTATCATCAGAATCATGATAAGCATTGTTTCACTGTATATGTGTACATAGAGGAGTTAACCATATGTCTATACAATAGAGGAGTTTACCATATGTATGTACTTAGAGGAGTTAACCATATGTCTATACAATAAAGGAGTTTACCATATGTATGTTCATAGAGGAGTTAACCATATGTATATACACTAGAGGAGTTTACCATATGTAAGTACATAGAGGAGTTTACCATATGTATATACGATAGAGGAGTTTACCATATGTATATACATAGAGGAGTTTACCATATGTATGTTCATAGACGAGTTTACCATATGTATATACAATAGAGGAGTTTACCATATGTATATACAATAGAGGAATTTACCATATGTATATACATAGAGGAGTTTACCATATGTATGTACATAGAGTAGTTTACCATATGTATATACAATAGAGGAGTTTACCATATGTATATACATAGAGGAGTTTTACCATATGTATATACAGAGGAGTTTACCATTATGTATATACAATAGAGGAGTTGAAGCAAGTACCACAGGAAAGCACAAAGTTGATAGAGTTTACTGTATATATACATAGATAGAGGAGTTGAAGCAAGTGCCACAGGAAAGCACAAAGTTGATAGAGGAGCTACAGAAGAAGCTGGAAGGATTGGAAGCTAGCAAGAAGAAGGAGGAGGAGAAGTTAAAGGAAGTCATGGACAGTCTAAAAACTGAGACCAAGGTATAGTTAAGAAAATTTTAACGATTTCTACAGTATTCTGAATTCACAAAATATGGTGTAATCTTATTTACCTGAGACACACTCTTAATACTAGAAGTCAGAAAAATTGAATTGTTGAATAAAAGGGTTACATGTGCTCTAGATGATTATTTACTGGGAATTCACATTTTCTTTGGTGGCTACTTCTTCATGTACTATGAATTACTTCATTTTGTGGGTATTTCTTTTTTGATGTATTATGAATTCATTGTGGATATTTCTTTCATGGTTTGTTTTCACTGGTATTTTAAGATTATGCAGTGTGGAAGAGATCTTATTGCTTTGATGGGGGGGGGCAGCATAGTAAGTTCATGCTGTTGGGAAGAGGTCTCATTGTTTTGACAGAAGAGTCATTGGAATATCATGCACTGGTGTTGAGGTCATATTGTTTTGATGGAAGGATCATTGGAAGTTCATGCAGTGGGGAAGAGGTATTGTTTGACACAAGGGTCATCGGAAGTTCATGCAGTGGGGTAGAGGTCATATTGTTTCTTGGGTTAATTTTGTGCTTTGTAGCAACAATATACACCATGATAAATAGAAAATTCATATTTAGATAGGACAATGTCCATACTTTTGGATTTGGTTCTTGGTGTTAATTTTTAATACTTTATTGACTATAAAGCATGCTGAGAAAACGGGACCTAAGTGTCCTCAAGGCAGTCAATTAAACCTGCGACCATTGAATTACAGTGCTGCATGCTCTGAGCTGATGTGGCACCTTACTGAATGTTGGCATTCAGTAAATGCAGGGCAATGTCCAATGACTACGTAAGACCTACATGCAAAATTTCTCTTTCTCTGTTAGCTTTTCAATTTGTACAAACTTCTTTCCTGTTTCTATCAATTTGCAGGGTCTGCAAGAAGAAAAAGATGAGAAAGAGGAGGAATTGCTGGGATTACAAAAATCTTTAAATGAAACCAAATCTCAGGTAAGTCTACTTCATCTCAGATAAGTGTATATTACAGGTGAAGAAAGATATACAGTGATATGAATAAAAGTACATATACACAATCAGCTTTAGATGGTACTTGAATTTCTTGGAATTATCAAATTTTGCTGTTTAAATATTTTAGCAGTATATGAAATAAAATTGAACTCAATAAAGGGTACTTGTAAAAAAAAAAGTTAAAGCTGGCTGTGAAAATCTGATTCGTTATGAACATATTATATCAGATTAAATCAAACTTACTGCTGGTGAGTTTTAAGAGATCAATACCTTAATTCTCCACTGATAGCTCCATACATGACAGTAAGATTCCCTACCACATTAACAAATATTAGCAAATTTATACGTTAGGAAGCAATATTCAATGACAGTCTTAACCCAGATTTTTCAAGGGGATGATATAGATGAAATATGCTATCTTATTTAAATTTCAAGTAAAATTCAGTCCTACAATTTCAAAAAAAAAAGAAGTATAGATCGTTAATAATTGCCTAAAATTTAATAACTAAACAGACCAGAGGAGTAAAATCAATAAAAATATTTGATCAGTTGTAGTATGATGCCATTTTATTATAGGAAATTCAGTTAGACTTGACTGCTTTTACAATTAAAAGAGCCTTCAATCAGGCAAAATTATCCAATAAATTTAAAGCATGTGATGCACACATGCAGAATGTAACCAACTTTGAATTAAAACATCCAAGCATAAGGGCCTTTCAGCATGGTACAAATTATATTCACGTTTCATCAATTAATACATTATCAAATATGAGTTAAGGACAAATGATATTAATATGTCATCAGATATGAGTTTAGAACAAATAATATTAATGTCATCAGTTATGACTTTAGAACAATTGATATTAATGTGTCATCAATTATGACTTGAGAACAAATGATATTAATGTGTCATCAGATATGAGTTTAGAACAAATGATATTAATATGTCATCAATTATGACTTGAGAACAAATGATATTAATGTGTCATCAAATGTGAGTTCAGAACAAGTGAAGTTAATGTGTTGTCAATTAATGTATCAATGAATATGACTTTAGAACAAATATTATGACTTTAGAACAAATTATATTAATGTGCAATCAAATGAAAATTAAGAACAAATGATATTTTCTTGGTAGTCTCACAGGCCGAGGAAGACAAATTATGTGATCTCATTGACGGTGGACATGTATATGGCTCCGGAGTCCAAACTACAATGCACACAGGTGGGGCATGGGACACTGGTGGTTGTAGATGGCTGGGACACAGCTCTGTGACGTATCTCATGAGCTGCAGCAAGACACTGGCAGCGGTTAGCCTTGTAGCTGGAACTGGCTTTTCTGGTCAGGGTTTGCCAGTGACTTCTGTCTGAGGCAGCGAGCTTGAGCTGGTGGGATTGAAGGTCTGCCCATTTGATGTGCGTCTTGAGATTGTCTTTGTATATCTTGTGAGGGCAGCCTTGGTTTTGGTTGCCCTGGGCTAGCTCACCAAAGAACAGCTGCTTTGGGATTCTGTTTTGATCCATGCGGATGACATGGCCAGTCCAACGAAACTGGACCTGGATTAGTTTGGCTTCAATTCTTGTTGTGTTGTCTCTATCAAGGACTTCCTGGATGGGGATTCGGTCCTGCCACTTGATCTGCATGATGGATCTCAGGGAGTGCTGGTGGAATTGACTGACTGATATGCCTTCTGTAGACAGTCCACAATTCACAGCCATACAAGAAAAACGTGAGGACAACTGCATTGTACACCATTATCTTTGTTGACAGGCATATGTCCTTGTGCTGCAAGACCTTGATTCGGAGTTGTCCAGGGAGCCATCACTGGATATTGTTCTGCCTAGGTATTTGAAACTGTCCACATTCTTCAGCTGCATGTCAGCAATGGTGATGTATGGTTGTGAATGGACAGTGTTTGGGGCAGGCTGGAAGAGGACTTCTGCCTTTCCTAGGCTAATTGTCAGTCCAAATAGATGAGAGGCTTCAGAGAACCTGTCCACGATTTCCTGTAGGTGAGTCTGTTCATGGGCCATGAGGGCACAGTCTTCGGCAAAGAGTGCTTCAGTCCTTCTAGCATCATGGTTTTTACAGCAAGGCGATGGTGATCAAACACTAATCCATCCAGGCGATATTGAATGTAGATACCAAGGTCAAGGTCACAATTGGCATGGAGCAGTACCTCTGTGAAGAAGAGGTTGAAGAGTACCGGAGCGAGCACACAGCCCTGTTTAACACCACTAGATATGGGGAATTTCTCAGAGGGTTCACCGTCTGAGAGACTATCCAATCATGTCATCATGAAAGAGCCGGTTGAGATTGGACAAAAATGCTTCTTGAGTACTACCCACAGTGTCATCAGGTCCACAAAGTCAGCATACAGATTCATGTTCTGCTCAAGGCACTTATCTAGGACTTGTCTCACTGCGAAGATCATGTGAACGGTGCTTCTGTCTGGGCGAAAACCACACTGAGACTCAGGGAGGTTAACTTTTGATGCTGCCGCAATAAGCTTGTTGAGAATGATGCAAGCAAGTATTTTGCCAGCTATGGAGAGCAAAGAGATGTCTCTGTAGTTACTGCAGTCCACAAGTGTGCCTTTATTCTTATAGAAGGTTACAGTTGATGCATTGTGGAGGTCATCAGGCATCCTCTTTTCCGTCCAGATGCTGATTAGCACATCGTGGAATGCATCCAGAGTCTGTTCACTGAGAGCCTTGTACACCTCCGCTGGGATACCATCCTTTCCAGGTGCCCTGTCACAGTTCATTTGTTTAATGGCTCTCCTCAACTCCTCTATCGTTGGTCATGCGTTAGCTGTTGGGATATTTGGTCAAGAACAGATTGGCTGACCGATAAGGGCAGGTTAGGAGATGGTTAAAGTATTCCTTCCATCTGTCCTTAATGCCAGCCTTTTCCTTTATTAGTGTACTGCCATCTGCAGTAAGCAAGAGGGCAGAGCCAGACTTGGAAGGGCCGAATATTTACTTGATGGCGTTGTAGAACTCTTGAGTTGTTAGTGTTAGTATAGCATTGCACTTCATCAGCTTTCCTTTCCCACCACTGGTCATGCATCTTGCAGATTTTTCTCTGAGCCTCAGCTTGATAGGATTTGAAGCGTTTTTTTGGGGGGGGATGGAGTTTGGGTCATTCTGCCAGTCCATGAATGCTTTGTTCTTTCTGGACAGCAGATCCTCAACAGCAGCGTTCACGTCGAACCAGTTTTTATGGGTTCACTTCTTGGGGCCCAGAGTAGCCATAGCTGTTTCTCTTATCATATCCCTGAGCTTGTTCCATTTCTCGGAGGCATTTCCACATATAGGTCTGTTAGTGGACAGCTTGTCTTCTAGGCTCTACTGGAAATTGAGCTGGGTGGAAGACTGCTGGAGTTTGACACTGCTGAAGGCTGTGTGCACAAGCTTAGGACACCTTGGGTGATGTGGGTCAATGTGCAGTTTTAGGGTAGTTCAAACAAGTCTGTGGTCTGTACAGCATTCCGCTCGTTGCATGGCCTTGGTGATTAGGACATCCTGGGCATTGCGCTGGTAGACTAATACATAGTCGATTAAGTGCCATTGGTGAGATCTGGGGCGCATCCAGGTATTCTTGTATTTGTTCGCCATTCTGAACATTGAGTTTGTGCTGAGAAGGTCAAATTCTGCACATTTGCTGAGTAAGAGCAGGACGTTTTTGTTCATCTTGCTGACACAGTGCTTGCCAAGCATACCTTTCCATTGACCATAATCACAGCCAACATGGGTGTTGAAATCCCCCAGTAGTATGATCTTGTCATCAGCTGGAACTGAGCACAGTACAGAGCTGATGTCGACATGGAACTGCTCGATGGTTTTTGCTGGGCTTGAGATGGTAGGGGCGTAGGCGTTGATGATTGTTGTGTGGCCTTCGTGGCTGATAGGTAGTAGCAATTTCATTAGCCTTTCATATATATCAACATGGAGGTCCGGAAGCTTCTTCAGAAGTCTTAATTTGATTGCTAGGCTGACTTCGTGGATCCTGTTTTTGTTTTGAGCTTTTCCTTTCCAGAAGAAGGTGTAGCTGCCTGCTAGCTCAGTCAGAGAACCCTCCTCTGCGAACCTGCTTTCACTCAAGGCTGTAATGTCGTTGTTGTAGCGTGAAAGCTCCTTAGCAATTAGGGCTGTTATCCTGTGACGTCTTGCTACGTTCTCTTTGTCCATGAGAGTACGGATGTTCCCTGCTCCAATAAGAAGTTTTTTCTTTGATAGTTTTGACTGCATATATGCATGATCTTGCCAGCCGCAGCAAGCTGGCCAGATTTTGAAGGGCAGGCTATTTTTAGGCCACCTTTTCTAAGCCCCTCCCTATGCAAGGTGAGCAGCGCTGTCCTGAAAAGGTCTGCTCAGTCACTGTAGATGCTGCTGAGCTTTTCCGCTGCCCTGGGTACAGATCAGAGCGACCACTTGTCCAAAGGCTGCCTATGTGCAGCTCTCTGACTAAACTCCCAGTGGTCATCTCCACCTATTGCTTTGCCAGTCACCCATCACCATAGGACTTCGGTAGGTGCAGGTAGGGAATGATGTGATGATGGGGATGAATGATAGGTGTACAACATGACCTCTTTGTGAAGGAGATTTAATTGAAACAGCCTTTGCACAGAGACAGACTCACTCTCTTGGCCTTGGTAGTTGGGACTCAGTGGTACAAAGTTTCGTCATGGCTGGGGACTACTTCGGCTGCATTGAATGGCTATGATGTCTTCACTGCCTTGTCAGGCTCTGTGCTTTACACAAAGCGCTTGCAGATTCGCCTTCGTGGCCATTGGATCACTCAGTTGATCTCTCCTGCCGAGTCTGTCAAAGCTGGCTTTGCACACAAGGATAGGCAAGCTCCTAACTCACCTCAGGTTTGAAGCCCATCGGCTGCCCTCAACCTGTTAGCCGGCCAGTCGAAGCCATTTGCCCGTGTTGTGGCTGCTTGCATGCTGCAGCTGCTTGGAGCCACAGGTGAGAGCTGGGCACCTGGTGGGGACCAAAGGTGGATAAGCTACTCCCAAAGAAGCATGTTGTGCCCCCCCCCCCCCCCAAGGTACTATCCATCCCAGAGCACACTGAACACCACATTAATGTGTAATCAAATGCAAATTAAGAACAAATGATATTAACGTGTAATCAAATGTGAATTAAGAACAAATGATAAAAATGTCTCCAGTGTGAGTTCAGAACAAATGATATTCATGTGTTGTCAATTAATGTATCAGCAACTATGTGTTTGGAACAAATGATATTAATGTTTCATCAAGATAGAACAAATAATATTAATATGTCATCAAATACGAGTTAAGAACAAAAATGTGTCATCAAAATATGAGTAAAGGTGAAGAAATGGAGAAACCTTGCAACATTTGATTTATAACATGAAAATAATAACAAAAGAAATGTCTGCATATAGCATCCTCAGGCATGTGAGCAATCTCTGACCTACTTGGGTCTCTTGTTGTTAAACAGAAATGAACTGATCCATAGATCAAGACAAAATATCCAAATATTTAGATTGGTATTAAATTGATTTTGATTGGAAGTTTTGCTCTTAGAAAGTTTAGGGTTAACATAGATAAATAACCCAGTTCCACTTTGTTGCCCAAGTCTAGTAATTACATGGGTTAGTACAGTTGGCATTTATACAGTCACTGTATTTCTATAAAGTTATTAAATAAATTAAAATAAGAAAGTTCAAAGGTTTAAAGCTTTTCCACTCACAGATAACCTCAAAACAACCTTCTCTTTTGGTGGTTATTTGGTAAGGTCACATTTATGTCTTTGATTTACTTGTTCATCATTACTTGTTTTACACAAGTTGTAACTAGACTTTGACTCAAACTAAATGTAGCTTTGTTGATCTGCTCAGACTGTTTTCTTTAAAGTTGTTCCCCCTTGTGTTTTCAGTTGGAAGTGGCTCAGTCAGAGCTTGACATTTACCTGAGCAACCAGCGGAATGAGACCAGCAAGCTACAGGAAATGGTCAGGAACCAGTCCAAAGCAAAGGTCACCCTGAAGGAGAGAACACAGTGAGACAAAACTATATACATTTGTTTTCAGACATGATTTTTCTTGATATAGTCCAATTGTTTTTATCATCTCCGTTCTGTTTTTTTTAAAAAATTGGTCTGTTTGGTCCCTTTTTGCAATGACCCTGGTAACATATTCGTTCTATATTAGTTAGCCCACGACTTGTAAAGAGTATTCTGATTGGTCAAAAGTTTATATTCATCCACTGAATCTTTGTGTACTGGAAACTGATGGCAATGGAAAGAAATGCCAATAAATGGGGTCCCGAGTTGTTGAGAGAGACAATGACACAGGAAGTTTAGATAAAGGTTTAAAAAACATATTGAAATGGGAATGGCTGGAGTGAAAAGTCCACAGAAAGTTAGTTGGTCAGTTTGTAAGAAAACTGAACACTAGAGGACTGTCATTTTGTGACCTCTGCTCTACGTTAATGCAATTGGAAGAGTTTGGAACGGCACCTACAAAAGAAGCTGCATACGGAAAAACTGAAGCTCAGAAGGCATTTAGATAAAGTGCAATTAATTATTATAAGAAGAAAGATTTCTTGCATGACAGTACAGTTGTAGCTCTCTATCATAATATGCGCACTGTGTGTCGCCAATACAAACACCAGCTTGAAAGGAAAAAAGACTCATTGAGAAGGAAAAGAAACAATTGCACATTGAACCAAAAGTCAGTCAAAAAGGAAGGCTAAACAAATCTTTGCCAAAGACACAAAAAGAGCTCGACTGGAATATCAACAGGCTGTGTTCATTGGAGAAAAAAACAAGTCAATGTATTTGATTATTTGTATATAGTTGATGTCCTTGGGTGTTTATTGTAGAGATTTGTTATGAAAAGAGATAAGTATAATATATTTGCTGCAAAAATTGAGAAATTTTATTGTGACTTAATTACGATGTGAACACTGACATGCACATGAAATAACTTATTGGAGGACAAATTCATGTGACAATAAATATTATGAAATTGTTCAAGTCAAGTTAAAAAAAATTTGTTAAGTTTGTTAGTTTTTCAACTGATTAATTTGTTATATAATATGATCATAAGTTTCCCCAGGAACAGTTTTTTAATTATTGTATTATGCATTTTTGGCCAGCTGTCCCTCGAGACCCCGTTGGGGGAGGATCCCCAAACCATCCTTTCAGATTTTCAGCTTTTTTTGTGGAATACCAAAATCCTGTCTGTTTTGTGTGCACTATCAGATAAAGAGACCAAGGTTTCACTTTTTCAGTTGCACCCACATCAGCATTAAGGTAATCAGTTAACATATTGTCTAAGTATTGGAACATGAGATATTTTACAAATTTGTGTCTCAAAAAATATTTATTGACATTTCATAAAAATTATATCAAGTTAAAATATTTTGATTTACTAATTTGTAATAATAGTTCCTTAACAGCCATGGTCACTTGTTCTTTTTTTATGTGTCTTTACGAACGAGAAAATATATTAATTGATTAATAGAAAAAAATGTTGATGGTATCCCAAGTACATGAAAAAAATTGCTCTAAATTTGTGTCCCAACATTTATAGTTGATAAATAATTACATTTGAAAATAATTTAGGGTGTCCCAAGACTTACAGTCATTGTTGTAACAAGTTTTTAAGTCATTTAGCATTAGTTATAAAATAGGATGCATGTGAGACATTATTTTGCAAAAACCCTATTTTTTCCCTCCAATTCCATGCTTAGCATGTTACTTAGGGTGGATGGTAAATCTCAGTGTTCAATCTGTAACATTTTTGTTGTTACTTAGGGTGGATGGTACATCTCAGTGTTCAGTCTGTAACATTTTTTATTTTATTTATGGTGGATGGTACATCTCAGTGTTCAATCTATAACATTTTTGATGTTACTTAGGGTGGATGGTACATCTCAGTGTTCAATCTATAACATTTTTGATGTTACTTAGGGTGGATGGTACATCTCAGTGTTCAATCTATAACATTTTTGATGTTACTAGGGTGAATGGTACATCTCAGTGTTCAATCTGTAACATTTTTGATGTTACTTAGGGTGGATGGTACATCTTGGTGTTCAATCTGTAACATTTTTGATGTTACTTAGGGTGGATGGTACATCTCAGTGTTCAGTCTGTAACATTTTTGATGTTACTTAGGGTGGATGGTACATCTTGGTGTTCAATCTGTAACATTTTTTATGTTACTTGGGGTGGATGGTACATCTCATTGTTCGGTCTGTAACATCAAAAATGTCTGTAACATTTTTGATGTTACTTAGGGTGGATGGTACATCTCCATAGCTGCCAACCCTCACGAATTTGGTGTGAATTTCACGACTTTTTCAGCGATTCACGGATTCACGCCGTAAGCCAAAAATTCATGAATTTTCCAATCCTCAATTATTTTAAATCTTTAATAAAATAACCGATTTCCCGTTAAGCGCTAGTCGTGATATTTGCAGTTGCCGAAACGGTCCGGTACTGCTGGTCAAGATATTAGTAGATCTACAGCCGATTAGTACAGTTGGCCCAGTAACAAGCATTTTAGCCTCTTTTAATCTATATGTATAAGAGTAGTTTTACAAATGCTTTTGAGAGAAACTGGGGCTTAACCGGAAATTTGCTCCGCGCATGCGTCAAAACACTGATTTGAGTTACCATCCAGCCTTGCATGTAAGATTTTGAAAATGTCTTCACCACCAAGGAAAAAGAAATGTATTACTCAAAAAGTGAAGTTTAATTTGGAATATATCAAAAATTGGCCGTGCATTCTGCCATTAAACATTGATATTCATTCATGCTTCTTGCGCTCAGTGTGTCATCGCAGAGACGATGTGAGGAAGAATGTCGGTTGCAAAAAAATCACGTAGAAGTTGGGAAAATTAAGAATTCGCAGATTTCATCTCTGGAATATTTTAAACCATTTGCGACAGACCTGCAGGCTACCAACGCTGAAGCATTATTTGTGAGTTTTCTTGTCGAACGCAATCTACCTTTATCAGCTGGAGACCATGCTAAACATTTGTTCTGACAAATGTTCCCGGACTCGAAAATCGCATTTTTTCCTGTGGAAGAACCGAAAATGCTGCAGTTCCTGTGCATTACTCACAGCAACAGTGACAGCGTAAGAATATTTTCTTTAGTGAGGAAAATTAAGACAGACTTTAGGGCCTCCTTAGCTGCAGAAAATTTGTCAGCAATTTTAGTCCCCAAGATCAACCTGCAGGCAATAAGTCGGAACTGTTTAGAAAACAAATTTACGATCAAGCAGTTGAGGAAGTTCAAGTCTGCCACAGTATAATGTCTTGATAAATAAATATTTCTGCATATGTGTAGTGTTTTATATTTATTTTGCAAACTTGATATAGTGTAGTATTGACGGTCAGAGTGGATGGAGTTAATGTCATGGTTTTTTTCACGAATTCATGTCAAATTCACGACTTTTTATCCCTATTTTCACTAATTGTGAGCCTGGAAGGTTGGCAGCTATGCATCTCAGTGTTCAGTCTGTAACATTTTTGATGTTACTTAGGGTGGATGGTACATCTTGGTGTTCAGTCTGTAACATTTTTGATGTTACTTAGGGTGGATGAAACATTTGACCATGATTGACACATTAGTTAAAAAATAAACTTGTCCATTTTTTCCATATCCATTAACACGAGACAACATTTTGGATAACATAAAATGATCTCTTTTCACACACTTTATTAAGGTAGGTGTTGAAGTTTTCTCTATTATGTTCGGTGTTAAAGTTTTCCACTAATTAGCTAGATATGAAGGCAAGCTTAAGAAAAAGGTGGTCTCAAAGTTTTTTAAACAGTAAAGGCATATTCATTATATGGCACTTATTTCTATTTTTTCATTACAGTATTAGTTGTCTTATGTCTGTTCAAGTAAGGAACAATGTTTGACCTGGATTGACCCACTAGTTAAAACTAGCCCATTTTGTCCATATCTATTAACATGTGACAAAATTGTTGATAACATAAAATGATATCTTTGCAATTATTGTATCTTGAAATGAACAGTTAAAATATATAGATTCCTTCTGTAATTTCTCTTCACTTTATTACATTTTTTTCCTGGAAAAGTACAAGTGTTGAACACTCACAGTAATTTGACAGCATAATTTTAATGATGACAATTGCCTGTGAAAATTAGACAAGATTAGTAAAATTAGTTTCCTCCTCATTTCCACAAAAAAGATGACTAAATCATGTTTTTTTCAGAGTGTTTTTGTAAAGATTAGCATTTTAGTTTGAATTACAATATAATGATAATTCTCCATCCATTGACCTGTCTGCCTGGCATCAACACTTTGGCTAATTTTTATATTTAACTCAGTTTCTCATACACTATGATCTGCCGAGTCATGTAGCTTAAAATGTAGATGATTTGTGTTGAGTGAAAACACAGATTGCTGAGCCGTTTATTTCATGATTTTGTATTTTGTGATTTATATTGTTTTGCTCTAAGTTCATTTTCTCTGGCACTGTTTTAGCAGAGTTGTGTTACTGATTAAGTCAACATGTCATGAGCAGTAATATTTTCATTTGGGCTAACAATGATTTTCCATCCAGCTGATAGTTTGTAGTTTGTTTTGCTGGTTCATCAGGGACTAAAATTTGGGTAAAGAAATCATTCTGCACTTTTGTAGTTTGACCTTTGATATACCTTATACTGGTCAACATTTCACAACTTTTCCAATACTAGTGTTCAGATAAGCAGGTTATCTTGAAATTAGATCAGGTTTTATCCTGAGGTTTATAATGTATATGTGCAATATGGTTTAAATGATGTAATATTATCACACAAAACAGCTGTTAGCAATGAGTTCTGGATACAAGTATTGCTATAGAAAATTATATAAACATTTCTATATTATTTATGTCAATCAGAAT
Organism: Sinohyriopsis cumingii; assembly: GCA_028554795.2. Lineage (NCBI taxonomy): Eukaryota > Metazoa > Mollusca > Bivalvia > Unionida > Unionidae > Sinohyriopsis > Sinohyriopsis cumingii. The sequence goes on from CM068828.1 coordinate 96,429,485, forward strand.
GATGTAGTATAAAAAACATGGGAGCGTTCTTTTTCAGGGAAGTAGCTGATATGAAAAAGAGACTTCCTGGGATAGATGCTAGCCTTGACAAAGGCCACAAAGATTTGGAAGATCTCACAAAGAAGGAGGCTGACTTATCAAACGAGGTAGTTATATTTGTAAAGCAGAAAGTGACACATTTGAGAAAGTGTCCAGAGATAATCATGCCAAATCATTTTCATAGAATTTAGTTGAGCAGCCCAGATGTAATTAGAGCCCAGCTCAGTGCGATCAGTCAGATTTGGTGACATTATATTGATCAGACCTTGAAAGAATTTGATCTCCAGCTTTCCTCATTTACAAGAGTTATGACCCCCTGATTGCCCATTTGTCAAATTTTATTTTCTGCATCAATTCTTTTCCAAAGACTTGTTAAGTTTCAACCAAATTTGGCATGTTTTACATTAATTAGACCTTCAGTGAGCTTGATCTCCAGCATTCTGTATCATAATTCGAGTAATGACCCTTAATTTTGTTTTCCATCCCCTTAAGTTTGATTTCTGCAGCATAACTTGATTTAGGACTTTATGATTTTAACCAAATTGGCATTCACATTTATATTGATAAGGCCTTGAATTAGTTTGATTTATAGCCTTTTTTGACTTCATTTAAAGGAGTTATAGCCCTTGATTGCCTGTCCTCCTGATTTTGCCACAGCATTATTTTACTAGTCTTTAGCTTTCAACGAAATTGAGCATTTAGCTTTATACTGATGAGATCCTGAATGAGTTTAAGATTGGGTAGCATTTAAAAAAGTAACCAATTTTTCCTAGTAAAAGATGTTTCTTCGAGAATACATACCCAGTCATACTACACATACATCCTTCCAGCCTCCCCGCAGTTACATCCATAGCATGCCCTCGGCTCCAGTAGTAACTGACAGGTTCACATGTTTTGCCACTAGTCCTGATACCTTTAGAGAGATCACTTTGCCCAAACCCCACCTACATCAGCAGACAACTTTTAGCTCCCATTAGCTAACAGGAGTATGTGGGAGGGGTGGATTTGCGAGGTAGTAGTAGTTCTAAGGTATTATGATTGGGTAAATATTCTTGAAGAAACATATTTTACTAGGAAAAATTGGCTTCTGTTGGAAGTGTCAACTGAAAATATTGCATGAGCTTATTGGGGATGTACAATAGAGGCTTGTATATCTAAAACAGATTATCAACTCTAGTGTTTAGCAAACATGTTGTTCTTCTAATGACCCAACTGAAAGTACAGTAAGTTATCTTAATTTTGCCTTATCAATCCATCTGTCCCAGGTGAGTTCATTAACATAAATAAGCAAAAACCACTACATGGAGACAATTTAAATGTCTTAGGAATATTTCATTGCATCAGCTTTTGCTTGGTTTGTGTTTTTATGGCAAAGCAATGAAAGTTGGTTATTTAGTGCCATTAGAATTGGATTAAAGTGCTCTGCCTAAGACAAACTATGACACCTAAACCATACTGGTCCAATGGTGGTATTCTAACAAAGACAACTAGCCCATACTGGTCCAATGGTGGTATTCTAACAAAGACAACTAGCCCATACTGGTCCAATGGTGTTATTCTAAACCATGCCCTTTTGTTCCAAAGATATCCACGGTGTCACTGCAGCTTCTGTCTCCGTTATTTGCTTTTTATGACTTTGACGAGGGCACATCAGTCCTATTCTGTATCATGGAACCTGTATGAAGATAGGTCGAAGATTTGATTTGATTGTTAAGCCCATTGAGCAATATGTGCATTTTGTATAATGTGTTCATGCTGTGGACTTTGATTTTTTGGGGTGAAAAGCTTGTTGATATGATCATCTAAAAGCCTCATGATTTATGCCAAAAATACACACACACACACACACCAGTTTACATACTCAAATCTACTTATGTGTGAGGATTTACTTATGTTTGTAATTTCCATCATATCAACAGATTTGCACAAGTATGTAAATTTACTTGTGCGTGTATGTTTGCACCATCAGCTCACTGGTGGTAATGAAAAGTTAATTCTGTACATGCATATCATTGTACTGTGTACCAGTTTTGTAATGTGAATGCATTGCAAAATATAAATCTTTATATCCTTTAGTTACTTTAAAATCATCTTCAAGTTTTATTAAAATTTATTTTTGCGACCTCTGATTGGTTATTATATATATATATTTGTAACTACATGTTTATGGTGGCAAATTTGGTGTATAGATTCACACATTCATATATGCCTGTCTGCCTTCCAAGTTGTTGCTTCAGTGTGTGATACGGATGCTTTTGTATTGTATTAATTATTGATGGATTGGTGGACAGGATGGATATATATATATATATATATATATATATATATATATATATATATATATATCTGTGTGTGTGTGTGTGTGTGTATGTCTTATATTGTTATGTTTTTAATATGCACATGCATATGTACATATGTGCATTTAAAAACACATTTCCCAGTCTTTTTCCATCCACCAACCAATCAATCCATCCATATCTGTCTACCTACCAACCTTCCTTTGAAAAGTTAAATGGAAGCAAAGAACAAAGCCTATCACCTAATTATTTTGCAAAATGGCCACACCTGCAGAGTCTTTCTTCAAACTGAAGATTATTTTTTTTAGAAGTTTGAAAATTGTAGGAGAATCTGCAATTTTACAGATAGTCTGGTCATTTTTTGTGACATTTCTTTAATTTTGCAGGTTTTTAATGGTGCTTTTTGTCAATGAATACAAAAAACAAATTACAGTGATTATGACACGAGGAAGAGAAACAAAACTTGAATACTTTCCTGGATGTCAGACATTCAGAGATTGCATATAGCATGTTGATTTTGTGTTTTTTTGTGAAAATGTGGATTTTATGTCATGTTCTTGTGAACTTGAAGAGCTTTATAGTTTCTCATGTTTCTTCTGGTATGGATACTGTTTCACCTGCTGGAAAAGGTACTTGTACCTCAAATTGCCATATTTGCACACCTTGCTTTGAAAGTATGGACATGCATTACACATTTGTAAATATAAAAATTTGCACATGTATAAATCTACACACCATGCGCAAATATTTACATACTTTGTAACATTTTTTAAAAAAATTTCATTTGTAGTTGCGGGTTCTACGTGCCAAGGTGGAAGAAAGCAGAAGCTCAATGCAGGCATCAAAGAGCAAAGGAAAAGTCCTCGAATATTTAATGGATTTGAAGAAAAAAGGCATAATGCCAGGCATTTTTGGGCGATTGGTAGGGATATCATTGTTAAAATGCAATATCAATATATGGTTGTAGACAAATTTTGGCACTGAATCAATACGTTATTCAGTGTCTTGTTGATGCTTTGAAACACATTTATATTAAAAATAAAAAATATATTATTAAAATCTTTTTGTCTACTCTGATGAATGCAGTTGTGTTGCAATTCATGTAACATTGGGGTAACTTGATTTGGTGTAACATTGGATCCACTTAATTTAGTGTAATATTGGGGCAACTAGATTGGTACAATATGGCATTTAGCTGTTTCGAAAATTTATTGATTTATTTACAAGATGTATTTTCTAATCATTTGATAATTTATATATTTGGATAATTCCCAACTTGTACAGATTTTTTGGGACTGAGATTTTGTATCTATGTCTACAAGTGTTTTTCAGATGTTCTAAACCTTGTTCGTACACATTTTCAAATTTTAAGTGTTTTAAATTATGTCTCTTCATAATGTAGCTGTGACCATATCTGACCTATTAAACAGGTTCTGAATTTTTAGTTTGCAAGATTATATTCATTGCTCTGTTACACTGTTGTAATTTTGTTTAAGTCTTTTTAGCAAACATTTAGCATTGTTTCAGTAAATATGAGAGGTAAACTAAAATATTTAAAAAAACAAAAGTCATGTTTTGAAAATGTGTTATTTCTAACTTATTTTGTGTTAAATATGCAAGACTTTGTTCATTTTTAAAAAGCTTTAAACCGAACTCATTATTTTAAAATGTGAAAAAAACAACCTAATAATTTTGGTACTTATTTAGTTCTGTTCTGTTGAATCAGTTTGGTTGTGCATTTTTAGTTGTATAGTCCATTAATTAGTATTATTTTTATGATCATTCGGGGTTGAATTTAAGTCTGTACTGTTCTTACTGCCTTGGATTTTGGGCTGTTGATGAAAGTATTCCTGTTTTGGCAAGTCATCAAAGATTTTCGCTCTTTGTAAAAGTATCCCTGGTTTGGCAAGTCGTCAAAGATTATGGCGCTTTGTAAAAGTATCCCTGGTTTGGCAAGACATCATGGATTTAGGGCTTTCTATAAAAGTGTCCCTGGTTTTGGCAAGACAGCATGGATTTGGGGTTATTTAAAAAAAGTGTCTCTGGTTTTGGGAAAGGCATGGATTTTTGGCTATTTATAAAAGTATTCCTGGTTTTGGCAAGAAATCATATGGAAAAATTGATCATTAATCAATCTTTGATTGGTGAGATGAAAGTGATGATCATGAATTTAATCTGATTCTCAACACTACTCTTTCATTTATATTGGTCATATTGTTATTTTACGCTTAATAAAACTGTAATTATTTTTGGTACATAATTGTTTCTTTGGCTGGAGTGCAAATATGCTGTCAGGCATCACCACTCAGGGTTTTCATTCAGGTCATTTTCAACCAAATATCCTCGTAGAGTCACGTAAGTTTTTGTTAGATGCACCATGTAGAGTACTACACTCTTCAGTGAAAATTAGGTCTGTGTAACCTATATTTCTCAGTCCATTAATTTTGGTTAACCTCCGCATGTAGCTCATTTTATCAGGATTATTGTTTACAAAGTCATGTAAATTGGTTTGTAGTTGACCTAAACCATCAGTAAAACTAAGTCACTCACATATTAATTAATGGTTCAGTGATTTGTGCTTATCTTTGCATTGAACTGTGTTTCTCTTAATCACAGTTTTGCATTCAGGCCATTTCCTGAGATGATATTGTTCATAGAGTCACACAGATTAGATGTGGCAATTATTGGTTCAAATGAACCAAACATCTACATAATCAGGTACTTACTGATTAAAAATGAATTTCAGTATTCATGGTTTTCAGTCCAACCATATTTGCTATTGGTTATTTTCTTGTTTTAGGGAGATCTGGGGGCAATAGATGAGAAGTATGATGTTGCCATATCAACAGCTTGTGGTGCCCTGGACAACATAGTTGTGGATACCATCAACACTGGTCAAAAGTGCGTAGAGTTCCTCAAAAAGAATAACATAGGCTCAGCCACATTCATAGGTCTGGATAAGATGGAGAAATGGAACGAATATGTATCAAAAAAGATTCAGACGTAAGTATGTCAAAATGAGGCAGATTGTTAAAGTGTCTGTATTGAAAAAGATAGCAAAAGCGGTAGATCTATTATTGGATACCCAAAAACCATATTAATTATCATTTGAAGGATTGCAGTAAATCATTGGTAATATTTTGCACACCATGCAGCTCATACCAATAAAAATGTTAAAGCATCTTTGCTCACAAATACTTTATAAGTCGTTGTTTAGAATTTAGCCAAAGGAGCATGACGTTACCCTCTTCCTTGATAACTTGCAGGCAACTGATTCCATAGTTTTCAACTGCAGCATAAGTTAATAAACGAGGTCAAGGGTGAAACTCAAATTTTGGCAAACAATTGTTGGAGGACTGGGACTTGAAACTTTCATTGTCACATAAAGAATTATTATCTCTATTACCGTACACAAATATTCATTAGATTGATTTAGATGTTAAGAAGTTAATTAAGGTCAATAAATTGATGACAGACTTTTAACACAAATCAAATTGATGTGCAGTACTCAATAATTTATGCATCAGTGAAGTAGGAGTTGCCCCCTTGTCAAAATCAGGGCACAGGTCAGACCTGCCAATCGTTATGATTTTGCCGTAAGTCTTATGAAAATGACCCTTAAAATATGGACTTATTGGAATAAAAGCAAAAACTCCTGAAAAATGATTGTTGCTGAAAAATCCAGATATTTTAGTCATCCGTGTTTGATTTGGATCTGGGTTTCATATTAGAATTAATGGAATTAGTCAGGGAACCAGACTAACTTTACAGCAGTACCTCAGACACTAAAAACTGAACATATTTTGTCATGCAAAGTGTCGGCATGATAAAACTGTCGATTATAGATTATTTTTTTTAATGGCGTCCAGGAGGCGATGCATGTTGAAGATGACAGGGAAATTAAGTATCTTAAAAAGTGTTAATAATAACGCAGAAGAATAAAAGGAATATTTAGATTCTTGTGAACAAAAGCAGGAAGGGACATAATTATGTTTATTGGACATCCAAGTGCCAATTTGAATATGTCTCGTGGTGGGAGATACAGTTGCCGTCATGTGAATTGGAAACAAAATTCAAAGTTTAGAGATAGCAACAAGCCATTGAGCTGCATAGGGTTTGGAACTGAAGTTTGTGCAATTGTATTAGTGGTAAATAACATTTATGTTTTAGTTGAACATGTTTACTATTACTGCCTGTTTCGAATACAGAACTTTTAAATACGTTTTCCAGCTTTATGATATCAGTTTATGATATTTTGTTGTGCTTTACTGAAAACTGGTCAAACTTAAGCAAAAAAAATCAACTGCTTTACTAAGATGGTCTTGTCAGGTCTGCATGTATCTATCCTAAACAAACACAAATATAGCTAAAGGCTTCATAGTTAGAGTTACAATCATAAACAGCCAGAACTGACCCCATCAATACGTTTGTAATGGTTAATTCTGCAAGATATTGACTTTGTGTGTGATTTAGGTTTTTAACATAGCTTTAGCAATTGTAGTCATATCGTGCCACAGACATGTATCATCATGTCCCACCCAATCACATTATCATGTCACTAGGCTGATCAGTCCTAAGACTATTAATGCTGAGTGCCAAGCGAGGCAGCTGCTTGTACCACTTTTAGAAGTCTTTGGTATGACTTGGCTGGAGTTCAAACCTGTGAACTTCTGCATCTGAGATGGACACTAACCAATTAGGTCACCCGAGCAGTCAGATATTTTCATTAAGCATACTTCATCAGTAGTACATGGCAGTTACTGATTACAGCTGTTGTTTGTACTAAGAACACAGTTGGTATGCATCACTTACATAGTTCCAGAACTCTACATCCAGATGAAAAGAAATTTTTTTACCAATTATATGAGAAATGACAAAAATTTGTATGTCTTATTAGAACTTACAAGTTATTTGTGAATATTATCACTGCCAATTTTAAAGTACAAATCCACAGATTAGCCACAGGCAAAATGTGGAGCTGTTTTTAACATATGTGATTTTAAACAAGAAATTATGCTGACCTACATCCAGATCTTACTGTGGGATCAACACCTTTCAGATGATTTAAAATTTTTGGAAAAAAAATTAATCTGTTAATTAGTGGTAGCTTGTGTCGTCATATCAAATGACTATTAAAAATTCCTCAACAGACTTAAAGTCAGCTTATGAACTGATGAAGTAGAGTTATTACAGTTGCATTTTGTCATTTAGAATTACGTTATTTTTTATGCTGTTATCGTTAGACAAGTGTTTCAGGAGTCTTTTGTTAGTGTAAACATTTGTATACTGATATCTTCATATATTTCTCTTTTATTTTGTTATTATTATTAAAGGTAATCAGACAATGTTGTAACATTTAAAATGTGTGAACATAGGTTGTTCAGTATAACTCAACTTTTGAAAAACAGGCATGTGTTGATATAGTCCATTTCTTTATTTCTGTTGTTGATCTAAAACAAATGGGATCCATTAATTGTAGTGTGTTGTAGTCAGGTTTACAAATTTGCCAGATGCAGATTAAGGAGGGAGTGGTGTACAAAGATTTCAAAACTTTCTATAAATATTTTCTTGCCTGGTGGTGGTGGGGGGACAAATTATTTCAAGGAAAAGCAGCTTAAAGTTCAGGACTGTATTGTTACCATCTTTGTTTTTTTTGCAATAGATTTGTCAAGTAGATCATTCTAAGAGAATGTTTTGCTCTCATTTTCAGGGATAGATAAGTTTGTTCACATCATTATCATGGCCCTAACCATTCATTTATCAATTCCATCCACTTTTATTTTGAAATGCATCATGACAATACATTGAAACCATGCTATAATCTGTGCTAGGGGTCCATTGAGTGCCTTCATGTTATGTTACTTATCATGAAATATTTAAACAAGAAGTCATTTAGCTAAAGCAAGCCTCAACAAATTTGGTTGGGCCAAAGTGGAGAGGATGATATGAGTGGGTATGGAGCTTCTGTTTCATTAGCACAGTTACAATATTTCGGGGCCTCAAGTGGCTGATTGGTCTAAAGTACTCTACATTACGGATCACTACCATCTCACCTCTGTCTGTGTGGGTTCGAGTCTCGGATTCGGATAATGTGGGTATGTGAGAAAGCTTGCCAGTAGCTTCTTGTGGGTCGGAGGTTGTTTCCGGGGTTTTCCGGGTTTTTTCTCCACCATTAATACTGGCTGCCTAGTATAGCCTATCATGTGCTGAAAAATGGCGTTAAACCCTACATTTCAGGAAAATGAATTTTAAGTGAGACATAGTGCAAACACTGATTGCAGTTTGGGTTTGATTTCAAGCAGACAAACTATGCACTGTTACATGTACAGTAGTTTCACTTCCTCGATTTCAGAGGTAAAATGGAAAGAAATAACCTTTAACTTTGTTTATTTTATTGATATTTTATAATTTATTTATTGCTCTTTAATAAGTTAGAATTATCTACATGGGCAAGTTCATTTCCTTATTTTAACTTGGGCAAGTTCATTTCCTTATTTTAACTTGGGCAAGTTCGTTTCCTTATTTTAATAACTGAAAGTTTGTGGACTTTATATTCAATCAGGTTCATTTCTCAAGCATGTGGGAGCAGCCAACATCTCTCTGTTTAGTTTGTTGCTAATGTTCACAACACCTGATACCAATCCTGGTTTTAGAAGTACTTAATGGAACCATATGTATTTACCAATACATCGTTCTCTGCTGCATTTCATCAGCATTCTAACGGCTTTGTCTGCCAAATTAGATAACAGTTTTGATATATATTTTGATAAGACTAACACTAAACTCACTTAAATTACAGAAGGAACCCTATCTAGATTTTGAGGGGGACTTTCGGACTTCGATTCTTTTAGCACTACATGAATGCATGTATTAACCATAAGAATGATGCATATATTGGCATGGCATCATTCTTTTATTTGTGCTACCTTGTGCTAAGCAATGATTGTACATGGGATGTATTGAAGACCAGCACAAAGGATTCTTAATGACTTTATTGCTGATGTCTCAATATTAATTAGTTTAACAATACTCTGCTCTTTAAGAGCTGACGTCTTTCTGGAATAAATTAAGAAAATGAACTAAGATCATAGTGCAGCCGATGTCTATTGACACAATTGAAATGAACAAATCAGGACTTTTAACATCTTTATTTATATAAAGAAAGACAACTTGACAAGATATTTGTTTTCCAAATACTACACGTATTGTCAACTTTTTGAATCAAAGTTTTGTTTATTTTGACACATTATTTAGTACTTCAAGAAATTGGTGAAATTGTCAAGAAATTGGTGAAAATGTCATGAAATCTCAGAAGCCATGCCTGAACCATTTTATCCGAATTCATATTATAAGAAAGCATTTTAAGCTGGGTTTTATTGTAGTTGCAAAAGTGTGAAGAATGAATGGATATGTAGTAGAACATGTAAGTGGCAGAATGGTATGCACTGTTCTCATTGGTGGATAAGATGTAGGTGTAAGTAATAACTCAGAACTGGTACATGCATTTATGGCACCAAATAGGCTACAAAAGTATGTGCAGAGTTTGCAGTTTGATATGTGTTTTGTTTCTCCTCTGTCTGAAACTACAAAATAGATTTTAAATACTGACAATAAACACTGATAATCAGTTGCGCTATCATTGACCAAAAAAGTTGTAGAATGCCATCCTCAGAAAGCAAGCAAATTCTGAGATATATCTTTCTACAGGTAGCTAACTGGTGTAACACATTAACATTGTGTTGGGATTTAACAACTTTCTGCTTAAAACAAAAGAGATTTAGTCTAAGTGATCATGCAATATGTCGATTATATTCTGGTTGTATTGAAATTCATTTGATAACAAACTCATTGAACTTGTTTTCATTGGTTCATTATAAGTGAGTTCATCGAAGTATCTTTCAATATCAATTCATATGTTTATAAAACTTGCTCAATGTGTAAGAGACATCTATTTCAATTCAAGCAATACACTTATATCAGTCTGTAGAAAAGACAATCTGTTCCTTTATAGCCAAATTCTTTTCTCATGTAAGATGATATCATTTGATTTTTGTTGCATGTGCTATGCTTCATAAATGTAGGCATTGCAGCTTTCTAATCAGTGATTCAAGATGCTTCCCTTTTGCTAATTAGAGACATGTTAAGACCAGCAGGTTCTTGGGTGCTATTAAATCCCTGCTTTATCTTTAGCCCAGAGAATGTGCCCCGGCTGTTTGACTTGGTGCAGGTGAAGGATAAGAACATTTTGCCAGCATTTTACTTTGCACTGCGAGACACTTTGGTGGCCAACAACCTGGACCAGGCCACTCGGATTGCTTATGGAAAAACCCGATATAGGGTGGTCACTCTGGAAGGGCAGTTGATTGATACTTCAGGTAAGAAAGGGGATTTGAGTACTGTTGAATTTTATTAAAATCAAGATATGACATAAGAATAATGCATATATTGGCATGGCAGCATTAATTTATTTTTCATTCGCCATCAAATGTTGTAGGGGTGTATAGTGTTAATCATGTCTCTGTGTGATCATGGTTTTTCATTTATCCTTGTAGGAGATTCTAGATCTGTGGACATCATTTTTGGTTGTTACAGAGTTCTTATTTTTTCTTACAGAGAAAAGTATCTAAATAAAAAAAAAGTATAGGTATGGAAGAAGACATAATGAAGTAAAGTTTAGTCTTCAAATTGGCATATAAAATTAACATGAAAATCACTGATAAAGATGGCTATAGCAGCTGTTTTGATTTTTAGAGCAGAGATTTCTTTCTCCATCCATTAAAAAGGAGATTTACATAAATTAAGAACTGCAGTCTAACTTTGTGTTTGTGTGTTTTTTAAAAAAATTTAATGTAGCTATAACAATTTGAGTCATAACATTACAATGTCTGCATTATGGCAGTTTAAAGTGATGTCTAGCACTGGGGCCTCACGCCACAGACATGTAACATCATATCCCACACAGTCACATTATCCTGACACCAGTCATTTTCCTAGGTCAGGTATAACTGTATGTTAGATTGAGTTTACTCAATGCTATTGTTATCAATCCAAATGGTCAGAGTCCATTTCTGTTTTGGGTTCTTTTGTAATCTTTACTACTCAAATGATGCACATTTCATAGGAATAATTAAATTAAATCAGTATGTATTTATCTATAAATTTTGACGCTCCAGTGTCCTAATGGTTAGAGTGTCTGCCTCGGAAGTGGGAGGTCATGGGTTCGATCCCCGGCTGAGTCATACCAAATACTTACAACAATTTTTACTAACAGCTACCTCACTTGACGCTCAGCATTAAGAGGTTAGTGTTAGGACTGGTCAGCCTGGTGTCAGGATAATGTGACTGGGTGGGACATGATGCTACATGTCTGTGGCATGATGCCCCAGTGTTAGACATCACTATAAACTGCCACACTCAGACATCGAAGCGATATGACTGAAAAATTGTTGCTACATTGCAAATCCTAATCATGCACACATCTATAGATTTTGTGTAATTTCTTTTGTTGACCTATAGGTACCATGAGTGGCGGTGGAAAATCAGTATGTAAAGGACGGATGGGATCATCTGTTGTTTCAGAGGTGGACCCTAAAGAAGTGGCCAACATGGAGAATAAGCTAGCTAAAGTAAGACACGCAGTTCATGGCAAAGCACATCAAACAGCTTGATAGAGTTGTTGCAAATTTTCATGTTACCTTGATGCAATCAGATGTCAACGTTGCATATTCTGTTTAATAGATTTTATAGAAGCTCATTATTTTTTACCATGAGGTTCAAATCAGTCTCTCAGATGCAGATGGAATAATTTCTTTTTGACCAACACTGAACTCTATATCATTGTTTTGATATTTAATTCAATCGTCTATCCATTTGTCAGCTATGACCTGATTATGTTTTGCCATCTCTGTCATGGGAGGGAGACACATTGGTTTTATGCTGTCTAGCCGTCACACTTGTAAGCAAAATAGCCAAAGAAAACTATTGACCCAAACCAGACCATATTTGAAATTTTGATAACTTGACCGAGTTCCAAGTCCTTGTTACGTTCCCAGGGCTTTATTTTTGAATTTTGTTTACAGAATTTTGCCAGGATTATTTATTTTAATATGTAGATGTTCTGATTTAGAATTTCAGGCCATTATAGCAATCTAGTTTCAGTTATTTACATTGTTCACTCATTTTTAGCTTTTTGGACTTGGGCAACTGTTTATACAAAGACATTAGGGCTGTTCCAGTTTAATATACTTGGGACCCAATGAAGACAATTTTAATGTGGAGTAGTCATCCATAGATGCAGTTTAGAAGTTTGTAACTATTCATATGAACTCTTTGAGTAATCTGAGCACCCTGGCATTTAATTTTTAGATGGCACCATCTTTGTTTAAATGAAACAGCCTTTATAAGTATTACTAAAGGCTGTTTCAGTAAAACATACATGGGAACCAGGGAAGGCACTTTTAATGTGCAGTACTCACCCATAGATGCAGTTTAGAATTTTCTTATCATTTTAATATGAACTCTGTTAAATCAAAGTACCCTGGCATATATTTTTGAAAAACTGCCTTCCCTGGGTTCCATGTGTGTTTAAATGGAACAGCCCTACGCAGAAATCACTTTAAAAAGATAAATTAAGCAGTCATATTTTTATTCATATGTAGAGATGACCTTGTTACATTTTCAGACAATTATGATTTTTTTTCTTTTTTTCACACAGTATAAATATTTTGGACTCTTGCCAAAAAAATAGTCTTGTTGGCACAGACCACTATTGATAGACCAAAGAAATTTACTAAATATACATGTATTTTTGGGCCATTACAGAATTTTTATTCCCAAAATTATATTTTAATTGCAATAGCAGCCACCTGTTCATCCAACTGTTTGTATATCTGCTACCCTATCTCAAAACACACTAGTTTTCATCTGTCAGACAGTTTTACCTTTTTGTACTTTGAATGTATAGGGTATGAAAGCATATCAGTACAGTTCTAACTGAGTAAGAAATAATAAAATGGTAAAGTTGAAACTAAATTTTTTACCCCGAATAAACGTAAACAGGTAGAAAAAAGGTAAAGCAGTCTTGGACAATAGCCTTAAAACCAGTTTGAAAATCCATATGAGGTAGACAAATGATAATTGGCATGCATGTTTGTATGAGAAGTAGAATTTTGATTGGCATATTTGCTTTATTATCCAGCTTTTCATACCATTATAGCATTTGTTTTCGAATTTAAGTATATATTTTGAATTTCTCAACAATTTTGGCTTGCAGTGTTTGACAGTCACAAATCCAGTGGGTGTTTTTTTTTTTTTTTTTTTTTCTGGTAAAACTTTTTGTCTTGTCTTCTAAACAAATGTCTACTTTATCCAAATATTTGCACAGCTTAAGTTTTTGGTATGTTTCTAACATTGCTTGTACTGTTCTAATCCTTCGAGTTATGGACTAAAATCTGCGCCTTAAAAATCTGGGATTGTTTTAATAACACTCCTTGTAAAATTTTATTTTATTCCTTCACAGAATAGACTGTGGGGGCAGGGGCATGTTCTTTGCTTTCATAAAACAAATCCTTTCTGGTTTTCCTTTCATCCTTGACGTTTCTATCATCCATGTTTATTTTTTATTTCAGCTGACAGCAGATGCACAGCAGGCCAGGGAGAATAAGGAGAAGTTGGAGGACATGATTCGGCAGTTGGAGAAGAACCATCAACAGATGAAACACAATCTGGAAAAATCCACACTGGAAATAAAGGTATGCTGTAGAAGTAATGCCGTCTGATGTCTAGTGTTTACCCATTTCATGGCTAGTTTTTACCTCTAAATTAATAATGTGAACTCTGATAAACAGTAGAATGGAGAATTCCACACTGACCTTGTGTTGTCATTTATCAGTAGGGAGTTGCACACTTTGATAGGTGCTAGTCCTAGTCCCTTTTTTCCACTTGTTCTTGATGAATGAACAAGAGCAATTTTGTTATAAACTGTTCAGCAGCGTTATCACTATCCTGGCAAAGTTTTGAATTGTTATGGTTACCTAACAAAGTGCTCAAATTTGATCTAGACTCCTAAATGTATTGGACAAGTACTTCAGAATGCACAGTAGTCTTAACAAAGTGCTTGAATTTCAAAACAAATACATTTCACTGGAAAACAATCAGTTATTGAACTCTATATCAATATCAAGAAAACAATAAAGATCCACTTAAAATTTGGAAACTTCCCAGAATTTCTTCTGTTTTGGATCATTTATAGTTTCTACAAGTGTTTCCAGTTGGGTTGCTTTTTTGAGCATTAGTACTTAGCCTTGTTTGGGATTTAACCACTTCATATTAAAATGAATTAATTCTGTGCTGACGGGGCCATTAAAACTGATTTAAAAAAAAGTTTGGACCCATGCTCTGTGATGGGAAGAATTCTATCAGAAATGATTGACATAAGCACTGTGTATCAGTTGAGAAGAAATGAAATGTTGACAGTAGAAATTAATTTAGGACCTGTTTTGATTTAACATGTCGAACTTGAGAAGGAGTCAATAACTCCTGCAAATAAGACTGCAAACTGTAAAAGTCATCTAAATGAGATGACTGAACCCCAACTATGTACCCCATTACTACAGTAACATAACCTAGTTATAGTTAAACAAAAGTTTATTTCAGATCTTGGTCATAGAATAAAATACCTTAATCTGAAATTTAGTGAACTCTATATCATAGTCAACATTCTTAGTTTAAACTCATTAATATTGTTTGAAAATAAAAATTGTGTCTTTGAAAAATGCTTGAATTTCCTGATAAAATATCTACGAACCATGCTCAGTCAAGTCACTAAGCCTATATATGCCTGTGCAGTGCTACGCAAGCCATAGTTTTAAAATCTGCGATTTTTTTGTATGCTCTTATTTCCCCTGTAGGCCCTGACAGAGCAGGAGGAGGTCCTAAAGGGTCAGATTTTGGAGCAGGAGGGGAGGGTGAAAGCAGCTACACCTGATGAAAAGAAACTCAAAGAGATTGAGAAGAAAGTCATGGAATACAAGAAAGGTAGATTTGTTTATAGCACAATTCATTCTTGAATAAAGCATCAAGAAACATGTTAAGAAAGAATTACATTGAAATGGAGTGAACTTTCTAACATATTTACATCAACAGACAGGGATTTTATCCAGCTGTTTGTATTTAACACCATGCTAAGTGCAGAAATGATAAAAATCCAGTAAAAGACTTTGTTATGTTATCTGTGCTCTTTACTATTGTTTCATGACTTATTTCAGTACAAGTATCATTTTGATATTTTTAATATTTCCATCTGGCAAAATTCAGTCTATTTACAATGTCCACCAACATATTTCTTATGAATACAAAATATCACTTGCATTAAGCTTCACATTCTTTTAATTTCAACTAGTAATTTACTGATATATCAGAATCATAACTCGAAAGGTGCTAGGTTACTAATGTCAATTTTCAAGCCCAGGATTTGCAAGGCAGTTCTGCTGTCTGTCATGTGACTACTAGTTTTCCTATGATAACAATTCCTTTCCCTGTATAGATTTGTAGGATGCACCTAAAATTCAGTCATGCACTAAAAATATTTTTTTTATTGCAGATTTTGAAAAGGTGAACAGTGTTGCTTCCAAGATAGAAGCAGATGTTCAGAGGTAAGACTTTGCAACACATATGCTGATGTTCAGATATTAGACCTTTCCATACCCAAAGCACAACTTGAATGTGCAAACTTCTGAAACTTCATTAAAAACATTTGAGAGGTTACTTTTCAAAGATGGAGTAAGATAGAGTGAACCAGTCTTCCTGTACAGTTAAAAACAACTTGGTACCAGATAATCTTAAAACTTTTACTTCAGTCTCAAAATGTCATCATTGAATCATTCACTATTCTGTTAAATATAAATTAAGTATTCCAACACGCAAGGCTAATATGTTTAAATGGAGTTTTACGTACAGCAGTGTTTTGACATGGAATATCCTACATGATAATATTAAATCATGTACAACCCTTGTAAGCACAAATTTAAAACATTCCTTTTTATCTGGAATATATTTTTATAGTTTGTTACCAACTTGCCATATTTTATTACCTACTGTCTGTAATACTACTTATGCAGTTCACATATTTGTTGTACATTATGTGAATATGGTACATTTTAATACCCTTTGACCCTGTACCTCTTGACCCTGTGTCTGATGAGCCTTAAGCTAAATCATCCATCAGAGAAAATAGAGTGGATTATTATTGATAATAATAGTATTCAGGAACATTTCTTTATTATGTATCCATATTTACCAGCACTCGTCAAATGGACCATCCATGTTTACCAGCTGTCTTAAAATAAACCTTTCATATATACCAGCCATCCTGACTTATATTGTTCTGATTTACCAGCTGTCTTAAAATAAACCATCCATATTTACCAGCCATTTTGACATGAAATGTCCACATTTACCAGCTGTCTTAAACTGAAACTGAACCATCCATATTTACCAGATGTCATCAGGTAAATAACTTACAATAATTGATTTGTATACCAAGTATTTTAATCACTTGTTTAGTATATATTTCATTAAAAACAGAGTTGACTTACGTGTACACGGAATAGGGGAATTAAAATGTATAGACTTATTTTCTGTATTCATTAGGATGATCTGCTTTCCAGGGGATTTTAGGTCAAAGCCTGCCATATATATTGTGAGTCAGTAATTGCATGCAGACTTTAAGCAAAAATACGTGAGAATCTATTTCATATTTGAAAGTAAATTAAAAGAAATTTTAAAAAGATTATTCACAGCTTTCTCAGTTTAAATTAACATGTCTATGTTGTATATAATGAACCCTGAAACAGATAATTTTACTAGTGAAAGAAAAATGGAATGCAGGAAGAATGCAAAAGAAAATAGAAATGGTGAATGCATTTTGAAGAAATGGAGAGTGAAAATGTAAATTACAGAAGATGAATGTTGAAAGTGAAACAAAAAACAGAATGAAATACAGATGCATTTTATGAATGGATTTTAAATTTGATTATATTTGCAAGTCCTTTCACATGATCTCCAAGAACAGATTCTTTACAATGGCACCATGGTTGAAAGCCCTCTCACATGATTTCTAGGAGCAGATTCTTTACACTGGGACCCTGGTTGCATGCCCTTTCACATGATTTCCTGGAACATATTCTTTACACTCATGGTCAAGGTTTAAAATCAAGTGCAGATTCTTTACACTTACACCATGGTTGAAAATCAAGAGCAGATTGTTTACACTGGCACCATATTTGAAAGCCCCGTTATATGATTTCCAAGAATAGATTCTCTAGTCTGCAGATGTTTCACCTATCAAAAGCTGCGACATTGTTCTCATTGAGGCAAACATAACAAAATTGCCTTTGATGTAATGACAGCATCCGCAGATCTTGTCCTGATCCTAAAGAAATAATATAATTTTCTGACAGATACCAAACTTGTGCACTTGTTGCAGTTATCATAAATTCAGTGTTTTCTTTTCACAGTTGTACCCTATTTCAATAAAAGCACAGTTTAATTAGGCAAGATGTGAAAGCAAGAGTTCTCATCCTTTAACACTCATAGACTAAAACCTGACTTGTTAATGCATTTATATTTTATTCCAAATGTGCAAAAACAAGAGGAAACAATGGATCAAAGTGATAAATGCACAATCGAATGATTCTGAAACCTAAATAATAATAATGAGGACTTTGTATAGCGCCTAATCTTTAGAAGCTCTAAGCACTTTACATTTTTAGACAACACCTATAAGATAAAAAAACATATAATAATATTATTACAAAAACAAACACCATGAACATAGAAAAACATTAAAAAATAAAAAGACATGCTGAGAATATTTCAAGTACCAATCAAGGATTCAAATGTGCCTGTTTGGTTAGCTGATATGTCTGGCTGCTAATCTACATGATTGACATGGGGTGCTATTAATTCATTTCTGCAGTATTTCTTAGTTATTATATTCCCACATTTTTTAGACACCTTGCTCTTCCAAAGTATGAGAGTATAGGCCTGAGATCCTGACATCTAATCTCTAGACTCTAAAAATATTACAAATGAATGATTGTTGTGAGCTCTTTACTTTGGTATCATTACTATTAATATCAGTCCCTCTTATCACATGATAGGTAGCAGTGTGTATGTGTATACAGGACCTTAAACATGTAATTTTTGCCCTAATTAAAACCAAAGGATGTTATTGTTTGGGGTTTAACACCACTTTTCAGCACCCAAATGGCTGTATGTGGCAGTCAGTCTAGCTGATGGAAGAAGATCTTGGAAAAACTCCAGTAAAATCTACCAATAGGCTGTACATGGCAGTCAGTCTAGCTGGTGGAAGAAGAACCTGGAAAAACTCCAGTAAAATCTACCAACCCAAGGGAAGCTCCTGGCAAGCTTTCTCACAGAACCACAGAGGGGAGATAGCAGTGATTGGTAAAGGTGAGCACTTTAGTCTACTTGGCAGCCCAAAACTAAACCAGTAACAAAACTAACCTGTCATCCACCAGCTATTTTTGTTGAGCCAGTTCAGACCTAATCAGTTGTGTCTGATATGTCATTTTGAGGCCCTGCTTCTGATAATTGATAACAATAAATTTATTAAATTATTAGAAAAGCTTAAAATAGTACTGTAAAAATTAATTTATACTCAATTTTTATGAGATTGGGGAAGTAAAAAGTAAATAATGAATGGATAATACTAAAACTGAAGGAACAGCAATACTGGAATAGAAAATGGCACATTTTCCGGTACATTAGATAATGAAATGTTTAAATTTTTCTTGCTATTTACAATCATTGACACAATTTAATGTTTTTATACTAAATTTCATCAGTACTACTAGTATGTTAATTTTTTGAATGAAAGTATCCAGCCATGACCAGAAACTTTCAAAGTCCTGTTACGCCCTATATACCTACTAAATCAACTACCTCCTCCATTTTCTCTCCTCCCCCTTCCCTTCCCCTCTCTCCTCTTTCCCCTCCCCATCTCTCACATACAGCACCAGCACATTCATAAGCCTAAACATTATCAAAAGACAGCTGTAATTGTCAGCCTATCAACAATTAATAGGTATAGCTATTACAGAGTTGTACTTTTACAGGTTACACAAGCAGATAATGGATATTGGTGGGTC
Organism: Sinohyriopsis cumingii; assembly: GCA_028554795.2. Taxonomy (NCBI): domain Eukaryota; kingdom Metazoa; phylum Mollusca; class Bivalvia; order Unionida; family Unionidae; genus Sinohyriopsis; species Sinohyriopsis cumingii. The sequence goes on from CM068828.1 coordinate 96,448,992, forward strand.
CAAGATTCAGGCTGTTCAGTCTAGAGTGGATGCCATCTCCAACCAGATAGATCAGACTACAGGAAATATCACCAAATCCAGCGTGGGGGCAAAAACTGCTGAGAGGTAGGGAGGTGTGCTTATGTTCCTTCATTTTCTTCTATTTTTAAAAAAAAATAAAATTACTTTAACTATACTTTGATTAAAATTCTGAGATTGTTTATGTTTTGTGGCCTGGTGTACTGAAAAAAATATTAACCTTCAATATTTGCTAAATATACCTCATTTTAGTAAACACTGGTATAAATCTTTACAAAGGAATCTGAAGAAAGCTGAAGCAAAAGTGACATCCCTTGAAGAGGAAATTGAAGAGACAAAGGAGAGAGTGAAGGAACTAGAAGTGCAGTTTAAAGAGAGGGAGGAAGAGGCCCTTAAAGTTATGGAAGCTTACCAACAATCACAGGTATGTTTTTGTACTTAAAAGTCATGGAGGCTCATCAACAATCACTGGTATGCCATTGTACCTAAGCACAAAGTCATGGAGGTTTACCAACAGTCGCAGGTATGCCATAAGAGTACAATGTTATGAATAGAAGATTTGGTTAGTGGAACACATGGATAGCCGAAGGAAACTCTGGTTTTGAGTCCCAATCCTGCCATAAATATTTGTATTGCCTTATCCATTTATTACCAAAATAAAAATAGTGGCTTGCTCTAAAGTAGCAAGAAAAGTTGCTGTTGTTGTTGTTATTGTAGGATTTAACACCATTTTTCAGCACAATACAAGTTATACATGGCGGCCAGTATTAATGGTGGAGGAAGAAACCTGGAAAACCCCATAAAGAACCACCGACTCACAAGAAGCTACTGGCAAGCTTTCTCACATATCCACATTGGCCAAGCAAAGAAAGTACTATCATTACTTGCTTACAAGTAGTGTTGAAATTTGATCAACATAGACTGTTATCTGCCATTGAATGTGAACAATAGACAGTTATCTGCCATTGAATAATGTACCATCAAATCAGAGCGTGCTTTTGTTTGTTCTCTTCATTAATGCTAACAAACTGTTTAGACTCGTATCTGATGGCACATTATGCATCAGGGCTGTTCCAGTAAAACATATATAACCCCCGGGGATGGCATTTCAAAAAAACTTCTGTAGGAGGTTGTGTTTCAAACTATTTTGATTCTGACAGTGGAGGGTTGGTTAGGAAAATCACTTCTTTTGTGGGTTGTGTTAACAAAATGAGAAATCGCTGGTGGGATTGTCAGAAAATAAAACGAATATATATTTAAAATTGTATCTAACCCCTTCCTAGTGGTCTAATGTGAATAAAACTCTGGGCCAGAAAATGATGCCAGTACATTTTAAAGCAGTGATACGCATTCCGCAAATTAATCAACGTCATGGATATAAAACATGCTTTGCGCAGTATGCAATTTTTATTAAACTTTTAACTTTAAAAGTGCATTTTGCGACATAATTCAAGCTGCCGGTAGCAGACTCGCAGCGCTTGATGCAATGTCCAGATAGCTATATACGTCGGTTTGACATAAATATCTATTAAACTAAATTTGATTGGTTCATTGAGACCTGGAACAAGCATTTTATGGTAGTTTTAACCTTATTTTCATCATGGAAGTTTTACAAATGCGTGTTTCGAATAAGGGCCACACAGGAAACCAATTTGACTGAATCACAACAGGGTTTGTCTTCAGATGACGTTTTCAGTCTGCAAATACTAGCTGGTAATAGCTATGATGACAATGAATTTCATGTATATCGGTCTGTTGGACATTGGGAAAATGTCACTGAAAATACCAGTGTGTGATTTTGAGCTTAAAATTGATGTACGTGTTGGAGGGACAATATGCTGATTATTTTTATTCATGATACCCATGTCTGAACAAGCAGGCTATGGGAATGTTGGACCTTAAACCCTAATACAGCATTATGGAAGAGAAAAAAATCTGGCATAAGAGGCAGCAAAGTGCTGATTCAAGGAAGTGAATCATTGGCAGAGTTCATGTTAATGAAAACTCTGAGGTCTCAGAAATGCATAATCACGCATATTTGGATGCCAATTTTTTATTGTGCTGATTCAAGGAAGTGAATCATTGGCAGAGTTCATGTTAATGAAAACTCTGAGGTCTCAGAAATGCATAATCATGCATATTTGGATGCCAATTTTTTATTGGGGGACGCATAAAATCACTTAGGAGAGAAACCTCTGTATGCATGTAATAGGTGTGTGGCAAAATTCAAAGACTTGCCAGTCCTGCTTCAGCCACCTGCTTTGTGGGAAAATGTGCTGATCATTTAGCTGTGCTGATATTTACAATGACAGAATTCAGTGGCTGAAGGCACCCCCCCACCATTATAAGAGTACATCAAAAGAACATGTTGCAATAGCTGGGCAGCAAGATCAAAGGTTTGACTGACAGCTGGGTGGGAAAATCTACTGATATTTACAGTGCTTGAATTCAGAGACAGAAAGACCTAGAGATGTACATGTCATTTATAACAGTACATTAAATAAACAATTTTAGCTTTCATTATTGAATTCATTTCCGAGTGTAGCGGAATAAGCAGTGCACGTGACCTTGGAATCATGACATGTTGAGACTTGGAATTGAATGAGTATTTTGGGGTTCAATGGCAAACTGATGAAGAGTGTAACAAGATTCAGGAGAGTGCTAAAGTTGCTAGAACTGATAGTTTGGATGGGACAGTAGCCAAGTGTAAGAAAGTGTGTGATGCCTAGCTTAGTGCTTTGAATACGACCTTCCTTGGATTGACAAAATTCAGACTCACTGTAATCCTGGCAGCATCCATGCAGGGGAGATAACTATTTTATTTGATTTTATTGGTCTCTGGTTATCTCATGGTATTTCTGTTACTTAAACATTATCTTGCAGTGTGTCCAGTCAGCATGGTCAAAAAGGCTTACAACCATTGAGAGTTGTTGAAGGACTCGCATTACTACAGATGTGAAAAAACGAGAACCATACTATAAATCAGTGAAGATAAAATAGAGTATATTTGGGTTTGACTGTCCCTGATTGGTTGATAAGGAAAGTAAGATTTTAGTAAAAAGAATCTTTTGAGAGCTTGTCCTACTTGTAACTGAAAAAAGTGAGGGACATTGTTTTATTAACATAATTTCCATCCCTTTACAGACCTGAGTTTGGAAGACTTGTTACTGAAATAAGCAGCTGACTCTTTGGTGCAGTATTGAAAGCATACATTTCAAATTTGTATAGATCCAGAAAATGGTGCAGCTGTTATGGTTTTCTTTTCTATACTGATACAAATTTGATCATGAGCACTAGAAAATTTAATATGGTGTTTGCACAGGTTTACAGTGGGAATGTACAGCGAGTCATGATTTCTTGAGCTTTGTGCAGAAATATGTAATCCAAGCAGAATACTTCCAGAAATGTAGAGGTTTTCAATCTTGGATTTAGTCTCCCTGTTGCATTTCACACTGATATGCATAATCACAGACAATTAATACAGTAGTAGGAAAAGTAAGTGACAAAATTAGATACATATCATAAACAAGACAAACAGTATGTGGGGGACAAGATCATAAGAACAGGCTTGAATGGAGAAGTATAATAAAAACAATAATGAGTAGAAGTGTGCCTCTTTTTTTATGTGTGCAACATTATTTTCTCAGCTTGAGTAAGAAATTACATGTACATGAAAGGGAAGACAAAGGGTGTAGATTTAACTAAACCAATGTGAATTTAGCTACTTAAAAGATGTATCAAATTGATTTTAACCTTCTGGTTATATCTGTTCTGGTCTGTTTCTGTCCATTCTGGTGATTATGTCCACTGAATCAGTATGGTTAGAAAAAAATGTGTCAAATTTGGCAGATTATGATTAGCAGTATACACTGTACTTCTGCCTGAGAGATGTGAATAATTTTATTTCTTGGTTTGTCGATTCTGGTTGTTGCTCAATTCAAATGCATCATTAAAAAACACTGATACAGTCTCATACTTTGTTACAAATATTTATTACAGATGCATATCTCCAGATATCGGTGAATATTATATAGCTTGAATATGTTATAACAGTCCTAGTTGGAACAATGGGCATTATTAGAGAAACTTTAAGTGAGCTAAAATGTAAACTTTTCGGCAGCGTGTGATGCAGGATTGATTAAGGCTTCTCCATTTCATATGCTCACCATGAAAAATCCATTTGTACAAACTGATGATGACTTTTTGCTAACTGTCAGAAAGACATAATTGACGATATTCAAAGATCTACAAAAATTACTAGAGTAAATATTTATAAACTTGTACAGCTGTGGCAAAAATGATTGACTAGTACCTTTTCTGTTGTTGCCACAGTTGATTAGTTGGTTGATTTAGTGTGGTTTGGTTTGTGTTTTTTTGGGGTTTTATTTAACAATATATTAGGTGGAGGAAGAACCCCAAATAACCACCAACTCAAATTGGTTGATCTGTGACAAAAACTCACTCTGTGAGATGTACAAGTGACATAAAAGCAAGCACCTTAGTACACTTGGGCACATGGAGCCTCTGTTGATTTGATGTTTATCTCCAACAGCTGAAGCCATTTAGACATGAGATCTCGGGTTTCGGTAGATCATTATGGCCTTTACACCATTTTCAGATGAAGAGAATCTATATATGGCAGCCAGTTTTACTGCTGAAGAAAATCCAAATACTTTTGAGACACCAAACACCACTTATGTAGAACCACTGATCTTCCAAAAGTAACTGACAACATTCTCATTTACACATTGGAGGCAAGTAATCACATGACAAGCATCTTGTACCACTTGGTCATGAAAGCCTCTCAGATCTGTATCACAAGACAAGTATCTTATACCACTCTGCCATGAAAGCCCCTCATGTCATAGGTATAAGATAGAACCTGTGACAACTGGATTGAAAATGCAGTGTTACTGCTAGGCCATCAGTGATGATGATGATGCTGTTGACAATACAGTTAACTTCAATGAGGAGTACTCTGGGAAAAATGATTCCTTGACTTTCATCCATTTTTAAAAATCTAATTAACGATGTAAAAATGTTTGACTTGCTATATTTCTTTTGTTTTTTAAACTTTATATTAGTCTTGCAACAAGCATAAAAATAAGACATCAGTAACTGAAATATGTTCTTACAAGAAATGATATAGTGTAAAAGTAGGCAGAAGTAATGCAACATCATTTCCACAGGCATTATTGTTTTTTCCCCCATGACAAATCATGTATTATAAGTTTACCAAAACATTTATTGAAAAATGTAATAACAAGGAATCATAGCATTTGACCACACATTTAAAGTAATACAAGATTTAACTATAAATATAATCAAAAGCAGCATGCCTGAGAACAAAGAAAAATAGCAAAACAGTGATCACTTTAGTAAACACACAGTTTTGTAAGGATACAAATTCATGATTTCTGTATTAGAATAGAAATCCCTTACTATAAAATCTGTATTCATGGACGTTGAATTAGTAGGTATTAAGGGACTGATCAATGATATATACATTAAATTAGTCGGTATTAAAGGACTGATCAATGACATATACAAATAATAAGCCACCATGAAAATTTGTGATTATAATGAATAAATACAAATAAAAATATGCAGTAGATTATGTGATCTATAAGAATTCAGCAGATTACCTCCAGCCAGCTGTCATTTAAATCGCTTCTGTCCCAAACCCAATATTAAAATCACTTCTAACGCCCACTAACCCATAGCCAGAAATTATGTTAAAAAGTTATGCTTCTGTAGGGGGCAGTGTTTTTTTTATTAAAACCTATCTGACGGTGGATCATAATTTTTAAAAAATTGCTTCTGTTGTGGGTTGGGTGAATTTGAAAATGCCTTCCCCCCGGGGGGTTATACGTTTTACTGGAACAGCCCTCAGGCATTTTTCAGTTGGATTGCACTTATGAGTATATATAGTAACCGCACAAATTTGAGAATGCTCTACTTTTCTTGATTTTTGTTTTTCATTATTTGATATATTTCTGTTAATTTAGAACAGGTATTTGAAAATGGGTTCTGGTTCATTGCAATAATACCTGAGAAATGTGTATCAGTACATTATGGGAATGTGAATGTCAGTGATGCGTCTAAATCTGTCACATTTCTACTCTTCAGGAAAAGATGAAGGAGGCAGAGAAAGCACTGAATGAAGTAGGAAAAGAAGTGGCCAGGTTGGAAGAGGAGGAGAACAAACTGCAGAAGGAGGTTGTCGACATTAAGCATGAGCTTGACAGATTCGAAGGCATTATCAAGAGTAATCAGGCCAAGGCAAAGCATTGGAAGAAAGAGGTTAGCCCCGAAAATAACATATATGGTTTAGTAGTAATGCTCATGGAAGATTTTTTTCACTAATATATACCACTTAGTCCTAATGCTCCTGGATGATTTGAAATAATATATGGTTTTGTCATAAAGCTCATGGTTGACTTTAAATGATATATATGGTTTTGTCATAAAGCTCATGGATGACTTTAAATGATATATATGGTTTTGTAATAAAGCTCATGGATGACTTTAAATGATATATATGGTTTTGTCATAAAGCTTATGGATGACTTTAAATGATATATATGGTTTTGTCATAAAGCTCATAGATGACTAAATGATATATATGGTTTTGTCATAAAGCTCATGGATGACTTTAAATGATATATATGGTTTTGTCATAAAGCTCATGGATGACTTTAAATGATATATATGGTTTTGTCATAAAGCTTATGGATGACTTTAAATGATATATATGGTTTTGTCATAAAGCTCATAGATGACTTTAAATGATATATATGGTTTTGTCATAAAGCTCATGGAAGATTTGAAAAATTGTATCGTTTTGTCGTAATGCTCATGGAAGATTTTAAATAATATATATGGTTTAGTCCTAATTCTCGAATATATATGGATTGGTCCTAATGCTTTTGATGATTTTAAATAATATATATGTTTAGCCCTAATGCTCATGGATGACTGTAAATAATATATGTGGTTTAGTCCTAATGCTCAATGGATGATTTTAAATAATATATATTGTATAGTATTAATGCTCATGGATGATTTTAAATTATATATATGAATTAGCCTTAATATTCATGTATGACTTTAAAAAATATATGTGGTTTAGCGCTCATGGATGACTTTAAATGATATATGTGGTTTAGCCTTAATGCTTATGTATGATTTTAAATAATATATGTGGTTTAGTCCTAATGCTCATGGATGACTGTAAATAATATATGTGGTTTTGTTCTTAATGCTCATGAATGATTTTAAATAAGATATATGGTTTAGTCCTAAAAATTCTGATGGTTGTTGTTGTTGTGGTGGGGTTTAACGCCATTTTTCAGCACATGATAGGCTATGCATGGCAGGCAGTATTAATGGTGGAGGAAGAACCCGGGAAAACCCCGGAAAGAACCACAGACCCACGAGAAGCTACTGGCAAGCTTTCTCACATACCCACATTAGCCAAATCCTACACTTGAACCCACGCAGACAGAGGTGAGATGTCAGTGATCTGTAACGGAGAGCACTTTAGACCACTTGGCCACTCGGGGCCCCAACATTGATGGTAAGCATTAGGACTTAGCATGACAAATTATATGCTCAAAATGCCATTAAAAGCCAAGCAACATGGACAATTCATGGTTGGATTAGGGTCTGTGCTATTCTCAGCTTGGTGTGCATTATTGTTTTGCCTTTTTCTGATAAAAATGTGACAAATGACACGATGTTGTCACTGTTGTTATCAACTATTTGCTAAAAAAATTTTTGTTGACAATCCAGTATTTCTAAAAATAATTCAGTGAGGTTTGTAGAAATTTTGTTGGCAATCTAGTATCACTAAAAATAATTCAGAAAAAAGGTAAGAATGCATTTCGCTGAACCTTTGTAAAGTAAAAATTGTTTATTACGTTCCTTGATACAGCATTTTTTTTATATAGAATATTTGGAGTTTAATTTACTTGGCCAAATTACTAATTATGGTATATTCCAAAGGCTTTGCTTTAATGTTCTTTTGTTATAATGTTAATTTGGTTATAGTGTTTGATTTGTGTGATCTGCAGGAGAAAATCAGCTCAGTTATAATATGTCTATCACCTGAAGCCCCAAAGTCAGATAAACAAGGCATAACAACAAAGGTGCCAATAACAATAACAGTGATAATCACAAGTAATTTGTAATCGATAAATAAGACAGGTCTAAAAAAAAGGTGCCAGGTAACAAAGGCATGGTACAAACACCCCATTCATGGTTAGTACACCAGAATCATGTGTATCTTGTTCAGTGCAATTAAAGCATGGAAAAAAATATTTTATTTTATACTTTTTGAGTAAATAATTTAGAAATATCCTTTAGTTATCATTCTGTGGCCTGAGTGGTTAGAGCATCTGCTTTACATAAGGGAGGTCACTGGATCAAACCACAGCAAGTTCAAAACAAAGACTTAAAAAATGGTACTAGCAGCTGTCTTGCTTGGCACTCAGCATTAAGTGTTAGTACTGATTGGCCTGGGGTCACAAGTCACACACACCAACTGTACTTGTTGTATCTTGATTAATTTAGCACAGCTTTGAAGTAAATCTCTTGTTAATTACGTATTTTGACTGTGTGTCAAATTCAGTGCCAGCAAATTTACTGGTTAGCAACAAAAACAATTTCTCTTGAGACATAAAGCTACAAATAATAGGAGAAATAGAAGTAGGGTGTTCATGAACAGATATGCCTAATTTGTTTGAGGTTTATATTCAGCTATTGGAACTGTTTGGGTCTCATTTTTTACTTCAAAAGAAAAATCATAAGTGTAACTTTCTAGAGTCAACCGCTTCGGTGGTGTAGTGGCTAGAGTGTCCGCCTCAAATGCAGGAGTTCATGGGTTTGATCCCCAGTTGAGTCATACCAGAAACTTATAAAAATGGTACTAACAGCTGCCTCGCTTGGTGCTCAGCATTAAGAGGTTAGTGTTAGGACTGGTCGGCCTGGTGTCTGGATGATGTGACTGGTTGGGACATCATGCTACATGTCTGTGGCGTGATGCCCCAGTGCTAGACATCACTATAAATTGCCACACTGCAGACATCTTAGCAATATGACTGAAAAATTGTTAAAGCTATGTTAAAAATCCAAGTCTCACACACACACACACACACTTTTTAGATGGATGGATCTAGTAACAGGGATATTGATTTATTTGATTGTGATTATTCTAATTGTGTCACATCTGTGGAAACTCTGCCAGGGTGCACAAGATTACAAATCTTTAAAATTTTGTACACATTCATGCACTTTGAGAGCAGTGATGCTTAAAACTCTTGCAAATTAGTTTAAAGTTACACATATAAAAATGTACTTTGCACAATATACAGTTTTTATTTAACTGTTAACCCTTGAAGTGCTTGTTGTGACATAAATTGTGCTGCCAGTAGATTTTACATAGCACTTGTAGCAGCATGTCTTTTAGGTAACTGTTTATACTTCTGGATACTTTGGCTTGGCACGAATTGTTGTTAAACTAAATTTGATTGTCTTCATATAGCCTTAGGACAAGCTTTCTGTTGTAGTTTGAATATTAAATTCATCAGGAAAGTTTTTGCAAATGCTTGTTTAAGATATGGGCTAAGCAGAAGACCTAAAATGGATGATTTCTGGAGCAGATGAATCAAAGAAACAATATCTATGAGCAGTAAAATATAACCATAAAGAACAATTTACCATCTAGTTGAATTTGACTACGCTAGATATGTAATATACCCATTTGGAGAGCAGACTGAAAGGGGTTCTCAGTACAGAACAATATTCATACACAGATAAGAACAGATTAGGCTAGGGGCCTAGAGTGGTCTAAAGCGCTCTTCGTTACGGATCACTGCCATCTCACCTCTGTCTGCGTGGGTTCGAGTCTCGGATTCGGCTAATGTGGTTATGTGAGAAAGCTTGCCAGTAGCTTCTCGTGGGTCGGTGGTTCTTTCCGGGGTTTTCCCCGAGTTCTTCCTCCATCATTAATACTGGCCGCCATGTAGAGCCTATCTCGTGCTGAAAAATGGCGTTAAACCCAACAACACAGCAACAACAACAGATTAAGCTCAGAAACAGTGAACATGTTAATGCTCATACAGCTAGACGAGTCATCTTTTGAGGATTTTGTTTCTGATAGAGCTCTAATGGAGTGGAACAGGAAGGAGACACATTTATGTGTTTAGTACATATTTAACTATGTTTTCTCTCTCTGTACCCCCCCCCCACCCCTTCTTTTCTACTCCCACCTTATTTTGGTGACAAGGAGTGAGTTCTCCATTATGATAAATATTGGTACTATCTCTGCATCTTTGATACAAACAACGGAGGATATTTTATGTGACATTTGTGGATTTTAAAGAAATTTGACATTCAACTTTATATTGATAAAATCCTGCATGAGGTAAATATTCAGCCTGATTGTCAGACCTTTCATTTCCTCTGTTTAACTTTACCTAGGACAGTTGAATTTCATCCAGATTTGGTATGGAGCTTTATGATGATGGGAATGAATGTTATTTCCATTGTTTCTCAACATCATTTACAGGTGTTATTCCCTCACATTGCCTGGCCTCCCAAGTTTGGTATTTACAACATAGCTTTACCAGTGTTTGTTGGATTTGGCATGAAGCATTATGTTGAGATTTTGCACAAGTATGATTTCAAGTATTTCATAACATTGTTTAGAAGAGTTGTGTCGCATGATTATCTGTTATACCAACTTGGTATTAGTAGCATGATTTTACAAAGGAGTGCTGGGTTTCAGCCATGTTATCTTTTAGAGCTGTTACGGCCCCTGAATGCCCATTCTTTGTTTCCCCAATGCAGTTACCCTGTTTTAAACTTCCAAGTAAACTGTAATGAACGTGACTCTTTTTGATGTAGCCATTGTTAGTAGCTGTATTTGCGTTTACCATGAACTTTTTTTTGATGTAGCCATTGTTAGTAGCTGTATTTGCATTTACCATGAACTTCTTAGAAGCTCAATGATGCTCTTTTCTTATAAGTTATATTAAATAAGCCTAAATACGTACATGTATACTGTCCTTTTGTTGATGCTATCTGTGTGAATGTTATTATAACACTATGTCATAGATAAAATAAAGATTTAGATTTATTCATCTTACATCCATTTAGTAATAAATATTATTTGCATTAATATGTTGTAAATGTGTTACCGTGTGACATAATAATAATAATAATATAATAATGAGGACTTTGTATAGCACCTAATCTTTAGAAGCTCTAAGCGCTTTACAACATCAGACAACACATATGAGATAGAAAACATATATAATGGTATGATTACAAAAACAAACACCATGAAATTGGAAAACAAAAAAAACATGCTGAGAATATTTAAGGTAGGAAACATTATTAGGTCTTTAAGTTTGTTCTTGCAGTCGAAATAAGTGAGTTTTGAGAGCACTCTTGAATGGGATCGCTGTGTCTTTGTGTCTAAGTTCAGTGGGCAATTCATTCCACATTGCTGGACCCTGGTATGCAAAAGAACGCTGTCCATATGACTTTGTTTTCATAGTGGGAATAATGAGTATACGATTGTCAGAAAAGGAGCGTAAGTATCTTGGTGGTGTGTACACATGGGTGAGGTCAGATAGGTATGTTGGACTAGAGTCCGACAGTGAAATGTAGCACATAGAACAAATTTTGTGTTTGATTCTGGATCGAATGGATAGCCAGTGTACAACAGTTTACAACATTGAAGAAATTGTTTAGTACAAAGTAGTTTGATAAATTGATAAATAGATTATAAAGCTTATGTTAAGGAGTGTCTGTAAGACTTACGATTTATAAAACTTACAGAATAATACATTATGCACCTTGTAAACAATATTGCAAGTAACTTTAAAAGAGTGTATACCCAATGAATATATGTATGTATTTGTGTATATATAGCTTGGTCAGCTGTCTCTAACCCCTATTGATACTAAAGACCGGGAAGAGATGCCACAGATTTCCCCTGAGGAGCTTAGTGTTCTCAATAAAGAAGACATACAGTATGAAATCACCGTCCTTGAGGAAAAATTGGCACAGATGAAACCCAACATGGCTGCTATTGCAGAATACAGGAAGAAGGTAATATAGTAGGTCTGGTTTGTAGCTAACTTGGATAGGGTAAATATTTTGATATACTAATGTCTAATTTGATTCATTAAAAAATAAATTTTACATCCTGACCATAACAGTGTTGGATTTATGTTATTATCTGCGTCTATCCATCTATCACAACTTGGGTAGGTTTGCATTTAAGTTGGGTACTGTGGTGGGGCATCTGTATTCTGTGAACACATTTCTAGACTTAAATACATTCCTACTGTTGATGGAATGCAAAGTTCTGGGCCCTTGATCTGTTACTATCAAATTTGTCATGCTTATGTCGATGTCAAGATAAAAAATAGATGTGTATGTCAACAAAAGTCCTAGGTCCAAAATTGAACAATTCCTTTTTTTTCTAATTTGTGTCGACAGGCTGCCACTTCCATCCCATACTTTGTTATTCAATTATTTGATCTTGTTGCTGAAATAACAAACAGGCATTTGTTTAATCCTCCAATGTTGGTCTTTCATGGAGACTTCAATAACACATGAACATCAAAGCAATCCTGCTACAATCTATAATAAAAACAATGTGCTTTTCATCAACGGAAGTCAGTACACAAACTTAAATAAAAGCAATAGAATCGGATCCATTGCATTTTCCAAAGTTACTGGAACACTTTTATTGTGGTGTGAAAATTTCCTTTTCGCAGGAAAATATTAACTCTGTGCTTACAATTGCAACCAATGCCAGCATAAAAATGCAAACTAAATTTCAAATCTTTTAAACTATACATTTTTGGCTGTCAAATTAATTGAAGGTTGGACATTTTGCAAGGATGTTTGTAAAAAGTTTTTATTTTGTTCACATGTTTTCATTTTCCCTGTGAATAGTCTCATCCCCTTGATAGCTTCAGCGAGATTATAGTTGTCTCAGGCAGACCAAAATCTAGGCCAGTATAAGTACTTGCACATGTAGCATATAAACATTTATATAGCCAGATACTACTGGTAACAATATCTTTGTGAATTTTCAGTGACATGTGTTTGTTGATATTGGGATATAGATCCAATGAGGACTACCATTTTTTGTTTATCTGTGCATTATTTGTGTTTTCTAACAGGCTGTGATTTTCTAACATGTGACCTATACTGAAATTCATGTATTTTTTATATACATGTTCAGTACTTAATGCTTTTTGAATTATACTACATACATGTAAATTGTTAATACACAAGTGTATTTGCGACTAATTTTGTCTTCAAAATTTGATCAAAGTTTCCATTGTTTATTTTCTCTCAGAGTAAATCCTACTCACTGATGACAGGTCTCCACTCACAAATTTCACTTGTTTGTGATTTTTTTTCTTACCCTCCCCCACATATCTCAACATCTGCTTTTATGTGGACAATATTACCTTTGTCCAGTAGACGTTAAGATAAATGGGTAGTACTGTACCATGAAGGCATGTTCTAATATCAGTAATATATCACCTTTGTGGGACTCTATGTTCCCATTCCAAACTTATTTTTCTCTTTTCCAGTTATTATTGGAGGGATCAGAATTGAAAAGAACATTATCCCAGTCCGACTCCTTAGTCGCAGCCATCTTGTGGAATTCCATTGCTAGGATAAGAATTATCCATTCTTTTTTATTACATATTTTTTGGCTTTGTGTTAATTTTCCCTTCAGATCTTCTAAAGTTGCACGATGCTGGTAACATGGCATAGCAAAGGCCCATGGGTCATCCCACTTGCTTAGCATGTACTGGGTGTGCATGCACAGATGGATATCTGATTGTCACAGTCTGACTAAGTACGAGACTTCACAGAAAGTTTCTGTATGTACAGAGGTACAAAGACCTCTTCCTTTCCCAGGAGGGGTCCAGATCTCTTTGATGAAAGACTTCTGCCCCTTTGGGACAGGAACATCCTATGACCTATGTGGTTTGGAGCTCACCAAGGACCCAAGCCTCCCACTATCGGATGATCAATGCCCTGTCTAATTCACTGTCCCAGTGACAGATTAGCAGATCTCACTTTATTGGTGAGGGTTAGTCTATCAGCTCTTTGTCATTTGACCCATCTTGGGCTAGTCACCAGTCACAGGGTTTCAGACACCAGTCACCCAGTTTTTGATTATCATTGTGGGGATGGGGATTGGGTCAGTACAGTTCCTTTGTTACTGTTTAATACTGAGGGGATTGTAACCAAATGGATTTTTGGACAGAGTGAAAACGCAATGCAGTGTGAATGAATGGAAGTTTATGAAATGAAAAATAAATATTTATAACACATACGCAAGTAGACTCAAAAACCCACCCACTACTTATGATATAAGACTACCATACTGAAAATGTTATGAAAAGAAAACAGATTCACATATGGAAAAAAAAATGAGTATGATTTATACATTCACAATATATATAATGAAACGAGTATGATACATGGAATTATGAGATACAAAGAAATAAGCATGGTACATACAACCATATGTCCTTGTATGCCCTTAATCAAAGATTGGAATTCATATCACTATTCTTTGTCCTTCTCCAGAATCATACAACCATATGCCCCAGAGAAATGAGCATGGTTCATACAACCATATGTCCATGTGAACGTAACACAGTGTGTACTTCCCTTATTCATAGTTCCGAATTCATAACACTATTCTCTGTCCTTCTCCAGAATCCGCAATTCCTGTCCTACACATCCAGTCATATAGTAATAGATCCACTGTCAGGTGAATTTAGTTCAATTGCTACGCTGCCACACTGCAGGTCATGCCGTCACCATTCTGATTCTTCCAGCCCATCCATCCAGGTCATAATAAGAAATAAACTAAATGCAGAGAAGAAATCCATAAATACATGCTACCATATTATTTTACGCCAAAATAAAGGCCTCAGTGATGAATTATAACAGACCAATAATTTTCTACTGTTTTAAATCCGAAGAATGAAAAAGAAAGATGCTATATTGATGGTAGGTATTTAAAATATATATACACTTACAAATTTTATTTGTATAGTATTTATCACTTACCCCTTTGGCTGTAGTAAGTTGTAAGAGTATTGACACTCCTTGACAAGATCCAAGCAATCACTGTGTCATATAAGACAATATGTCTCCTATAAATGCAAAAAAAGGTGTACACAACCAGGGGTAAAATACCCATGTACATTGTGCTATATGGGTATCTCACCACAAGCGACATGCGATGAGATGCATGTATTGCCCAGTCACCATTAAAAAAATTATTAACTACTCTAGGTAACGCTGTATGCATCTAAGAAACCAATTACCCAAATTGTTCTAAGGCATTACCAAATTATTTTCTTGCCTTATTCCATGACAGATAAGAGTAGGCTTGTACTTGCCGGACTAGGAAGGAGGATTGAATCTGCATCCTTACCTCTTACCAGTTTAATTCCTACATAACGTGGGGACACCCCATTCTAGGAAGTAAGTCTTCCTACCACCCTATGGTGTCATGATGTCTGTTCTTTGGTTTCAAGGTAAGACAAATGTAACAGGCCATGAACCTGCTCTATCACCTCAGGCCATGGCCAGCAAAATGGAGGGGGCTGCCACACACCTCCTCGATGATCAACAAGGGATCAGAAATCCATTTACTTAGGAGGACTGCTAGTAGGGGTTGTCCCCTCATCCCTCCCATGAGCAACTTTGGGATGATGGCAATCTTATTTAAACATCACCTCTCTGGGGAGAGAGATTCTGTCTCACTTCAGGAAAAGTTTCAGGATGACAAAGTCATTTCCATCTTGGTTTGATTGAAAAGAGTTCTAGGAGGGTCCAGTGGCTATGGTTCCTACCCCACCTTTGGAATTCCCTGCTCCTTCCTACCTACCTGTCAGGCAAGGCAGTGGAGGACAAGGATTTGTGGACATTTGATTAGACAGTGAACAAGGGGTTTCGCTTTCTGGCACTGGGGTCAAGAACATTCTCTCCAGTCTAGAGAGACTTTTTGGGGTATTGTCTCATCCAGATCTTTTGTTGCTCCCACACTCTGTAATGGTCAGAGAACTCCACATAAGATTTCCTTAGGCAAGAGTTCAGCAGGCAGCTGAAAGGGTGGTCTGTCACCTCTTTTACGCATTGGCCACTGGTTTCTGAATCCTTTTGTAGAGGTTGTTCTTCATTCACTGGCTTGACCCCTTAAGCATTCCCACCCCTGGACTCTGTAGTTTCACACATAGGCATATTAGCTGGGGCCTACCTCCCATTTAAAACCTTAGAGATGTTGGAGCTTAAGTCCTGCACTCTTCTTATGATTACCTCACATCTGTAATCTCTGTTTAGTAGCCTCTACAATCTCACAAGCAGCCTTAGTTCAAAGCTTCCTCCTACCCAATAATCACTAGTCAAGGTGGTTAGAGAGGCCAATGGTTAAAAGCTTCAGATTCTGCCCCCCATCCCCAAGGAGGGACAGGGTTGCACCCTCTCTGCAGCATCTTTCTCTTCCCAGTTTATCAGTTTCTCACTGAAAGGGACCTTTCTTTCATGGGTTTAATTCTCACTGAATCACTCTTCTTTGGATGTGTTATGAGAGCCATGTTTTGTCAGTCTCACAATCTTCTTTTACTTTCTATTTTTGACACATCAGAGCAAAGGCATTTTTTCGTTGGGCCTTATGGTGATGGCACAGCATGTGTCCCAACCTTTTGCCAGCCTTCAGTAGTGAACACTGTCAGGGCAAGTGCAATCCATTTCTTTATCAGATTTATTGACCTTATCAGCCTTCCTCCTAACTGGTAAATTCTGCAATACAATAGTGGCAGGTAATGCATTACTGCTATTAAAATTTAGTTTTAGGAGTGATAAAATTAATTTTCATTATGTAGTGCTTCCTTGCTGCTATTGCAAAGATTCCCTCCTCCCATTCAAGTGTAAAGTCAAAAGAAGTAGGTATTGCATATGTTAGCTATGACTAAGTAGTCAGACTGCTATCATGTTCTTTTTTCAATTCTAGGCCTCCAATACTATTTAGAGGAGGAAATAGTTGGAGTGGTAGCAGGTAAGTATTACAAAAATTAGTTTACCAAAAAATCAACATCTTGGGCACAAATTATTTTTCTTTGTAAATGAGCTGTTTTGAATGCTAGATGCTCCAATCATTTGTAGGAAGAGATGTACCTACAGAGAGTGGCAGAGCTTGATCAGATCACAGAGATGCGTGATGCACAGCGTAAATACCATGAAGACCTCCGTAAACACCGACTGGACGAGTTCATGAAGGGATTCAGTGTTATTACAAACAAACTGAAGGAAATGTACCAGATGATTACACTAGGTGGGGATGCTGAACTGGAACTGGTTGACTCTTTGGATCCTTTCTCCGAGGGTATTGTCTTTAGGTGAGAAATCTAATTTTCTACCTTCTGCCTTTGTATTTGGCCTAAACAACAATGGTTGTCATTAGTGTATCATATTAGCAGATTTTGCTGCCACTGTACAAGACATCTTTGCAAATTATATAATCACCCTCAGTGATGGTGCTACTGTTGTACTTTGCAGATCCTGTAATCTACCTCATTGGTGTCCTCAAACATAATTGTACTATTGTTGTATTTTCAATTGCAATTCTGATTTGCACATATTCCTACAACATGAGAAATAATGACAAATAAAAAAGTGAAATTTATATTTCTGTTAATTTAGATAAGAAATTTCTGAATTAGAATAGGAATGATTATTCTCAATACAGTATCAATGTTTATCAGTGTTAATAAGTAATGTAATTATTTATGATTAGTGATAACTGTTAATAAGCAGTTTTTACATTAATATATTTGCCAATGCCTCCTTACCTGTCAGAAAAGCTGGAAACATTTTCAAAACAGAAGAGGAGCAGTCTGAAAAGAGGTTTCCTGAAATCATAATCATGCTTTAGGAATTAGATCAAGTCATACATATTTAAACTATTCAGTAATTTTGTCACAGATCATAATGTGTCTGAATTCAGTGGGAAAAATTAACAGCAAAATTAGATTAAAAAAGACAAAGCACATATACGATTCATTACCTTTCATGGTCTATGAATAGTGTGTGTACAAATTTCATACTGCTAAAATTTTCTCATGCGTTTCTGTGTACCTTTATCCACTGTAAATTCCCAATAATTGAACGCCTATTCGTTTGAATGACTACAGCAAGAATAATTAACAATCAGCACATGCTTTCAGCATGCATATAATGTTTACCTCAGATTTTGTGAATATTGAAAGAAACATATGAAAACTACTATACTAATCATTGTGCAAAGTCAATCTGGTTGCATGACTCCATAATTTTAAATTTCATTATTTCTTAAAAATCTGTCTTGTGGAGTCTGCTTCTATGCCATGAACTACTGGCTTTCTAGCAAAGTCAAGAATACTTCTGAGTTGGAGGATTTTGAGGCTGTCCACATCTTGAGTTTCCAGCAACCTCAAACTGGCTTCTAGGTGCTCTACTGCCTCTGACACTTGTGGTGGGGGAGTTGGGGTGCCATCACCATCATCATTGTCATTAGCGTCACTGGTTTCGGGCTCTGGTTGTGCATCTTCATTCTTCCCGCTGACATTTGCAACAATTTCGTCATCAGAGATGTGCTCATATATGGGGCAGATGTCATCTGCTGAATACCAGTTGAGGATATCATGATGACTGTGCTCATATTCTCTTAGTGCTTCTTTGGCTAAACATACGTCATCTTCAGTGAATCCTGTTCATCATCACTACCATAGTGTGTAGATGACGGAAAAGCTTGACGAAGACCCTTTGTCCAGGATCGTTCAATGCAACCTGCAGAGATAGCATCCCAGGCTTTCCCGCTGAGCTGACAGACTTCTTTCAAATTGAGTGATGCCAGTGATGTGTTGAAGGAGTTTTCGCAGCGATAGTTTTGCTTAAATACCAGTATGATGCCTTGGTGCAGTGGCTGGATTTCTGATGTAGTGTTCTTTTGAGATAAGAGACTTTAATTTTTTCTGCTGCAGGGTGAGCAGGGCAATTATCTGGCAGGAGGAGAGCTTTTTCCTCCTGCTTGAGTTTTTGCAAATGAGCCTGAATGGGTAGAACAAATGTTTTATGGAACCAGTCTTCAAAAATGGAGTTATTCATCCATGCATTCTTGCTGTTAGTGTATTCAAAGGGAAGGGCCTTCATATTAACATTGGGAAACTTCAGTTTTCCAATCATCAGAGGTTTGACTTTGTGGCTGCCAGACTTGTTGACACAAAACAAAAGAGAGACACGGTCCTTCCTTTTCTTTAAGCCTTCTTATTTGTGACTATCAGTCTTGTTTTCGAGGGTGTGACTGGGTAACATTTTAAAGCATAATCCAGTCTCATCGCAGTTATAAACTTGATTGGCTGTGTAGCAACCTTCCTCCAGCAACTTTTTAAGCTCAGTTGGGTAGGAATTGACAGTCTCTTTATCAGCTGAGTGGATTTCCCCAGACAAGAACTTGGCTGATAGCATGCCTTTTATTGAATTTGTCCAGCCATCCGTTATTTGCCATAAATTCGGATTCATCTACATTGATACGACGATCAAATTTCTCTGCTTGAGCTTTCAGAATTGACCAGAAATGGGAATTCCTTCTGAGCTAGCCTGGACAAACCATTAGTACAAGGCTGAATCTAGGCTTTCGTCATTAGCAAACTTTTATGCTGTAAACCAGTTTCTTCTAGAATGTAGTGTAGACTAGAGAGCTTTCTTCTGTTTTCTACCCTCACAGAAGTGACTTACTAATTCCTAGATTTCCGGCAAGATGATTTTGTTGTTTGACCTTCTTTAGTTGATCCAGGTCATACAATTTCACTTGGGCAGAGAACAACTTGAGTTTGTGAACTTGCTTTTCCATCACAGTAACATATTTTTATAAAAAATTAGGAGATTAATAACAAGTTCATAAGCAAACACCATACACATGTAAAACCTGAGAACCAGGTGCAGTGGGCCTGCAATGGTCATGAGTCACTTTTATAAAGTTTTTTAAGCTGAACTTATGTATAATTTCATACCCTTTCAATTTCCAGCTAATAAAGTGGACATTATTTACTGGTCAACTGTTTGCATCTAATAACACCGCCAAGCCCAGAAAACATGTTGGCAGCTTTCGTTTTTTTATGTTTATTAAATTGTTAGAATCTTTTATCAACCACTGCATTGTCTGCTGCTTGGTTGTATATGCAGTTAAAAAAGAAACACATGTTGACTACTGTTTGAGCAACAATTGTATACAGAAATAATTGAAGACAATCACAAAGATGACTTAATCGCTTTACTCACGGATCAGTAATAAGTAACATTTCCGATAATATTTATCTTGGCATAACACTTCAAGAACCTGGTGAAATTGTTATATTCAAATTCAAATGCAAACTCTTTCCCAAGATGATAATAAATGTTTTACACACTATTTCTTTATTTTAAAAAATCCTGTTTCGTGAAAAATACACATACATGTATTTAAAATTTCAGGGATCAGGCCACGATCATAATATATTTGAATTCATATGCGATGTCTCCCTGAAAATGATAATAAATTTATTATACACTATTTCATGTACTTTGAACAAAAAATATTTGTTCATGTGCAAATGAATATATGAAATTTTTTGAACCATTCCACAACTGCATTATATCCAAATTCAAAATATCCTGGGCGTATTATAGCAGGGTCGCACTGTATTATTATACCAAAGACTTTTAAAAATGGTACCAGCAGCTGCCTCGCTTGGCAGCAGCATTAAGAGACTGGTTAGTGCTAGGACTGGTCTGGATATAGTGACTGGGTGGGAAGTGATGCCCCAGTGCTAGACGTTACTATAAACTGTCACACTGCAAACATCGTAGCGATATGACTGAAACTTTTTTAAAGCTATGTCAAAAATCCAAAACACACACAACAAATACAACAAAGTATAAAGCATGCATTTATAAGATATTAATTGTCCATCTTGTTTAACTGATGCAAAATGAATTAAATATATTACCTGGTTACCTAATTTATGTACTGTAAATCATAACATTTAATAATATTTACCTAATTAACATTTTTGATGTACTTTGAAACAAAACATTTAATAACAATAACCTAACTACCTTATTTATCTCCTCTAAATCACAAAATTTAATGACACTTACCTAATTATTTTAATTATGTACTGTTAAGCACAGCATTTAATAACACATGCCTAATTAGCTCATGAATGTACTGTCAGTCTCAGAATTTTAGCAACCCAAAACTTTTATAAAATTTTGCAAGGAAACAAATTTATTCCAAAATGTCATGCCTGAAAAAATTTTAAGATGAAAAGGGTATAAAAAAAATAAATGCTAACAACTACCCTGACAGAAAGTTGTAGATGTATGTGGCTAGGGTTATGTGTTAATATACATCATTTTACAAATATAATGTTATATTTGGGACAGAAAATACTAGTGAGTGAGCAGAGATTTGTCTTGTGGATGTTGAAAGTGGTGGGGTATGTAATGTTACTCACGTCTGTCTAACTGTTCATCTGCTACATGATGCTTAGTATTTTGTAATGCAAGTTAGAATAATTTCGAGGATTATGGGAATTCAGCAAGAGTTGGCACCCATTTTCTTTCTATAATTTTTAAAGCCAGCATGCCTTTGTTGCCATAGTAAAGTGTTCATTTTGAATTAATTGAGCTCTTTTTATCGATATTACTGTTTTCCTTTGCAGTGTGCGTCCGCCTAAGAAATCGTGGAAGAACATCTCCAATCTATCGGGAGGTGAGAAAACCCTGAGCTCACTGGCTCTTGTGTTTGCCCTGCATCACTACAAGCCGACTCCATTGTATGTAATGGATGAGATTGATGCTGCCCTCGACTTTAAAAATGTTTCCATTGTGGCAAACTACATCAAGGTGAGAGACAACTGCATTTACTATAGCAGTTAGATAGATGTAGCCTTGTGGGATAATAATATATCAGCATAAACAGGTTCCAATTTGTATAGGTATAAATTTGTATCAGTATTTTAACCTGGACTGTTTGTGTTAGAATGGTTATAGTTCTATCTATGTCTGCACTGTGAAGGTGATTTTATAAGAAAGGTGGCCTTTCCAGAGGGGCACTCCATGCATGAAAAGGACATGTGTGAGTATGTAATAAGAGAGCAAATTGTAACTTCAAAGCCTTTAATATCTTCATTTAAAAGTAACATTAATTATTGAAAGGTTCATATATTAAGAGTGGACTTATTTCACGTGAACATACTTTATAAGTTCTTAATTCTTAAGAGTAAAATGTGGGTGAGGTGTTCTTGGCATGTGCTTTGAGAAACTGTTCAGATTGCTGTCATTTATATCTTTGTACAGACATTACATGGCATCTAGAATCATTCTCTTTCCATTTACTCCAATTTTCCCCTGCTTCAGAATAGTCTTCTTATCTGTTACACTATTGTTTATTTGAGTATTTCAACATCTAAAATTTTTGGTAAGAACTACTGAACTCTTCCCATTGTGACTGAGTCAAATAACTTCTACTTTTTCTTCAGATTTTCCATTTTCTGTGATGATATGTTAAAGTTTTTTGATGATTTATTCTTATGTTGCTAATTGTTATGCACTTTAATCATGCAGACGAAACTTTTTTTGAGTAGACAAAATGCTGCTCACAAGGGGTACACAAACTTGTTGGTGCGAAGAAAACAGGTTGTGTAGAGTACATGGCTGCTAGGGAAGGGAGAGTGTATAAGAGAGTCCAGTGTTCTTTCATTTGACAGAATGGCTGTTAGATCTTTACTGTGACTATGGGTGGTTTATGCCACTTGCCTTTAACAATCACTGGCATCTCACTTCTGTCAATGTCAGTTTGACCAACATGAGAATCTGAGATAGCTTACCAGTAACTTCCCATGAGTATATGGTTCTTCCCAGGGTTTACCTGGGTTCTTCTTCCACCAGATATACTGTCTACCATGTATAGCCTATTGTATTCTCAAAAATTTCATTAAACCAACAACAATGAGAAGACCTGTACCATTTTTTTTCTTGCCCGTTGATGGTATCACTTTTCTGCCAACACTGGCATCTACAAAAAGATTCTGTCTTAATTTGTTTCAAGAGTGGTCTAAAGCGCTCACTGTTAAGGATCACTGCCATCTCACCTCTGTGTGAGTTCGAGTCTCGGATTCAGCTAATGTGTTTATGTGAGAAAGCTTGCCAGTAGCTTCTCGTGGGTCAGTGGTTCTTTCCGGGGTTTTCCTGGGTTCTTCCTCCAACATCATACTGGCTGCCATATATAGCCTTCTTGTGCTGAAAAATGGCATTAAACCCTACAACAACAACAACAATTTGTTTGAAATCACATCTTCATCAGCTACTGTGTTCAACAGATACTTGGGTATAATATTTCTATGTGTCTAAAGATGTTTCTCAGTAGGGTCTCCCATCTTGCCGCTATCATAATTCATTCACAAGGCATACATGCCAATCGTGGAACCTTTGTACATTTATGGAGAATTTTATTTATATAGTTGTTTGATTACTTAATTCTCGTCAAAATCAAGAATCCTTCATCTTTCTTTTCAGTCCTATGTGAGGGGGCAAGTTATAATTCACTTTATTTAATCATATTTTCTTATGGTAGTAAAGTTTAATTCTACACATCCTCTTTAAATAGTTTGTTTACAATGAATAAACAGAATCATTAAAAATTGTGATATGCAGGACTCCTTACTCTAAAACGAACATCATCATGAATCCTGGTAGTAAAATTATATGAATTCAGAGATCTAGATTTTGTGGAATGATTATGAATTTTTTGAGAAAAGTCCACTATCTTAATTGTATTGGCAAATTTCTGGAAATAATTTTATTTTATAGGATAAAAGTTTGAGTTGATTTCAGAATGTACACAGGTAGGGACAAAAGTACTTCAGCACAAATAACACAGACACAGTGCACAATATAGTTTCTGAGGGAGGATTTTTTTTTGCATGTACCAAGAAACTAGTATGACTTATTAGGTGTGAAATGGAAACAATGATTAAGAGAAAATTCTTTGGGCTAGAAATGTTTAAAGAATTCCAGGTTCAACAAATGAAAATATGGGATAACAATTTACTATTTTTAGACTTTCTTTTTGTCTGACTATACAATCATATACAGGCTTATAAGATATGCAATGCGACTGTATGGGTTTGTTACTTTTAATGAATAGGTTATCTATTCTGGACAAGTGGTCTGATTACACAAACGTTTATGCTAGTATTCCTGATAAGCATGATCATGGGTTGTCATTTCGTTATGTCATTTTCTTCATTATTATGTAGTCTCACTATAAGGCAGTATACTCATGGCTGTCATAGATAACATTATAATGAGGATGTTTCTGTGTAATGTACTTCATTATAAGACAGTCTCACTACACGGTGGTATACTCCATGGCTCCCAGGGATAGCATTATAATGAGGGAGTACTGTACTTGTACAATACTATTTAAAAAATTTAAATTCATGTACCAGGGACCATCAGTCAAGATCAGAAGTCAAAAAGTCATTAGTACCTGTTAAATAATGTCCCACTTATCATATATTTTAATAGCCAGGTTCTCATGAGTACCTCAGTCAGACTTGTTCTTTTTCTTTTCCAGGAGAGAACCAGGAATGCACAGTTCATCATTATTTCTTTGAGGAACAACATGTTTGAATTAGCTGATAGACTTGTGGGCATCTATAAGACAGACTATTGTACAAAATCTGTCACCATCAACCCCAACAAGTTGAGTATACCTCTAAAGGATATAGAAAACACAATTCCAGTGTAACAGTGAGGACAGAAGAAAAAAAGACTAATGTCGCTAAAAATAATTTTCATGCAGACATAATCCAGCTCTAAAAGGGGTTTTCTTTAAGAGGATCAAACACCAATCTGATGATCACTTTTAGGTTCAGAACACTTGCATGTCTCCTGTGCATTGTTGGCCTAGGAAAGGTCTCATCTGCATTGTTGGCCTAGGAAATAAACCTTGTTATGCCCTCACCTTATCTCTGGAAGGAGCTGTAGTGTTAACCATGTCAGTCCGTCCTTTCCTGTCATCTCACATCCAGCAGGAATTTTATTTCCGATAATTAGCATTTGAAAGATTTGATTGACTGAAACTGAATTTTGCATGAGATATTCCATTCAGAAGACCTAGGTCTTGTTTAATACTTTTCCTTATTCTGACAAAATTTGAGTTATGACCCATGTTTGATTTGTCCTTCAACTGCATCCTAATGATTGGGGGCGTTTTGTATTGTCTGGACACCATTGCTTGTTGATGAATATAACTGAATATTTTGTGTCTGTGGAAAGTTTCCTCCAAAGTTGTACAAAGTTGAGACTTTGTTGTAATAGCACAATGTGTTGTTTTTAATACTGAGTCTACCTATATATAAAAAGTACCTAACTACAATCACCAGATCTGATGTACTATATTATGCTGAGAGCTGAATCATATATCAACTTTTATCTTCCATTGTAACTTAAGAATCAGAAGTTGGTGTGTTATTATATGGCACAGCATAGGTCTGAAATACTGTCAATGCTCATCATAACTCGAGTCCAGCTGCAAACTTCACAGACCCAGATCTGCCATGGAATAATTTGTTGGCAGATCTGAGTCACCTTATTTTGTTGGAAGTAATAAATAGAAGAAACAACATAGACCCTGATCTGCCAGTTCATTCTTAGATGGAAGTTTGTAGTCTTTTGTCAATAGTTGTTCTCAACTTATAAGCAAAATGAAAATGAAAGTTGTTGATGAACATGTAAGATGACCAATAACTGCAGCTTAGAAGTATGATTCTTGCATTCCCTGTCGGTCTCTCTCCCTCTCTCTCTCTCACACACACACACACTACTGCAATCACCACTACAATGTCATTATGCTGCACAAAATTGTTAGGGAGCCTCTACATTTTTTAAAGCTCATCGAAATTTGTTCATTGTTACCAGTTATATTAGAAGTAGCCAGATTCTCCTCTTTCATTTTCTTTGCAGGTTTGCATACTTTGATTTATCACCTTTTAATATCAATAAATAAATAAATAATGGGTAAATAAATATTTTAAATGTTATCATTTTCATGGTTCAGATCTTAAATTCAGTTGTCAACGTCAGTGTAAGAAGTGTACCATGACTGCCATGGCTAAGAATTTATTTATCTTGTGTAAAAAGTTATTCTCACCCAAATTTTAATAAGGCAAAATGAATGTTAATCTCACCTTTGTAAACATTGTGGGTCATAGGTATTACTTTTCTGCCAGCAGTGCTAGCACTGTCATCAACATTAAAGATTTTGCAAATCAGATAGTGAAATACTCAGTGCATGACTACAAGAGACACCTGGTTCCATGGAACATGTCTGAAAATGAATTTTACTTGGTATTTTATTCTTAGAATCTAGTAAGTCACTGAAACCTTTTTATGTTTTTAGATAATATTTGTAAGTTATATATTGAAGTAGATTTTTAGCCCTTATAAGTGATATTTGTGTTCTTACATGACTGCTTAGAGATCTGCTATGCCAGTAAGAGAGAAAATTGTTTGTGCATACATAATAAACTCATATTTATCTCAGATATTCTATCTCAATAAAAGTACAAGAAATAAAGAAGTGTCTTTTCTCTGTTTTATTCATTCACTAATATAAGCCCATGTCAGGCTTGGGGAAGAAGAGTAGGCCTGGTGTGCCCCCTTGCATATCTTAAAGAGGCAGCTAATGGAGGCAACATTTTACCCTGTGAAATGTTACATGATTGTGTTCTGGGTGGGTGGGTTTTGGGTAATTTTGATTGAGTGCAGTTTATATGACTCTGTATTTGAAGTATTTACCTTTGCTGCCTTTGTGTTTATTTTGTGTCATCCTGTAGATTGACACATACATTAGAGGGAAGCAACTCTTACTAATTACTAACTCGTAGCCATGCCCTCCTGAATACCAGATATACCAGGGGTAATGAAGGGTTGATAAAGCAAGTAAAGCTGCCTTGCAGTGACCAGTTTCCAGATGGTAGAACTATAAACTGACTTAAAACATTATAATCAGCACATTCTATATACTTGGCGAATCAAAGCACCAAACAAATTTTATAAGTATCAAACCCATTACTGGAGATTGGCAACCCTTGTACTGAACAAATTGCAGATATAAAGTACTAGTGTATTAGTTACATAGGACACGCCTGACCCATTACCTCCTGAATGATGAACCTCAACCAGAGTACATACCATGACAGTGGAAAAACCTTGTCTTCTTGACTTCCACCCTCTGCGGCAAAGGTTCTTTAATGTTAATTTGATGTGGGAACTTTATGATGATGAAACATCCAAGAATATCTAAGAAATTTTGAAGAAATGCAGTTTTAATTTTTTTTATGACAATAGGTCATTTTTATTTTATATTCCTTTTAAAGAATTTTGACATCTTGACCTTTGTTAATGTACTGCATTTTTTTGGAAGGCTTTATCTTCCAAGATGTATGCAAATCTTCATTTTTACATTTTTAGAAGTTTACTTTTGATTGGTACCATATTCATATTTGTGTTATTGTGCTGAGTTGCTGTTAAATGATAATACGTACATGCATACCTAATTAGCCACATGACCTACAGAATCCATTAAAACTTGTACAGTGTTTCCAGCTATCCAGGTTCAGTATTTATGTTTTTACTCAATGTCAACATTGTTACACATTGAGTTTACTTGTTTGAATTTTTTTCAATAACTTTTTAATATTTTAGCAGGACGTAAGTTGAGCTTTGACAGTAATTTGTGATTGCTGGCTGTGTTTACATGTGTTTCTAGAATTTATAGTAGACACTCCAATATTTGTTTTATAAGTGTTACTCATTAGCCCGTTTTGCCCATCTTCTCATATATGTTTTCATTTTGGTCTTTATTTTCTTGTCTTTTCAAATGCAATTATGTCCATATGCAAGAAGTCTAAGAGGTTCATGGTTACTAAAAATGTTTGAGTATCACGCATACATCTGTTGGTCCATGTTAGGTTTGCAGCATTGGCCAAGGTCTAGCTGAGCATTTTGGAAAATCTCAAGGGCTGATTGAAGAAAACATGTTACAAGTCTTTTGATGCAGATGTGCTCAATATCTACCCAAAATAGGAATCAGTGGTATTGTAGGTGACCTTA
Organism: Sinohyriopsis cumingii; assembly: GCA_028554795.2. Taxonomy (NCBI): domain Eukaryota; kingdom Metazoa; phylum Mollusca; class Bivalvia; order Unionida; family Unionidae; genus Sinohyriopsis; species Sinohyriopsis cumingii. The sequence continues at coordinate 96,477,273 of CM068828.1, forward strand.
TGATGGCATGAAGGTACCCTCCCCCTTGTAATGATGATGGCTACAGTCACTTCATTTCACATGAAAATTGCTCCCATGCACCCAACCCAGATGCACAGACTTATACAGCAAGCAACTTCCGAATTTTCTTCAGCTCTGTCATCACACCTGTCTATGCAAAGTTGAGAATACGAGGGACAAATTTCTCTATTGTCATTCCACTTATTGTTAGTCTCCCAGTATGCCAGTGATTGGACTTAATGGCAGCATGAATTGGCTCATGATGCAACAATCTGATCTCACTTGCTACTATAGTTTTGACAACTTGTACCAACTTTATATCATCCCTGGTGGCGACCCCTTCCATGCAGTCGTCTGAGTGACTAGTCTGAGTGTTCCGATCAGAGATAAGTAGTCGAACTTTCATACTACTTTCCAGTATGTGCTGTTCAGCTATGTTTTTTTTTTACCATCTTGTCCATGGAGCTGACCATCCTGACATGGCATATACCACAAGCCTTTCTCAACACACAAAACTGTACTAGTCGCACACTTCCTGTCAGCTGTGCACATGGCACAAGATGGCTGGCTCAACCTAAACATCCACCAGATTTGTCTGGGTACTTTGCTTCAACCTAGACCTGCCAGCTATGACTTTAATGATATACCCTGTAGGTAGGTTTCATGCTGTGCACTTAGCAGACATGGCATTGTTAATGACGGACATGATGATGATAAGCCATCCAACATAGGTCAATTCCTTGATTTTTCACTGCACTTTCTTCCATCCCCAACCTGTAGTGACCAGGGCTTAAAAAGGTCAGACCTCTTTGGATGCTGATAAGGGAGACAAACACCCGTCATTGAGTCTTCTTCCAGTGGCAGAAGATTTACATGGATTTTTTCTCTCTCCATTCTTTGCCGATGCAATGAGCACATGCATTACTACATTAATAAAAAAAATGTTACAAAATTTTACAATATGTTTAGAACAGCGAATCTTAAGAAATATAGCTGTGCATTTTGTTGAATTAATGACCTTTTGTATGAAGTTATTTTTGTTAGCATAATTTTTTGTACAGATGGATACAATGAACATTGTTGGAATTGGGTACTGTAGAAATACTATCCCAAAGCATATCAGATAGACTTCAGAGCATAACATTTTTAAACGTAAGATTTTAATGTATGTGAGTTTACCTAAAGAGATATGGTCCTTTATTGTGATTCTATCAGAATTCAGATATGAATTGTGTGGCTTTGGCATGCTTGTGATCTTGTTTGGAAAAACATTGACCCCAAAGTTAGACTGTTACTTAATTTCACTTGGCAATTAACATTAATCTATACCCGATTTTATGACGATACATAATGATCAGATCTTTTCTTAAAATGTTATATAGTTTATCATAGAGTGTAACAGGTATATAATATTGATCATACAGTATGGTGACTGAATATCAAATAGAAACAAAAGTTAATACATGAAACTTAGTTTGTTGTTTGTAATAGATTTTTATGAATTTTTTATGTCACCTCACGGATACATAAATCTACACTTCAGTCTTGGCATATTTGTATTAAGATCTGTTCATCCTGATAAGGAGAGAGAAAGGAAGGGAGGAAGAGAGTAGGAACAGAAGAATAAAAATGAAATAGACCTAAATATAGAAATATAAGATTTCATAACATGAATAAGGGCAGATTTTTTTTCTGACTGGAAAAAACTCTAAAATTGATACTTCTGTTGTGATTTGTTTTATCGAATACTTTCACTAAACACATTAGCGTTTGGAAACTAAGCTCTGCTACCTCCGAATCAGAAACTCCCAAAAAGATGAAAATCGTCTTTCCTGGCTAAATTATTCTGATCATGGATGGTAACTGATACATATTACTTCCCCTCGCTGCTGCTAGGTGCCACTATATTTACGTTTTCGCAACAATACTATCAACATATTGCTGAAAATGCATCCCACAAATCCTGTTAATTTCTGCATGGTATTCAACCATCTATATAGAAAGTTGGCACTCTACCGCGTAGTAATGATCCTAATGCAGCTAATATTCGTAATTTTTAAAACAAATTGTCAGTATTTATTCGAATTTTGTCGCAGTCAGGTACTCGGTAACTTCGGGGTTTGTTTTTTTTTTTGACCTTTCGTTTCGGCACAGCATAACTGATGCAAGTTAATCATGTTTCGCGCTCGCTGCATGTTTTCATTTGTTTATTTAGTAACGAGTGTTGTTTTATGGCCTGTTAACATGTTTGAGTTGTTAATCTATTAATGTTCGTTGTTCTTATCATCGCCGTTAAACGATGACTACGAAATGTACCGAATGGAAAGAAATTGGAAGCCACCGAAGACATGCGAGATACGTACCTCGTTTGCGCCCAGATGCAGATCATCTAAAACATAGTGTCGGCGCATTTTGTGCAGAGGATGCCTGGTCCACAGTCTGATGGAAGAGCGTTAAATAGCCCATTTCATACCGAATTTAACCGAGTTGCTCCGTAATTATCCGAATAACCTCCCGAGTTACTTTATACTCCAGCCAATCAAACGCTGGTGGGCACATGTATATAACAAAATGACGTCCATTGTTGTTTAGAAATGTTTCAGAAATAAAATTAATTAAATGATTGAAATTTATATGTAAATTATCTACAGTCTTTCAAAAACAAATCTGATAAACTCATATGAAACGCATTTTATTATAGTGACGTTTCAGATGCACAGAAATAGTTTGAACAACTTGCTCTTTGATTGTCAGGATTAAATTTACTTCGACACCGTTTCCTAACGTACATGTACATGTCCAGACGTAAACAGATCAAAGCTACTCTCTCGTATGGGTTTAAAATCCGCCCTAGTTTCCAGAAAATAAGACAGGATGGTTCCAATATTACATATGGTCAATATCTGCGGCAGCATCGCTGTTGAATATGCATTTTTCAACTCGATAAACGATGTTGAAGTAGTTACAGAACTTGATGCTGATGCTGAAGCGTTAGCCATATTTTGCCCACCACCTATTACGGTCAGCTGACCACCCGCCACGTGATCAAAATTTCGAGCAAATTACGAAGTTCACCGAAGTCTTCATGAAATGGGCTATACAGAGAAAAACGTGCCAGATTTTGCACCGAAAGTCTCATATGCTGAACATCCATTTCTACAAAAGAAACAATTGTAAGCTTATTGGCGGACGCCAGCACTCTCCAAAAAGAACAGACCTACGATATCGTCTGCAACAATTATTAAAACCTAATTAAAGAAGCAACGAGTAGCAAGTTTGCCTTTCTCGCTGTATAGTCTTCGGGGCTAAAAGTCCAAACGCATGGGGCTTTTACCGATCGATGCCGTCCAGCTGCTGACCATCCATTGCAACTGTAAAGATATTACCTAGTGCCCATTGACGGTGTATCGGACACAACGGCAACCCCTCGCATACAGGCCTACTGGGGAGTGAAATGGGGAACTTACTGATAGATCCGTTCGTTGTACCACGCTTTCGGCACGGCAGGTGCCCGAGTCGACCAAGCCATCGTCCACGGGATCGAAACCCTTTCTGACTACTGAACCAGCCATCCTTAACGGCGTACTGATTGGAGTGGTACCGTGATACACACAGGGATGACAGTAACGACTCCTCCATGTTCCCGGGAGTGTTTTACACGGACATATAAGTAGAGTATGACAAGAATAACACATACAGTGAGTGTGAGGATAAACTTAAAATTAAGCTACTCGGTTTCGACAATGGGGAGAACCGATTTTAGTTTTAAGGCTGCGGTGAAAGAAATATATTAGGCATTGCCCATCTGAATGTCCTCCACCCCCTGCAGCCTAAAAGGTCAAAGCGTCAGTAGACTTAGACGAAGTTGAGAGCATCCCTCCTTTCGTCTTCAAACATTAAACAAATTGCCGAATGTCAGGCCAAAAAGATATTCGAAGGCTTTCTGCTCAGAGTCGGTTATCAGTAACGTTTCTCCTTCGAATACGTTGCCCAGTCACGTTACGATAGGAATATTAGCCCAATACCTCGCAAATCCAGTCATACTAAGAGACAAAAAGCGTTTCATCCTGTCTATTATACAAAAGGTAGCGACTATTGCCTGTTAACTCCCCTTAATACCACCAGGTGTTGCCAGTTTTTAGCTTCGGTGCTGTGCATAGCACACGCAGTGCAATAGCCTCCTACAATCCAGACTTTTTATATTCCTATGGTCCCATCCAAAGTTTATTTTGGATTTATGGTGCGGTTTTATCGATCTACTGCAGGTTGTATGCTTTATTTTACATCATCTGCCCAAGTTTGAGTGATCTGTAACTTGTTGGGACTTTCTCTTGTAAGACCACCTTCCCACCACGCTAACGATAAGCTTTTGCAAGGTCATTACGAGTAAGCGTACCTTTAACTTGATTCGCTTACTCCGTCTGCCACGGAATTCTTATTAGCGAAATTCTGAAGTGCTGCATGATAATTATGCTTAGTTTATTCAACTTTCACGCTGTTTTGATAGTATTATAGTTTAATTAATAACTAAGCATTATGTGTAAGTTTATATAGGGCCATACGTTTCTGTTACGACACTTTCACTGATCTGTTAGTTACGACAGCGTTTTAGCGACCTAGTAATTTCAGCTCATTACTACTGGTTTCTGTTTTAGTTTGTGTGGTTTCAGCAGAATATGAACATAATGATCTATATGCAACTTCGGAGCATGGAAGCCTACCACGACTATTGCATTGTTTATATTATGTATATACACATGTCTCTGATATTCAGCGTATATAATACGTAGTCAGTGGAAGTCGAGTATTCTGTTTTGATAATTAGTCATATACTACTAGCTAGTTGGTCTCGTACTAATTTGCTAATCTATGCTTTGTTTTTCTCCTCTTGTGTCGTTTCAGGAGGAATGTTTACGCATGACGCAATTCATGCTATTAGCTAGTTAGTCACATACTAATTTGCTAATCTATGCTTTGTTTTCTCTTGTGTTCTTTCAGGAGGAATGCTTACTGTACGAATGACATGAACGTGCCATTTTTCAGGCACTGAGGGGAAGGAAAGACGGAATATATCAAGGAAGACAACATAGTTTTTGGCGATACGGACGCATTGAGGAATATTTCCTAGTTTTAGGCAGCCCCCCCCCCCCTTTGCATGTCCGAACATGGCCTTCGGACCTGTAAGAACAGGCGCATGGCGTTAATGATAGATCCATTCTATCTTAATAATAATGCCGCACTGACACCAGCCGTCCAGCCGACACAGGCTCTATTCACGACATTAGCAGCCATCCAGTCGACACTGGCAACCCAGCCATCCCAGACTGGGGACCTTTTCGTTGAAATGGTCCAGCCAAATAGTTCATACATTGAACTTAGTGACTGATCCGTCCGTCTAGCCAAGCAGTCGGTACATCACGTTGTCTGTATCTTATCATTACCATGCCAGAGATTTTAAATGAGAAATCTGCCCGTTTAACCAGGCCTTTCCCAAACCGGTTGTAGACTGTCAGGACCTCAGCCGACCACACACCGTTTACCCCCGATCCATTTGATCTAATACATTTCAAAACCGCACCGTCGCCAGCCGTCCACGGGGTCCACAGAACAATGATTTACATACTGACAGATCCGTCCGTCTAACATACTGTCGGCGACACGCCTTTTCTGTGACGGAGATTTAAGTGAGAAATTTGACTGTCTAGCAAGACCTCTTGAGCGGCCGGTATTGGTGATAGCCGGACCGTCTTCTATACCGCCAGCTTCCAGGCCGCCATTCGCCGGGCAAACTAGCCGGCAACACCGGACTAATTATGCTCACTATTTGTCCACAAGGGAGAGCTATGGAATTGAGTCTTCATACCACCTGTATGTCTTCTCTATTGCTGAAAGTAGACTGATTGCTTTACAGTTCAAGATGGAGACGGCATGGTCATTCCGCCTCTTCGTTAGACGGGGAGAGTATGCCGTTAGTCTCCATCTGACAGGCACATGCTTCCACCCCGTATATCGCAAGTTTTCTCGTTCCGCTTACTACCACACAGTTATCATTTCACCGTTCTTCCCTTTGGCCACAACATCAGCCCGTTTTCACTGAGACAATGGATCGCGCAGTCTCCTTGTTCCGACCGACGTCATCTACATCGACGGCAGTACACATGGACAGCATCCTAAAGAAACACATGGTAAGTTCTATCCTACTCAAAGGCGGGAACGATCTTCCTTCTGTTCTAGACCTAGGCGTTGTCACGAACTGGGAAAGTCAGACCTCCATCCATCACAGACCTTCGTCCATATGGGTATGAAGTTCTTAACCAACAGTAATCTGTCGCGAACCCTTGTGTTCGCGTTACCAAAATCATTGAACTGGTCGAGTCCGTTTCTAATAGGACTTGGATTTTAGCCGGAGAGTTCTTGCAACTCCTTGGTTTATTATACGGCAGCCTGGACTTGATCCTGCTTAACTATCTCTTTCTGCAAGCCTTGCTAAGACATTAGCTCCGTTTTATATTCTCTTAATCAAACAGTTATGATCACGTCGAGGTTCGATCTTTTCCGCATCAGCGGAGCAATCCAGGTTAGCGGACCATTGGAATCCCTCTGAATAACCTCCAGACGGAAATAACGGAAGTAACCGTCGCCAGTGCGCATGGTGGGGTCCCCACATGTTGCTGACCTTCATTACCGTCAGCGACACCATGGGAACGGCCTCTATACATCCACATCCTAGAAATGAAGGCTGTCATTCATACTTTCATTTCTGTAAAGATCGCCCCTGAGGCGATAACGGTCATCTTTCTGTCGGACAAATCTGTGGTGGTGACCTTTCTCCTCAAACATGAAGGTACGAAACCATTTGACCGGTGTGTTCTGACTCGGCATTTTCTACGTGGGTGGAACAATCTCCATATCAACATACAAATACGGCACCTTCTGGCAGCATCAGTGAATTTGCCGAGAATCAATCTAAAGGTGGTCATATCCTTCACACGGAATGGCTCCTCCATAAATTGGTCTTCACTCGGATTCACACACTTCAAGGGTATCCGATGATCGACCTCTTGGCGACGAGGTCTAATCAAAAGCTACCCACCTTCGTCTCTCCAGTTTCAGACAAAAGCTTGGGCTGTGGATGCACTGTTAATCATCTGGGATGGATTGTGGGCCTCTGCTGACCTCCATACGGTGCTAAAGTTGCGGAGTCTGAAAGGCAAGAAGATTCTGATAGCCCCCTCCCCCTTTGAGGGGACACGCCTTGATTCACCGATCAACTTTTCCTAACCATAGAACACCCAGTAAGATTCCAGCCAACCTAATTTGACCGCCCTCTTCTTCTACACACTTGGATCTTACCAGGACAGTCTTGCGAGTCAAACAATTCCAACCTTCCGCTGTTTAGAGAATCTGGAGAATAACCAAATATTTCGTTCCTCTGCGTGCCACTATCTTTCAACTGGCCGACCTTCTCACGTAGCTTACCGTTTCGAAGTTTCAAGGAATTTCTATGAGTCAGAACACAGGGTATCACGCTTCACGACCTTTATTCCTGGCTGAAGTGGGTCGTTCACGTGGTGTGCTCACCATATCAGAATCTCCTAACCTAGCCTACTTCTTCGAGTTTTCAAGGAATCTCTGTGAGCCAGAACACAGGATATCACGCTTTCCTGGCTGAAGTGGGCCGTACGCTTTGTGTACTATGACGTCTCACCAGATCAGAGTAGCCTTATGTAAATTACTGCTCAAAAGTCTCGAGCCATCTGTGCGAACCTTGTTGTCGAACGCAACTTTTCAGTCCGAGATATTGTAGAAGCTGTTGGCTTGCATGCAGAGTCATCGTCTTGACCTTTACCGTCTCCAGATTTGTCGTCCGAGAGACAAAATTGGATCTAGTAGGGCCGATTAATCAGCACAAACGGCCACCACACCCAACTAGGTCAATCAACACAGCATGTTAGCAAAGCTACATTAGCCAGTGAAAATTTTAGTAGGTGAGAAGATTTCAACTTCATCTTCTCAACTATATGAGTCCCAGATCAAAGGATTCTAGGCTGTATTGCTTGTGTTATTCATCCACTCATCCCCATAAAGATATCCGAGGTCGAGGTCGGATGCTCAGCATCCCCTCCTCCTATAACTTATTTTCCTGACGTGATGTGATTGGGAGCGTATTCGAAGGAGAAAGCAAATTTTTAAGTAAATTGTGTTTCTCCGAGAATACCGACTCAATCACATTATTTAAAACCCTCCCAACCACCCTTCCATGCGAGAATCTGCGTTTGTGTCTCGCTCAGCTAAAATCTGGCGACTTCTGGTGGTGTCAAGGGAATGTAATGGGCAAGAGTTACTGTCCTTTGTCCATCTAAAAATACACACAATCTCCCGGGTTCTAATCCAGGCTTACCTTGTACAAAAGACCAACACTTCTTCGTCCCTATAAAGGACAGGAGCGATATCCTATCCTTTCTGGGTTTTTAGTGTACTGGGCAAAGTTCAGCCGTCTGAGTGACTGGTCCAACTGGGTATAGAGTTCGTTAATAATCTCATTTTTTTACGATTCCCTCACTTACGAGAGGTATAGGTCATCGAACTAGGAGAAACGTTTTCAAGCAGGCACTGCATTACAGCGAGAGAGGATTTTTCTTTAAAGTCCTCCGATTGTTTAAACCGGCAGCTGATGAGATTCCTCTAGAGTCTTTACCGTCAGTTCATGATGACTTTGCTGGCTCAGTTTCCCCCTTATCCAGCCCACTCGATCCGAGGGTCAAAATTACTACAGACATATCATTCTTGTGTCAGTGGCACAAACGGCAGAAATTCCTCTGCTAAAGCTCCAACCAGAAGTTATAGTAAGTACGGGCGCCAGTACGTACGATTTGGGGACCCACCCGATGTCGGGATCCTATTCCCTCATTTGCAAGTGGGTGCTGAAGGAATTGTCTCTAAATATCATCCTTCGAACAATTAAGGATATAATCAACGTCTTTCATTGTCAGTTGTGCATTGGTGCTTTGAACTAAACATTAAGGTACAAATAGGATGCATTTTCGGCATACACGGTGTCCTGGCAGACTCTGTCAAGAAAGGGTCAGATATTTAAAACCAAATGGTCCATCCATCGATCTATCTGGCACTGGATTTTCACTTCCATCATTTGCTCAAATTCCAATAAGACCTAGTTAAATAAATAGACCAGGAAAGTCAAGGAATGAAAAGAAGATCAAGTAATTCTCAAACGACTTAATGAAGAAGGGTTTTTGTCAAAGCGAGAGGACACACTATTACCGTGAGATCTACAATAACCATTATGGACTGTCGTATCAGCAAGTTGCAACTGGTCCGTGAATGATGTGTTGTCGATTCGCAATGGTTAGAAAATTGGCATTTTTTAAAGGGTTTAATTTTGTTATTTTTTTAATTATTTTTAAAAATTTTTAGCAATCTTGCAAAACAGACATTTTCATGCATGATTCTGGTGATTTTTGCAAATTATTAATTTTTCATAAAATGACAATGTTTAAAAATTATATTTATGCTGGCTTTTTTACTGTAGGATATTATCTATGTTTTTGCTTTTTTATATTAGAATGAAACGCATATTACATACAATTAATCAGGAAGATAAATTACTCAGATAACAGCTTTCTTTATCTTTGGTAGAATCAGTTCATGAGTATTAAAATTTTCATGATAATAAAATTGTAGCTTCGACATTATGTATATTGGACGAGTGATAAAAAAAACCTTCAGCTTGTACTTAATTCAGAGTTTTGTGATTAATAGCTGCATTTCTAGAATTGAGAGAGAAGTTACATGCCTCAAATTGTGACATTACTCGATGTTTAGGTCAAATATTTTTTCCATATTCAGTATTGTTCAAATATCTTTCAGACTGGTATTATTCAGTCTGTTTGGCATAAGCGATTTTATTTCCACATAACGGCGCAATTGGAGTTTTAGTACACCATTGAATAAGTTATGCAATTCTTGCCATAGCATTTTAGTAGCTTTAAGCAGATTTGGTAAATTTCGTGGACAAACTTCCATTATTCGCTATTTATTTTGAACACTCCATTCATGGTGTGTATTAGCTGTATCTACTATAAATGCCCCAGTACTTGGATACAGTTACTAGAAACACTATAATTTATACCGCTTAAGTTTCCCCGGTTACAGGTTTCCACGAGGTCAGCTTTTCCCTTTTTAGATTAATCCACAGTTACAGCAACTTGTGGTCATGAATAAGAGTTTGAATTATACTGTAAAAAGTTTCGAGAGTTGACACATGAAAGATAAGGCCGACTTGTGGAGCTATCAGTCATTTTAATTATCCTCCGAAACGTTTCGCGAATTAGCATGTAAACGATAAAACGATGTGGGGCTATCAGTCGGATACCGTTACAGGTGAAAGTGAGACTGGCTATTGTGAGAAATGGTTACAGAATATGCGAAAGGCAGATTTATAGACATCCTCCCCACCTTCTACCAATAAAATAATCCACCCCGAACGAATACGAAAATATTATTGATGAGGTCAAGGAGAGAATTAGTTTTGAACACTATGACAGGACAGGGAATCTGATTATCAACCTATTTTTGGTATATCTCAGGAAAATCCGCTATACTGAGAAGGTCAGAGTTCTTCCCGATATTCACGACATGGTTAGATTTTTCGTTTTTCACCGAATGAATAGACTCAAGAGAAGGCCTAAAAAAGGAACACTATTATCGTCAAATGCAATACCCCTCTTGGCCGGGATGTAGTAATCAACGCTGCAACAAAACGGGGAGAGAATTCGAGTAGTTTTGCAACTTCAGTAACCAAATACTTGAGAACAACAGTATATTTCCAAGAATAATCCTTTTTCATCCTCGTGACTCGTAAGGTTGATGTACATAACATTACCTGTTCAGGTGCAACATATACATGTATAAAAGCATTGATTGGCTATCATCTGTATGTGCGTAACTTATATTTCTCATTCCTAATTTAAACGTGACTTAAAATCCTTAAAGTATGGTTGCAATTCAGTGGAATTGATTGAAAACACAAATACAAATAGTATGTTGGTATTTATGTGATAAATGGAATGCAACATTGTCTTGAATGTCATATGTTCTTATATAATAATAAGGTGATGTAGTTGTTGTTTGCATCACTGATTCATAAAAAATTGTTTTAGTTCTAAATCTGTGTTTTTCAGCGCCATTCCAGATGTAGTTGCGACAACTTGACCATTACAACTTTCAATAGGTCTGTTTATGTGCCTGTGTACGGGGGGGGGGGGGGGTTAGCAACAACTGGACACAAATGCCTGATATTAAAACTATCATTTAATCTACATCGAATCATATAGAAATGCACTGTTCGTATTATTAACACTTCGTTCAATAAACGAGTGGGAAATCAATCCGCCACTAAATTCAAGCTAAAAGTAATACGTACACGTGTCCCGGGCCCTATGTTTATAAAAGTTTATCTCAAATTCTAGTCTTTACACAGACAGGGAATATAAAATGTATACACCGGAGGGTCTCGATGGTCTACACATGACAGATGTATGTTCTCACAAAGAACAATATTGGTCCACACAGGAAGAAATTAGGCAAGTCAACGGTTAAATAGGTGCACCCACACAGAGAACAATTACTTGTCCACAAAGGACTTGATTGTGTCTACCCAGACAGGATGGACATCTGTATCGACACATGTAACACAGGACTGAATGATACATCTTACTTGCTTGTCCAGTTCAACATGGTATAGTACAATAACTAGACTGTCCGGGTTTACACAAGCGACATCCTGGTACCCTGATTAGCAAGTTAGCAAGCCACCTATGAATAAACTATTTAGTTTAACTAGGTGCAAACTCGTTCATAACAATCCCTAACACTAATTCATAATATTAATATAATTAATAGGTTCTTGCTTTTATAGGGTTTAACGCCATTTTTCAGCACAAGATAGGCTATACATGGCGGCCAGTATAAATGGTGGATGAAGAACCCGGGAAAACCCCGGAAAGAACCACCAGCCCACTGGAAGCTACCTCACCTACCCACAATGTTATTCTTATATTTTTCTTTAAAATGTGGTAAAAAAGAAAGCTTTATCATATAAATCTTTCTTTTCCTTATGGGGGGAGGGGTAAAAAAATTGATTTAATTTATAATTGATTTAAGTTGTGTTTTGATTTTATTTGATTGTTTGTGGGTTTTGGAGTCTGTTTATTTTCTGTACCTGTCAATGTAATGTAATTTTGTTTACTAGTAAGTTGATATTTTCCAGAAAATTCAGTTTGACCTGAGTTTTTTCTTAGACATCTAATAATAGAAACACTTGTTTCTTTTTTGGGCTTAGTTCCTGGCCTTGATTGAGGGTCAAGTAAACAACATTTTCTTGGAGCAAGATGATTGGTTCTTATCAAGGACATACAGGAGCTATGTGACTTTTACATGTAAATATTATCCCGTCATCCTCTATTTCGCAATTAGGCATTTCCGAAATTGCGAAATACTTAGTATTAATAATGATGTTTACAGAGAGAGAGAGAGAGAGAGAGAGAGTCCGGGCTTTTAAACACTTGATGTCAAGTTGTTTTCTTCTGTTGTGACCACTATTGAAGATTTTGTTGTTGTGGTTGTTGTTGTTGTGGGGTTTAACGCCATATTTCAGCACACGATAGGCTATGCATGGCGGCCAGTATTAATGGTGGAGGAAGAACCCGGGAAGAACCACCGACCCACGAGAAGCTACTGGCGAGCTTTCTCACATACCCACATTAGCCCAGTCCTAGACTCAAACCCACGCAGACAGAGGTGAAATGGCAGTGATCCGTAACGGAGAGCGCTTTAGACCACTCGGCCACTCGGGGCCCCTTGAAGATTTTGAGTTATATGCTTAAAAATAATTCTCAGATTATTTGGGCTCTAAAAGATTAATGCGTTTCTCTGGAAATATTATTGTATTCATACAGAATTCTTGAACAATGACATTTCTTGAAAATTTTATTTGGATTTCCAAAACAGAAGGATAAATTATTATGTTTCTGCAAAGAACTATAGACGTCAACACAGTACAGGCTACATCATACGTCGTCGCTTTCCATCTTGGATTCTTCGTCGGGACTCGAACTTGGAATCATTAGAACATTTCAATATTAGGACTTCAAAAACTGTATTCGTGGATTCTTCTTGTATTATGTTTGGATTTGATTTTGGAAACCGTAAGTTCTCATATTTTATTCATTTTTACAGTATTTTTCCAGGGAAATAAATTATGATATATTTTCAAAGCTTGCTGTTTTCGCTCTTTCTTGCGTTAATGTTTATTCGAGCCTTAACACGTAACATAAGACGTGTGCAATGATTGGTTTCCAAATTACGCCGAATTTCTTCAGAAGGTTTTTAATGGCCGTTTAACCGTCACGAAACTTCAGTCACTTCTAAGTTGCCAAATATCATTTTGCTATGCGTTTGGACATTGTCTCGATTTGTAAGATGAAACGTCAGGAATACATGTTTTGGTACAGTAAGAACATGTTCGGTCTGTATTTGCCAAATAAATTGTCCTGCAGTACCAGTTGGTGGGTGCGCGTCTGTGGTTAGTACCAGAAACGACATAATTGAAGTGGTTTCGGATTGCATGAACGAAAAGAAATGTGATTCTGTAGAAAGTGACTGGATAACACAGCCATCTACAATGTTCATGTTTCTAATACAAATCTACCATCAGATGAAGCTACACTACACCAAATTGCATCGTTAAAGTTGTTTTTACAAGTTAAAGCTAATTTTTTTTGCACTAAAAATAGCTTTGATAACATCTCTACAAAGGGGAATTGCACGCGAAATCGTAATGAGGCTCCACTAATTTGTCACTTACGCTGAGCAAATCACAATTAAAAGTGCTTTTAACGCCTGCTGCAAAGTTTCTAGGTCGCCTAATTGAGTATGTTTGAGAATCCGCATTTTCAGATGTATCCTTCATAAGCATCATGGTTGGATCAGCTTATCTCGCGGCGTCATCACTGTATTTGGCAAGTCCAATAAACGTCGTGGCCACATCAACGCTGTAAAGAATTGGTTTGATTTCCTTTTCATTGATGGAATAACGTACACTGTTGAGATTCCGTTGTTAACAAATCCAATTGTATTACTGGCTGGATAATCGACACCATCAGCATGTGCAAGTTTTCTCTCAACTTTCAAGAATGCCAAAATGGAAGAAAGAAAACATAGACATGCTCTGCACTTGAAATTCTATTTTTAGGAGATTGAAGTTTCTGGCCGGATATGAGTAATACTGAAAATCTCTTACTTCGATTCACCAATATAGGCGCACCGATGTTAAATGCAGGATCCGATGTATCTATAAATTGGGTCATGGCAAAACTTTAGTTTCCACTTATACAGTAGTGATTTTTTTTCCAATACCTTTGCATGACTGCTTTGGTGGCTTTACCGCTCATGTCCTCAATTATCATCCACTCCCCATTGGCAGATTTTCAATCACTGAATCTGACAATCGTTGCTGATGGTATCATTAACGATTTTACAAACCGCGACCAGCATTGTCTCTGTTGATAGTAGTGTAACTGGAACCGTTGGTTCAACTTTTAAGTGGTGCTCTAGTCACTAATGGTCGCCGTCGATCTCGAAGCGACTGAGACGACTGCAATCTGGTTGCTCAATCCGATCTACAGCAACACTTTTGAAACTATCAGCGACTCTCATTGTAAATTGTTTAGCGATTGGAGCAGCGCTCGTTGTCAGAACTCTGAACACTTTGATGCGCCTGTAAACAATCCACGAAAAACATCACCAATGCCAGTTCAATAATATGTCGTGTAAACGGATTTTTTTTCGCGCTAACAACGTGCACGGGTTTCACATGTCTACGTATGACTGTCATTATTGTATTACATTTCAGGTCTATCTCTAATGTAACGTCAATGTTTCGTTCCACAGATCAACAACATGTCCATCATGATATAAAAGAATATAGCGAATATGTGTCAGCCAAATATTACAAAATAGAAGAAACACAGGGGCTTAGGACATAATCGATATTAAATCACCGGGTTCGACAGTTGGTGAAAACCAAAACAGAATATAACCCTGAGTCACTACTCGTCATTTCAAACCTGCTTTCGTAACTAACACTGACAGCGTTAAACTGATATGTGTGATTGAGGTAATCCTCACAATGTGAGGCGCGATATTATATCCCATACGTTAAAATCGTTAATCATGTGAAATATTGTCAGGCCAACCTACAACTGATCTTTGTGATGACTGTGGAATGTCAACCGCATACGTTGGAGATTCTCTACTAAAATGTCAGTAGAGATACCTTCACGTGAAAACGATGAATAAAACGCCTCGATCGGTGGCCACTGATTTTCAGCAAACCTTTCCCAGTCACTGAAGTTATATATATATATATATATATATATATATATATATATATATATATATATATATATATATATATATATATATATATATATATAAAACGTTCAGTGGCATTAGGAAGCAACAAATGCAAAGGTATCAGGTTTGGAAAATATCAACTCTGCTGTAAAACATGTCACTATGAATACTGTAAAACACATACGCTAGAGTTACTACTGGTCCAGGCGCTCGGCCGTATCTTAACTGTGGCACTGGAGTGTAATCACATAAATCATCTCTACCTGCCATGAGGATATGTTCGTGAATATTAAAAAAGCGCTTAAAACAGGAAGGGAAAACAAAAGCCTCATAATGACACTACTACCTGTGTCTGCGCAAACAGATTTAAAAATAAATGAAATAATAGCTAAGATTAAAGCAATTGTTTCTGATCCTGGTACAGCAAAAACATTAAAACAAAGTATTGACTAATTTCTTAATTAGAGAAAGCGTTCCTCTTATGGAAGCATGCCAGCTGTACATCAGCTAAAACGAATCACAAAACGGCATGGAATACGAATATCAAGTCGTATGCGAAAAGCTGACATACTTTAATTATTGAAACCCATACTTGCATTATATCAACCTGCTCCACCACAGGTCACTAATTCAACACCGTTTGTTAATGCAAAAGGAACGGTACAAGAACTGAAACAATTTGCATGTCAGCGTAATAAAGAAATACCAAGACGTGCGAGAAAATCCGAAATGCTCGAGATAGTAGACGGGTTTGAAGAAAACCGCTGTCGTATTGAGGATGAAAAACACTGTCGTCGTGTTGAGGATGAACAAAACCTTCATCGAGATAAACAAAAACACCTTGCATCTACTATTGCTACTGAAGCGCGAGCATGTTCTTGACCTGGCACAGCAATCATAAGTACCTGAATTCAAATTTCACAAGCGTAGCGGCGAGTTAGAAAATCACGTGGAAATTATCCCACCCACCAACAAACCAGGTAAAGACGTTCGACAGCTGTTAACAAATATGATTTCATAAATCACATCGGTATTACAAAGCTTTGGTCGTTCCTATGTTAAAGCAGATATTGTCATTACTGAGTAATTGGTTATGCCGCTTATTAGTGACAAAGAGGGATTTAAAATGACAACACACAGCAGTGCCCGCGCAATCCTGAACCTTAACGACACGAGCGCCATCAATGACAAAATTGACAAAGGTATTGAAACGATTATCTTGACGTTGGAGAAATAATAAACCAATGCAGTATTGGGATGCACTATTAAAAGATATGCTGAGGTCGAGGTACTTGTCTAGCCATATCAGCCGTCACGTGGATCAGGTTTCGTTGATCCAGTTACATACCAACACCAGAGTGGGTTCGGCCAGCGTCAGTGATAAACGTTAAGAATTGAGTGGGCAATTTTGTCCGCGTTATATAATAAATACCTGTCTTGAAAATACCGGCAGCACCTCAGTGAACTCAGTTTTGGTATATCGAAAGACGGAATAGGATAAAACGCTATGTATGTATGTATGTATGTATGTATGTATGTATGTATGTGTACTTTTCTTTTGTCCGTGATTGATGATAGATGTTTAGCCTGCCTGACCATTGTCATATTCTGTGTACCTGATTTTTATCATGATTATTAAATGTATATAGATGTTTATTAAAATTGAAGTTCAAGGCCTACACTTGTTTACAGTTTGACGTAAGTTTCCATTAGGTATCATTAATTTTCCAGAAAATGCTTTGGCGTCGTAGGTGAGAAGACAGTCTTGATACAAAGGAGATTCGATAAACCATTATTCATTTCTGTTTTATGATAAGTCTGTGGATTCACTTATAAATGTGTTCAGGATAATATTTGACATAAATATTAAATTATTCATTGGAATTACAAAGTGGTCACTAACTCGTTGGACTCTAACACTACTTTGGGAATTTTGAAAACTCATTCAAAAACATACTGGATTATATCATTGTGGTACATCAAAATAGTCAAGACTATTGGTACATTAACACATTTAATACTATTGGAAACCATTCAGAATATTATATTCTTTGACTTGTGATATAGCATTTAGGATTATTAGGATATCATTCACAATACTGTCAGTCTCATTTCTATTTTAACTTTGTATTGTAGAGAAATAAATTATTTGTTGATTTTTTTCTGTTACATAAAGACCATACAAAACCGAAGGAAAAGTGCTATTCATGGATTGTACATGAGAATGCTTGATAATTCTTATAGATCTTTTATAAATATGAATATATAACATTATTATAAAGGTTAGAGAATTTTAATTCGTACTCTATGGAGATTTTAACCCGGGTCTACGAGCAAACAACACCCATCGCTTACCTCGAAACACTGACCCTTATACGATCTCGGCCATGATGCACACATCACCAAAAAGTGATTGTCAGGGAAAGTACTTTCCGTTCGTACGTCCGTAAAGTACGAATTAAAATTCTGTAACCTTGATTATATATATATATATATATATATATATATATATATATATATATATATATATATATATATATATATATAGAGAGAGAGAGAGAGAGAGAGAGAGAGAGAGAGATTTTCCTAATTTCTGTTGGGCAAGATTAGAAAATGCATAACACGACTCGGAAGAGCAAAACATTGGTGCATTTTCATTATTGTAAGAGATTAGTTCGACTCAGTATTTGTGAGTGAAGTATTTTTTATTATCTAAAACCAGAACACGCAACTGTCACTGGATTAATGGACACCCTGAAAAAGAACATCAATATTTTTTGAAGAATGCAAGTTTTTTCAGACGCTAGTGGGTTTCATTGGAAAGACGAATTTTCACATTTAATTTTATTATCATACATTGCGTTTTATAATAGTCAACTATTCTCATAAATTGATTTGTTGTCGTAAAGTCAATGAAATTGAAACGAAAACGGTTATTATTTACTCGTTAGATAATTTTAAAAATTCTTTTCTTGTGAATAAAGGTCGACGTAATTATCTATCTATCTGTCTATCTATCTATCTAAAACTGTAACCTTTCTTTTTTGTGAATAAAGGTCGATGTATCTGTCTTTATCTGTCTATAAATCTCTCTTTCTCTCTCTCTCTCTCTCTCTCTCTCTCTATATATATATATATATATATATATATATATATATATATATATATATATATATATATATATATAATTGCAACCTTCCCTTTTAACCATAATTATAAGTCTTGAGCACACATGAGGACTAAATAAATAGATGCATTATAAATACATAAATAGATATATATATATTTGTGACCTGAAAGCTTTATTGCAAACTGTAGTATGGCTCGAAATATTTGAGACTAATTAAACAGTTACTTACTGTAAACAAACAAAATCGCAGAAGGATCGATCTTCGCCGGCAACGGAAAGGCAGACAGTCATACATCCCTCCCCTCCCGTAGAACAGGCAAGCAGATTCCTGACTTTAAAAAGCAGGTCGAATGCTGTCAAGGAAGAAAGAAACATAAGACACAGGGTCATTTATATATATATATATATATATATATATATATATATATATATATATATATATATATATATATATATATATATATAGAGAGAGAGAGAGAGAGAGAGAGAGAATTATGAATATACACCAGACAGAACGGAAAGTGCTATCCCTGGATTCCTATAGAAGTTTGCTTGATAATAGTAGGCAGAATTAATATTTTAATACAAATAATACTATCATACAGTTTAGAGAATTTTTAATTCGTACTCTACGGAGATTCGAAACCAGGTCCACGGGTAAACGGTACCCATAGCCTTGCCTGCACACACGAGCCCACATTCCCTCACAGCTAAGCACACATCACCAAAAAATGATGATACTTAATCGGTGTTATATGCACTCGTGTGTAGCATACCCGCATGACGACCTAGTAATTAATTTTAATGTATCTACACAGTCATTGTAGAATTACATGAGAATTAATTACTAGGTCGTCATGCAAGTGTGTCTGCAAGTGAGTTAGTCGTGTCGTGAGGGAATATGTGCTCGTGTGTGCAGGCAAGGCGATGGGTGCCGTTTACCCTCGGACCTGGGTTCGAATCTCCGTAGAGTACGAATTAAAAATTCTCTAAACTGTATGATATTGGTATATATATATATATATATATATATATATATATATATATATATATATATATATATATATATATATAGACAAACATTAAGCAAATTCCATATTAATTAATTTTACAGGTTTCGTACATCTTTGACATAACTATTTAGATTCATTCTGGCATCTATCTACTTTTAACATATATCGAAGTTATCTTACCATCAAATCAATGGAGAGAGAGAGAGAGAGAGAGATTGGTATAAAATTTAAAACACACATGCTACCAGTAGTAGTATTCATGAAAGTACACAATATATTAAAACATTCATACGACGGAGATCCATGAAGATTCTCTTCTGATCCACCAGTCCGGCGAGAACAAGAGGAAGAAGAGCCAGCAGAACAAGTTTCATCTTGCTACAGAAATGATAAAATCTCCACGATAGAAAGCAATCCATATGCGTTCGGTGTCCCTTCACCCGCCATACATTTCGTTTTTCTTCCAATTTTAAATGTGCAAACAGTATATGCCCCCCTCCCCAAATGTTTGCTTTATCCTTGGATATACTTTTGTAGAATCGTTACATAATGTTTTTAAGTGTTGTTTCAAGTTTTGAACTATCCATAAATAGTTGACAATCACTTTGTAATATTTACCAAATCTGTAGAGAGAGAGAGGGGTGCACGCATTATTCAAAGGTGCTGGTGGTGGTAGTGGTGCAGGAGGAGCGGATAGACCACAAGTAGGATTTGACCTTGAAAATGCGAGAGATCTGATTTCTTTAAGGCTTGTTTATAGGTTAGTGAAAATTTCAAGCTCTACCCATATCGGCTGTATCAACATAATGTGATTCGCTATACTGGTCAACTGCCTTTTGTTGCGAAATATAGACTGCCCTCTAGTGCCAGCTGTGTGCAATGCCATTAACCTAGTTCCTGCTATTTTTTTGCCGAATATATATATTAATAAAAATGTATGCGGGTATACACTGTAAATGAAGCGTCACATATTCCTGTTATATAACTGGACCACTTATCACAATTATTGTACTGAACTTTTTTATATTCGGTGATTGGGTTTTTCAAATGAACGCTAAGTTTCTTTATAAGTTTCTGTATGAAAAGACTAAAGTCATTATACTTTTTGCTTTTTGTCTCTGTTTATTTGATACATCTCCATCCCCCCCTTCCCCCCACGCCATCACTCTCAATGTCATGAATGCCACCGTACTTGTAACTGACATCAACCTTACAGCGTCAATGTTAATTTCATTTTCATGTACAACCAAGTCAAGCTTCTACGTTTCTTCATTTAGTACGAAAAGTATTTTCCGCGACTGTGAGAGGAACTGCAAAGCCCCTGATGAGATTAAAACACGGTCACTGATCAGCCCACAGAGAAGACTCAACTAGTAGAGGAAAGAACTAAAACTTGAAGTTAAGGGGATGGTGGTAACAATTCGCTTGCAACCACCCTATATTAAGTCCATGTGAAAACTACGCCATTGTTTAATTGCCCTGCCATGGCTTATCATATGCATATCCATGCATGGTCCCGGGTAATAATTTATAGTCATAGTGTTGGGAAAATAATTTTATGGTCTCTCAGATATTGCTAATACTTCCACCAAACAATAATTTGAATTGTTTTCACATTAGCGTTTATCATTTTAGTTAACTCTTTTATAAAGTCAAGAAATGTACAATTCCGCTGTGAGTTAATAACCAGCAAGTCAGCATAATAAAATTTCTTTATTAAGTCATTTTTTTCCCTTTGAGAATAGAACGGCACGCGAAAAGAGAATTAAATATATCCTTATACAAGAGACAAACTCACTTGAAAAAGAAACAGAGTTGACACTAAGTCTGTATGCAAATAGTGGTCAGTCTGCGAGCACGGCTCCACTGATACCTGATGCCTACACTCACGTTCAAAGATTGTCTATCATACAATTCCAATATTAATATTTTAATGTTTGGGCTACACTCGCGTGCATTGGTCGTGTCTGTAAGCAGTAGGATAACAGTGGTTTTTATCGGTTACAGAACACCGTTTAAGTCTTCTAACCCACATGACTGGCAATGGCGCCCACTGGTAACTTTCATGCGTGGTCATATGATGTGAGAACAAATTCATGCGAGGAAGAAAGCTTTGACCTAGATTAGTAAAATAGCTCTAAACCTGGTATTATCATACTACTTAAACTGAAGTAAACATTACATTTTATATTTGCCCTATATTCATACGTTTCCAATTTATTGTGGTGTGAATGGTCATAAATAAGATTATAAAAGATAATTCGTATGGTATTTTACTGTGATCTGGGTTGTTTTTGTGATTAAAATTTTTTAACTAATATTTTTTGGAAATATTCCCAATTGAAAAAGCAAACTCACAATAATTATACCCTTTTGTTTAAAGATGTTACACTCTGAAGTCTGTCAGATAAGACCTCTGTTATGTTTCTGGTTACTCCACCACGACAATGCGTTAACAAAAAAAAAAAAAAAAGAATATGTTCATTTTGGTACGAATATAGAAATTATTTTGACAAAATGCAAAATTAAAAGCATGATGCATATAAGTGTTAATCGCACTGACACAGAATGGAGATAACACATGCTAACCGACAGCTTTCCCCTTTAAAAACATACAATACAATCCTCGGATTTTTGGGTCGATATACGGAGATGTTTCACTCGCGAAAGGGAAACATTTTGTATTGTCAAGAGTGGTTTATACTATTTTCACTCTTCTCGTGAAATATTTCCGTACATCTACTCAAAAAAATAGATATCCTATATATAATAGGGTTGTCCAACATACATCTATAGGGCCAGAATCTGACACACCAACTTTTCTAAACTTATGCCAATTAGCAGACATAAACGTAGGTCAAATTTATAAAAGGCCCCGTGAGTGGGAAAAAAATGCAATGTTGCCCCTCAAGCAAACAAATTGGATACCCGTGATGAAGAGGTTGACCCAAAACAATTATGCTGTTAAGAAAGCTGATTTTTTTAAAAAATGCTTCAGGGAAGGTATTTTTTAATTGCTTTTCCCATTGGATGCACCTGCAGTTGTGTTAATAGGTAAGGATGAATGTATAAGCATTTACATGGATTTTATCCATCACTTTCATCCGCAACTATATTCAATTTTTCGTATGCCTTTCCTACATTTTTGATTTCCTTTTTCCCATTTTTGTCTTTTAAATGCTCTATTCAGTGTTTCCCTTTACCCTCTTTGAGCTTCAGAGGCCCACACATGTTTAATTTGACCCTCAGTTTTGATACCAAAGTTTGGTTTTTCATCAGTCTGACCCCCAGTTTTGAGACCAAGGAGACTTTTGACTCTCAGTCTTGCACCCCCAGGGGATACATTGTTTATTCCTAATGACACATTTTTAACAAAGAAAGGAAACTGAGCTTTCATTCCATTCATTACGATGTATGACTCTGATTTAAGACTTTTTCTGTGCATAAAAATGTATGTGTTAAGCGAACGAAACCATCCAATGTAAATAAAGCTCAAAGTACAGAGTCAAATTGTAATCGGTCTTAACTTTAATGAATATATACTAATATTTTTGAGAAATATTTCCGGATGAAAAAGCAAACTCATATAATAATAATAATAATAATAATAATAATAATAAAATAATAATAATAATGATAATAATAATAATAATAATAATAATAATAATAATAATAATAATAATGAGGACTTTTTATAGCGATTGATCGTTAGAAGCTCTAAGCGCTTTGCAACATTTGACAACACCTATAAGATAAAAAACATATAATGATATGATTACACCATGAAATTAGAAAACATAAAACAAAAACCTGCTGAGAATATTTAAGGTAGGAAACATTATTAGGTCTTTAAGTTTGTTCTTGCAGTCGAAAAAAGTGAGTTTTGAGAGCACTCTTGAATGGGATCACTGTGTCTTTTTGTCTAAGTTCAGTGGGCAATTCATTCCACGTTGCTGTGCCCTTGTATGCAAAAGAACGCTGCCCATATGACTTTGTTTTCATAGTGGGAATAACGAGTATACGATATGCAGATGTTAATTTTAATGTTGAATATAGTTTGAATCTACCGATAAAAACAATGTACCAAAGTAAATCTGGTAACTTACAGTATCTGATCCATTTCGTCTATGCAGTGAAATTTATCTACGCTTGGCGTTCAGCGTAAACTCATAATGAAACGTGCCTTTAAATTTTCAAATCATATCATTCTAAAAGTTGATCATAAATAGCATAAATATCTCTTTGAAAGCACATCGGAAGTATTACTTTCCGCTTCCCCGATTGAAATACAAAAATATTCGTGATTAGTTTAGGCTTTTTGGGGATTAAATTGTTAATTTCTTTTCAAGTACAAATGTGATTTTATTTCTGGTCGGTTTTAAAATTTGATGGTTTACATTTTCCAAGAATGATCTTATCATTGGAGATGCGACTTGAACACGAAATGGGATGGAACCTTGTTCCTTATTACTGCATTTATTTTACGCATGCCGCTGTCACGATCCAAAACAAACATGCCTAATATCTTCTACATAAATTTCGCTTCTTTTTAACCTGAATTTCTTGGGGCGAGATATTTAATCATATGCTAGTTGTGGGTATATTTTCTCCTTTCTGCCATACTATCTATGCAAGTTCTTCTGTGAATCCATATTTTACCTGTCTGTCTGTCAATATGTATGTTTTTCAAACATTCAGTATACATGTATGTATAGGCGTGAATGTATGCATATTTCACATTATTTTATGTGAGCAGTGATAACATCAAGTTAGCAGACGCACTACATCACACAGATGCAATAAAGTATTATGAAATTATGTAAAATTAACGAATAAGAATTTTGTATGCAAATTGTCATCAGTGTAACTTACTTTTTAAACTAGAACACGTTTGCTAAGCACACGTATCCCCGTTATGTCCAAACCAATAAACGCCCTTCGTAGTTGTATGAACAACTTTGACGTCATACGGAATTAACATTACACAGTAGGTTAGCATACTAGAACCAGTTCTTCTCAAACTTCGACCCGCTTTTCCACATATATTTTTCTTTTGCATGTCGCTGTGTCTGTGATTCAGGTACCGACCAACGATGCCTTAACATACATAGGGTAGTCCATGTTAAATAGCATGCACTCAACAGTTGTAGAAGATTCGACAGTGGGATACGTCTTGACTTGGTCTTGAGAATAGGTGACACCATATGAGAATCTCTCTCTCTCTCTCTCTCTCTCTCTCTCTCTCTCTCTCTCTCTGACCCGATCGAAACGGACTGAAATAGTTCTGTTATGATACGGGTTTTTATCATAACCTTCTTCTCATCTCTTGCTATGAGAAGGGATTACTCATAAGTTAAGAAATGTCTTTGCCCATGTTCAGAGAGAGAGAGAGAGAGAGAGAGAGAGAGAGAGAGAGAGAAGAAGAAGAAGAAGAAGAAGAAGGAGTTCAGGCTCTCTAACAAGGGTGTCACTAATAACCGTGTATATCCTCCTACATCTTGTGGAATGAAGTACGGAATCGCTGTAAGGAAAAGACAGAACTGTTCTGACTCGAGAAACGAACTATTTATTGATATATATAATGATAATATATATAATGATACATTATAAAGATATGTTTATAAAGCCTTTATATTTAAAATACAAGAAATACATATAAAATTACACTTTCCTCTCGAGCTCACCAACTTCATTGTATAATTTCTGCCTTTTAGAATGTAATATAGATAGTTAAATCTCAGTTACTTTATGATATCCAATGAGCATGAAATTCAATAGTTGCGATTAATGCAACAATCATTTTGAAGAAATGTATTTTACTAAATTTAAAATAGAATACTAATTTCGAATAGGTTACTAAACATTACTCATTATTACTTAAATAATCTTTTATTTCAAAACTAAATCTAAACATGAAGTTGGTAGCGAATTCATCTTTTACAATAATACATACCACAAATACAATTAGACATTCCATTATATTATAATATAAAATACAAAGAACTCACAAAAATGTTGGGAAAATATGAACTTTACCGTTACAATCTCAAACATTAAAAAGTGCCAATTCTTTAAAGAAGTTTGCGAACACAGACGATTCTTACCTGTAAGGAAAAGACAGAGCTGTTCTGATTCGAGGAACGAACTAACCCTTCGTAAGCCCGCTTCTTTATTTATACAGTTTTTGCTTTCGCTCAGTCCAGTCAGAACAAGACTCTTGACCTTTCCCAGGGCCATCGTGTGAACCATCTGCGCAACTGATCCATTATTGATTTAATAATTGGCCTGTTCAGCAGCTTCCCCACAAATCTAAATTGCTGACATTTAGATACGAGCGAAATGTATTTTATGCTGACAATTGCTGACATTTAGATACGAACGAAATGTATATTATGGATTTCTGCACCTGCTCGTAAAAAGCGATCTTTATAAAATAGCATACAGTTATGTTGCACAAATAGATAAAATTTATTTCAATATATTTTAGTGGAAAATTACTTTCAATATAATTTACTAAAAAATTACTTTTAATACAATTTAGAGAAAATTTCAGTCTTAATAATTTTACTTAAAGGTTCTGTCCTAATATTTCCACCATCAAAATGCTTGATGCAAAATTTAGCCAAAGCTTATGCTTCCTCTTCCAATCAAAAGAGATAGAACGGGTGACGTAATTTTCAATACATATGCTGACGATACTGTTTACGATTGCAAAAAAGTTCAAGTACAATACCTATAGACGAAACACTGACGACAATATATTGGGATGCACCTGCTACAGGTATATCTTATACTTGAAGTGATAGTATTATGACGACGAATTATACTGGTGTTCTAGTTATATTTTCTTCTAGAAGAGAACTTCAATTTAGGTTTGGCGGATTTCCTATCGTCACCGCAGGAATGTTTGCCTACAACGGTGTACTGCCTTCTCCATCATAGTTGTTGATTTCAGAAAGAAACACGTAGAAGAGTTGGGGAGATTTTTGCAACGTCAGAAAGAACATGCATTTATTCAACAGGAGCAAGAAGATGAGAAAAGAAAGCAAGATTAAAAGAAGAGTAGGAAAACTTTAAAAATGAACAGAAGCAAATGAGTGAAAACAAGATGACGAGACTGTTTCAAGACATTTTAGAGCAAATCAAGCAGCTTAGGGAAACATATCATAATTAGTTCGCTCAAAGCAAGAGAAAGAGAAGTTCACGATCCAAAATTTCTAAACCTTCAATTTCTCCACCCACTTTCACCGCCATTGCAACAACAGTATCTGCAGTT
The DNA here is from genome assembly GCA_028554795.2 of Sinohyriopsis cumingii. Classification (NCBI taxonomy): domain Eukaryota; kingdom Metazoa; phylum Mollusca; class Bivalvia; order Unionida; family Unionidae; genus Sinohyriopsis; species Sinohyriopsis cumingii. Next base: position 96,504,127 of record CM068828.1, read on the forward strand.
AACACAAAGAAAGCATCAGTATCAGTAGAAGGAGTAGGACGTGGCCGTGGAAAAGGAATAAGACAATGATATTTATAACAAAAAAAAACTGTTCAGGGCCACCTACAACTCTTCTAAAACATATACTACTCAATGATTTTCAAAATCAAACAAAACTTAAATTCATTCTCATGATTTAATTGTTGCATGTGTTTAAGTCGTATCAATACGAAAAGCAGAAATTTAATTTTTAAAAATCAAGACAAAAAGAAATTACATAACCCATCACCAAAATCCATTCTCTTCTTTCTTTCCTTATTTCATTATCTGTCAATTTTCGTGTCTCGACATGCACATATTCATCCACTTCTCCTTCAATATCTTCTAGTCTTCTATCCCTCTTGCCTTCTTGAATTTCTTGACGAGTATGGATACTTCTTCTAGTCTTGTTTCTAAAGAACGTTTCTCTTCCCCCTCCTTCTTCTCCGTGTTCTTTTTTCTTTTCTTGGGACAATGTCCTTTTTCTCTACAACCACGATAACATATATCTCTACCTTTGTATCTCGTTTCTCGAGTCGTTCCTTTTCCTTCACTTGGTGGACACTCTGGAGCCCAATGTCCTTTCTTTTGACAGACATAACACGTATCGTTACTTATTTCTCAAGAGGAGTTGTCCGCAGTCTTGTTGGAAATGGAGTGCTTTCGAATGAATCTCGAGAGGATTTATAACCTGAAAGTGTATAAATATAGTCTCATACACTAAGAAGGTCTCTAATTTTAGGGAGAGAGTGTGTAAAACTGAGTGAACTCAAATTTTTTAAACTAGATGAAATGATCACACTAATCCAGCGATAAACCAGAATAAATGAGGAAACGACAACGACTTTGGGTGTAACATCATAACGCTAAGTAACGTTTTAGCACAAGTGCGTGCGATTAATTTCAAAGATGAAGTGGGTGAACCTGAACCAACACCTGCTACATCTACCACAAGACCAAGAGAATCAAAATCCAGGAAAAAACAAGTCTCTGAAGTAGCTTCCAAAGATTATTTTCACATTTAAAAAGTTATTTCAAGCCGCTGCTTACACGTACACGGTGAAATTTAAAGAATTCATGTCCGCAGTGCCACCTGAGAAACCAGCTGGTTTCATTGCAGATCTATTGTATGATCTATTGTTAGAAACATTGAAGCAACAATGCCAAGCGAAACATGATAATCGTTGAGATTCTCCACAAGTCCTGACATTTTAAAGTTTCCTCTCAGGATCGAGTTAGGACACTGATATAATTAACACTTTCCAACATAATCCACAAAAATCAACACGTTCAACAATCCAATGACAAGTTTAACTTACCGAAGGAAAATAAACTCTTCATATGACATACGTTTCACCTCTAGAGGTAGCGGATTCAGAAAAGTGTTATTGGTGGATGAAATTCGCAGTAACTAACGCAGTATTGCCTAAATTAACAACTCACAAGATCAAATGTGCTTAGCCCGTGCCATTGGGGTAGGTCGAACATATGTGAATGATACATCAGAATGGAAACTATCAAGGCAGAGTACTTGACGATCTGACAAAGCCACACAACGAAGAGAAGCAACCGTTTCGAGAGAGATGCTGCTGGCATTCCTGAAATGCATAAACTTCAAGATGTGTTGGTTCCTCATTATAGGTTGAAAGCATACCCTCAAGTCGTTTGTGGATTTCTCATCTTCCTAGGAACAGATTTTACGGGAATAAAATATATTAACGTGTATCATCATCACGAGCATTCTGATACCATCCTCTTTCGCTTTTAACTGTCTTGCCTTTATTGAATTTCTTTACTGGCAGTATCATTTCTTTTTTTGCATCATTACATGATCTGATAAAGATCGAAGTTTACATTTATGAAAGAAATAAACACTATTGGAATAATATCCTCTTTGTATATCACTTTATTGAATTACATCAATACAGTTTTAATACGGTCATTCTTTTAATTCTCAGTCGTCGATGTATTTATTGCATAGAAAGGCTACTTGCTATCCGTAATAAGTGTTTCTAAAAAAATATTCATTGTCATGCAAATACTGATTCATCAGTTTCTGACACAATTGCAACGAGTCGTCATTACTGCTTATGGTGGCTTGATAAACGCACTGACTGAACTTTAGCTGGCTGTTTATGCCGTTACAATTCTTGTAACTATACACTGGCTTGGTCTTGGCTGACTCACTGTTATAAATCAAACATGTGTTCGTTTAAACTGAAGATAACGATTGTTTATTTTTATTTTTAATGCAAAGATTTTTATGTCTGTTTTTTAAAAAAAATAACGAAACACCCTTGATTTGTATGTCACATGCAGTCTTTCGTTCAATTCAACAGGGTAGCTTAAATACTTGTAGAATCGATTGTTGTCGAATGTGATTTTCGTAGGAACGAGAGATGTGTTTCCACTCGTAATAGCAAACAGAGAGAACAATTTTTTCAATAGGACAATTCTAATTTAGACGATGAGAAGTTAGATGACACTCGATCAGTGCACTTCGGTGAAGTGAATCAATTGTTTTACCTAACTGATCATTAAACATAGCTAAACTAGTTTCGACGAGATGTCGATCATTGAAATAATATCCTGAAGTCATTCTCATGGTATATATATTAAATTTTGGATTTGCTAGTGCGTGTAGTTTTTATTCTTAAGAACCCGGATCATTATTCTCAAAGTGTTATTGAATTTGTTCATCAAGTATTTCTATAATGAAATTGATTGGATCTTCGACCACATTCCAGACTTGGGTAGGATACATGATTTCTACCAAAGCAATACCCAGTGAGCTATGCGATCCAACTGTATGGATATTAGTAATCTGGCAGTGAAATATCATTATGTGCTGTTTGGAAACATAACCATAAACTGACACTAGGTACCGTTAAATAAAATTGATTATTCATATTTCGATGCTTTTGAAGTCTTAAGAGTCAATCGATTTGACATGATGATTTTCCAATAGTTCTAAATGATGGCTTCTTTGATTAGAAGGTTTTTGACTTGCATTAACGTGGCTATCATTGTTGTTACTGTCGACATATTTCAAAAGAATGATTATGAAGAAGATAACCAATACAACTTCCAAGTAAAATAGCACACAACTGCTAATCTGATTGTTGTAAACAAATTGCCACAGGCTGCTCTAATAACATAATACACTACAAATACCTGGTAGAAAAAGACGATTTCATTTTCCGGAATTCGTTCTCCAACCAGAACTGTGATGTGATTTGGATTTTTAGCGTAGCTTTAACAATTTTCCAGTCATATCGCTACGATGTCTGCAATGTGGCAGTTTATAGTGATGTCTAGCACTGGGGCATCATGCCGCAGACATGTAGCATGATGTTCCACCCAGTCACATTATCCTGACACCGGGCCGACCAGTCCTAACACTAACCTGTTAATGCTGAGCGCCAAGCGAAGCAACTGTTAGTACCATTTTTGTAAGTCTTTGGCATGACTCGTCCGGGGATCGAACCCACGACCTCCCGCATCCGAGGCGGACGCTCTAACCACTAGGCCACCGGAGCGGTGAGTATCGGAGTAACGATATGCCTCTTCAAATGTTTTCGAACCAGAAACCAGAGTGGTTGGTGTTGTTGTTCTTGAAGATAGGAACATTGAGAAAAGAATGCAGTAGTGTTTAACGGCATATTGGTGACTTCGGCTTCATTAAATAATACATGACTTGTGAAGCTGCAGTCCAAAAATTCAAACTGGATGAATATCCTTTCCAACGGACATTGACTTCTTGGATACGGGTTTGTCCCACTCTACGTGTTCTTGTTTTGAAAATGCTATCGATATCATATACATCGTATTCTTTCTTTGTCCCTCGTTGTATTTCATGCAAATAAAATAGTTCCTTTTAACACATCTCAGTTCACATCCTCCAATTTATTGACGGAAGGATCTCGTTCATGTACATGTCCTGCGACACGAAGCAAGTCCCATGTCCAGTTAAGTAAATAGCCTTTGCCAAAAGTGCGTTTTATTTTTCCAATATGAAACCAACCTCCAGTATTTAACACTTCTTTCTTTCATTTTCTTGTGATTTTTGACGTTCCAAAAAACGATAAAACACAGTCACTTCGTTTACATGTGTCAGCTTTTTAGCACATCCGATGATATGATGGTTTGATTGATTGCAAGTTTTAACTGAAACTGACAAAGCATTCACCAGCTGTCAAATGGCAAAACACTTGGAGCAGATGCTATACCAGCAGAAGAATACAAAACCGAGGTTCGCACATGGAGCAGAAAAATGACTGAACATTTCCAATCACCGTTGACTCAGAGAACTAAACACCAGGAGCACAAGTACATCGTCCATATATACAAGCAGAAAAGCATACAATCCTGCGACAACCATCGCGGCATATCCTTGCTATCAATAGCTGGTATAATGCTTGCCAGAATTCTGCTGATTTGCCTTGTGCACAACATTGATCGATGGCTCCTGCCAGATTGTCCGTATTGCTTCCGGACAGAACGAGGGACTTCATACATGATAGTTGCAGCTCGTTAGCTCCAGTGAAAATGCCAGGAACAGAACTCCAAACCTGTACACGACATTCACCGACCTGACAAAAGACTTTGACACGGTCAGTCCTTTGGATCATCGTCGCAAAATTTTGTTTGCCCAGATAAATTCATTGCGATGGTTTGGCATTTCCATGATTGCATACTTGTTCGTGTTGTGATGGTGGTGAATAATCTGAACCGTTCTATTCCCAGTTACCCATGGAGTCAAGCAAGGATGTGAGTTGGCCCCAACGTTTTTCAGTATGATGTTCAGCGCCATTTTTACTGATGCATTCTGTGGCTATGACACTGGAAAGACTATAGGCGAAGACGAAATTACACGAAGTGATTGTTTACGACATCTTATTTGGTGACGACTGATCCCTTAATGCCAAATTTGAGTCTGACATCCAACAGTGTATGAACAATTTCTCTTCTACTTCTGACAATTTCGGCCGCACAATCTTTATAAAGAAGACAGAAGCGATGCGCCACCATGCACCAGGAAAGCCATACGTAGAGCCTATCATCACTATAAATAGCCAAACCCTGGCTCGTGGCAGTGGATAAGTGCACATATCACGTTGTGTCCACATCGATGGTGATGCCGACCCTGCTGTATACTTGTGAAACCTGGACTTTGTACAGACGCCATGATAAGAAGCTGAATCATATGCATATGGGCTGCCTGAAGAAATTGATGAGGATAAGATGTCAAGACTGGGTTAGAGACACTGAGGGTCTCACACGTGCGGGCATTCCAGACACCCAGACTCTTCTGATGAAATCACTGTTGAGATGGACATGTCATGTCACCAGGATGTCAAAAGAGCGTCTACAAAAGAAGATCTTCTGAAACGAGCTGAAGAGGTCTAACGCTCTCCAGGTGGTCAAAAGAAACACTCCGAAGATTATCTGAAGTCGTTCTTAAAACACTTAAACATGGACCCTGAGTATTGATAAGCTCTCGCACAGAATTGATCCATACTGTAGCTATTGTTTTTGAACAGACGATGAACAGCAGAGGCAGAATCATGAGCAGTGTAAATCACAAGAAAGCAGCATGTCCTTTACTGACCAAACAAACCCAAGCAGCATATCCTGTTAAGCCTGCCATAGACAATTCAGATCAGCTACTCACACACTCGCAGAACCAGACTTTTATTGATGGATTGATTATCTTCGTACTCGGAAGATGAACGACGAAAACAACAACAAGCTTTGACTAGCCGTGATAATACGTCAATGTATTTGAAGGTATGTTCATGAGTAAAATGTTTCCGTATAATTTCTTTCAAAGTTTTTCCATGACACTGACTTTCATTTTAAGATTTTCAGGAGTAAAAAAATGAATGCCTGTTTCAATTCGTTTTGAAACCATTGGGGAAGAAAATTGGTATTTTGTTTGTTTGCCATCGTATATAGTGTTGACCACTTTGTTTGATTTAAAGTTTGATTTAAAGCTAGCACTAACTTTAAACTCATTTCAGAAGTCAATGGAACTAGCCAAACTGACTTTGAAGGCACATCAATGACAAAAAGCAAACATTTGTAATTTCGATTAAACAACGCTATATCAGAGACATCTGCTAAGTCATCTTGACATTGATGATCGATTCCAGCTACTTTATTAGACTTTTAAAAAATATTCCTGGAATGGGTTTGTGTAATATGTACGTAAATGTTTATTTTAACAACTGCAGTACTTCTTGCAGTCGTAGACTTTGTAGTTCGGTTTAGTTGCACGATATAAATTTTGAATTCACCCGTAGCTAGCGGCAGGATTGCAGTAAATGATGGTCAAATGAGACAACCACTACTCGATACTCCTCTTAGGTTGTTTTTCTAGTATTTTGGATTTTGATGCTTGATGAGTCTGACGAGCAATAGGAGTAGGAAAGGATGCTTCCAGTCATCGTTTCTTATGTCACTTTTTTCTTGATTTCTTGTTTCTTTCCTTCTTTCCTTTATTATTGCTGAATAGGGTGCCGACACCATCTTTCTGACCTATGCCTGTCTTGGAATAAAGGAAGGTGTCAATAAGGTTGTCACATCTGAGGTGTCTATCATAATCTTTGTTGCTTTTTTTATTGTTTTCATGACATTCTTAGCCGTATGTTTAGCCGTCTAGTCTAAAACATTATGATGAAACAGTTGAAGTCATAACAATAATTGTTTATACCGTTGCGCTTTGTCCGTTACTAACAAATCGGTTCAATCCATCAACGATTGTAACTCATGTAAACGTGACAGCTCGGTGAGATTATGGTTATGAGGTAATTGTGGTATCCGTTGGTTGTACCAACGGCGGAGTTCCATTCCCAGTGTTGAATGAAGTTAGGTTAGTTTTTGTCCTTCTATGAAATCCAACGGTACAAGTATTATACCGTTCTAGAATAAGGGCTTCTTTGTATCTTCTTCGCCTTAAGATTCCTCATAAAAGTGGTCCAGCAATCGATCTGAACGAAAGAGCAACCACTTTTAACAATCATCATGTCAGCATGGGTAAAACGCCTCCTAGTCAAACAAGCATTTTTCTTATGACTGATTGGCATTTTTTCACCATTTGTAATGATGTCTTAGTTGCTGTTTATATATATTGGTCAAAGGAACCGTTTCTTTCAAAGCGTTCAAACAAAATTCGCACTCGGTCTCGTTATGTTTAGGTGCTTTTAGAATATTTTTTTCTTTTTACGGGCATTGGATTTGGTAAGTATTGACAAATCATACCAATGTTTACTAAACGATGAAGGACTCTTTAAAATGTTGACGGAGGTGAAAATTTTGTGACATCCTTATTCGGGAGGAAAACTGAAATCAGTCTTATCCAACATTTCTTTCTATACTGGAATTCGTTTCCACTGCTTGTTGGGACGTCGTATCGACTTGACTTTCGGTACTACTGGGATTTTCAACGGACTAAATCGTGCAATTCTTTGTTTGAGCACTTTGTAACATGTCTGTTTTGTCCTATACCTTTTTGAGATGCAACTTTTTTGGGCAATTGCTAGAACAGTAGTAGAGGAAGAGTAGAATCTTCGTTCGAGATGGATATCGATTGTTTCCTCAGATGGGGAATCACTATTCACTAATCTTAAATCAAGTCTAACGGACATATCATTCACGGAGAAGAAGAGGAAAGTGAGGTGGTTACAGATCGAGGCTTTCGTGAATACGTGCTCATATTAGCGGCAGTACCCCTCTTTGTTCAAAATGGTTTCTTTTTTTGTTTTTGTTCTTAGAGTGTTAACCTACTAGTACTCTCTTAATCTCTCTGTCTGTCTCTGTCTCTCTTTTTAGCTTCGGCATTCTGATCCCGTCCTAAACGTTAACGATTAATGATCCACTTCTATTTGATTTCAAGTTAATTTGGTGTTTTTTGTGGTGGGGTGGGGGTGAGTGGGGTGGGGTGGGTTTCCTGAATCTATCTTTGGTTATGCGAGTTGTATTAAAGCTATTTTATGCTTTTCAAAAACAAAATAAAAAACTAAACAAGACTAAATTTTGTATCTGAATTGGAATGCGAATGGTGACTTGAAGTAACTGATGTAATGTCAAAGCAAACCACCGTAACACGTCTTTGAGACGATCTTCTACAACAATGAACATACTTGTGCATTTATTTGGCGACTGACTGCATACAATGCACGAATAAATTTAGAATCGGGGTGCGATTCAAAAGGAAGTCGTGCTCATTTCCAAGTCAATCAGAGTTTTTAATAGCATTTAGATACCAATGGTTAAGACAACCATCTCGTATAGGATGCATTTGTTCTTTGTGTTTCACCTTAGTCTGTACAAGGTCTTTCTAAATGCATTCTCGCAGCTCCTCTTTTCTAAGGTATCCGTGATGGAAGTCTTTAGGTACGGTAGTATGGACCAAATTAGTTAGTTAGTTATTTCTTGTCTCCAGGAATCCAGATTTTTCATACATACGAACCCAGTTACAGTGCTGAGACCATCTGTTCTGTTCAAGGTAATCAAGAATTAAAAATTAGTAGTCCCAGTAATATAATGTTCTAATGAATTTGAGCTCGAGTCCCGACGAAAATTTCGAAATGGAAGGCGATGACGTATACTGTAGCCTGTATAGCAATGGAGTGTCAATAGTTCTTTGTTGAACCACAGGAAATAATCCGGTGTTTTAATTCCGAATAAAATTTCAATAAATGTCTTTGTCCAAGAATTCTGGTTAAGCACTTAAATCTTCCTAGGGAAAAAGAATTAATAATTCCAAAACATAGAATTTCAAATCAAACTAGTCACAACAAAACACCTTTCAGTGTCAAAGGTAAAATGCCCAACTGACTAAATTCTCTATAGAGAAAGGTAATACAGTCTAAGTAAGACACAAAAAAGATACCCGTATGACGGTTTCCAGAGACAAATAGAAGCTTTAAATCACGCACTCCCAGTCAGCCTCGATCTCACTCTTATCAATCCCACATTACAAATGAATAAAAAAACAAAGGTTGTTTACTTGATTCTCAATCAAGGTCAAGAACTAGGTCAGCTTTTAAATATAAACTTCTAGTGTTAGGTATTTAAGACAAAACGTCAGGTCAAACTAATTTCTGGAAAATATCAAATTCCAGTAAACAAAATTACATTACTTTAAAATGTAATGAAATAAAAAAATAACTTACAAACAGACAATTAAATTAAATCAAATATAATTAAATCAAATATACATTAAAAAAAGCATTGACATTGCAACAAATCTTTCTACCAATATGTTTATCAATCGATAAAGGGTAACTGTTTTAGTGAGAGAATTAGGACGGTGAAAACTGCGAATTCAGTATTACAAATGCTTAACCCCACTTCGCTTCACACAGCATTAATACCAATGTCATATATATATGTGTTTAAATTTGGATTTAGATTGTAAAAGTAAGTCAATGACTTTCTTTATGTGCATGTTGTTTTTTACTCCATCATCTTATCTCCCTTACAGTTCACGTGTGATAATGTATACGTATTAGCAGATGAGTATGTGTTGATCAATCCAAGGGGCATGTTGGATAGTATACCTTAGGTGTTAGTTGTGGCGGTCATAGATAGTACATGACTAGGTCCTGGTTACTTCAAATGGCGTGTAGGATCTTAAATGCGGGGTGATGGATAGTAAATGTGTGATTAATAGATAGTATATGACTGGGTATTGATAGTTATTTAATGAGTATTAATTACTATAGAGGCGTGTTGCATAGGAGATCATTGGGCTATATATACTGCATAACTAGATATTGGATAACGTAGTAAAAGCCATACATGTCATGTAAATGAAAATTGTTGTTTTAAAAAAGTAATACTAATTTTGTTTAACTAAAACCTGTTCAATGCTAAATATTGAATGCACCTTAATGTCATCAAGAAACTTCCAGACGAAAGTTATCCAGACGAAAGTTATCGATCGGTGTGGACATTTACAATGGTGGCCGTGTACTGAACTGCGTCGAGAAAAGAGTACGTCGAGTCAAATCGTCACATAATAGGGTAATACGAATTTTTTCAACATGACTAGCTTTCATTGTGACATTACAGGCGCGACGTTCACTCCGGATTGTACTGGATGACACCATTATTATGATATCGTTCAAAAATGTCCATACACTTTTACATTGATTTTGCGTATGTACTTCTCGGAGCCTGTAAATTACGACTTCCCAAAGGAATGTCGATGTATGCGGATCCAAATAAAGTGAATAACTGCCATTTATAGGTATGTAGAATCAAATCCAAAAAAAAAAAAGGCACCCATTACTGAAATAATCGGTGTTGAACGCCTGCATAACCCGTATGGCATTTAATTTAGTCATTTTCTCATCTTGTCCACAGAAAAACTCGTCATGTTCAATATATGAACACTTTTAGCATTGCGTTTGCCCTTGTTGCCACATAGACACATCATGTTAAACATATGAACGTTTTTAACATTACGTTTTTCTTTGTTACCATGCAGACTCACAATCTTAAACCTAATGACAGTGAGATGTCAAGTTCCCATTTCAGTTGCCATATTGACCACTCGTCGTGCAGTAATCAATCTGCACCAGCCGAGGAAGAGACAACAACGGAGATTTACCAGATGGTAGGGAAAGAGACTTAGCTGGTTGAATATCTCGCAGTTGGGCCAGAGAGGCGACCCCTCGGAAAGGCAATAACCGTCCAGTATAGATAGGAAATGCAACAATCATCCAGTGTAGCTTGGAGAGGGGGCCATCCAGTAAATACGGTGTCGAAAATCAGCTGGTAAAATCAGGCCAAATTATTCACAAATGGTCAATCTACTTCAAAAGGAAGGGTTTACTATCACAACCCGCCCCCAACCCACCCTCCATGCAAGCAGAGTGACAGTCCGTGACAAGATCGCGGATGTAATCTTTCGAGAAAATCAAATAGAGGCTTAGATTCAGCAGTTTGGAAAGGCAATCAGTTGTCAAACAGTCATTTGAATAGCGGCCAGAAACTTCGGGCTGGAGTAGGTGCAACCTGAAAATCTCGGTAAAATAGGCTGACTGATGATATTTCATCCCGGGCCCCGAAAACCTAATTTTGAGTAGAACTCGTACTAATCAATTTACCTAATTTGTTTGGTGACAGTCTGCGCAACTGTAAAATAGCTGACGCAGATAATGCGTCGTTCATACCTGATTAAGATCACAAAAACAAAAAACACAAAAAGACAAACTTTGCCTCTGATTGGTATACTTTTCGGACTCTTATATACGGTTAATATCAACATTTATAATCTTTAGTGTAGGGAAATTAAACAACCATAGACACGGCGTGTAGCATATGCGGTTAATCGCCAGTTAATTATCGAGGAAAAGCGCACAGATTATAGTAACAACTTTTTTTGTTGGTGATACTTTAAGCAAACTGAGTCACATAAGGAAAACCTGTGTACTAAAGACGGTAACTTTAAATTCCTGTTAGTCGCCATATCGCCCAACACGTTAAATCTATAGACTAACAGCGTAATGAAAAATCCTCATTGTCTCCATATAGCCTAACCTGACTGCTGTTAAATTCCAATTGTCCTTTAAGAAGCAACACATGTTAAGCCTATGGACATTTTTCAACATCTTGACCCCAGATCATCCCGCAACGTTATTCTGACGAATATTATTTAATGAGATTTCCGATCTTGTCACCAGATCACCACATCATGTTGATCTTATGGCCATTTTTTGACAAAGGATTTCCCAACTAGTCCACAGATCGAACAAAATTCCCTTCCCCCCTCTTCTCACCACACACATGTAAAACCTACGGAATACTCAGTTTAAACATAGTATTTGCCATCTTGTCTCTAAAGTATATACGTATACTACTGTCATTATTCTTTCAATTAAATTAAATATGGTATAAATTTAATATATTGCACATGTTCTAAGCAGTAATTATAAAAGTGTCAAGATAATATTCATGTATAAAAAGTATAATAATTGCAACTTCGAAGTACATTTTCTTAAGATCCTATTTTACATCCTTTTTAAAATTCGATTAAAACTAATGGAAGTGAAAAAAACAAATTACCTTGTGCTTTACTTTCTACTGCTTTGCTTTCAAATTGGCATGTAAATTGAAAAACTCATCGCGTTTTCTATTAAGCACATTAAATAAAATTTTCACATGATTCCAAGTAACACATTTATAGTCTTAATGCGTTTTCTTGAGAAAGGTCGCAAAAACTTTGGATTTCGAAATTGAAGCGTTTTTCCAGGTTTTGTGCAAAACCCTACTCCATTCTTTTGCAACAGAGGCGTAAACAGTCTATAATGTAATTTGTTTCCGGTGTGAAATGACTATCTTTGATTTCTACATATTTGACAGAAATGGAACGTGCTTATGCTACTCAGAATGGAATAGAAAGAAGCAGTCGGGGATATCCAGAGACGAGGTAAATAAAGCTGTTCAAAAGTGGAACAACTTTCCAGCAGTTAAGTAAAATGTCTGCTCTCCCACCCAAAACATCGAATGTAACCAGTTTTCGATCGAGGCTTGGTAGCTAGGATGTCGTAAACTCAGTTTCGTTGAAGTAGGGGTACTAGACCATTTGGTGGGTAATTTATAAAGCTAGCTTACACAAATGAATATCTGTAGACAGTCACTATCAGTAAACAAAAGCAGAAAAATATAAATGGAAAGCATTTGCAGTTGTACTGTTTTCATGTTTCATGGCTCTCAACTTCTGGATGGACTTTGACTTTTCACTCCTGGAACTCAGGTGTCAACTGGCATGAACTCGGTAGTCCCTCATTTTCAGTAGGATAGTAAGGAAAATGGAAAAGCACTAGTCTATCCATGTAATACGTCTCCCCTGCTATTTATGTTTAGGTCGACGTCTTAGAGCCTAAATAACAGCGCTGTTTATTGTGCAAGGCACCGCTCCGGTGGCCTAGTGGTTAGAGCGTCCGCCTTGGATGCGGGAGGTCGTGGGTTAGATCCCCGGACGAGTCATACCAAAGACTTACAGAAATTATACTAACAGCTGCCTTACTTGGCGCTCAGCATCAAGAGGTTAGTGTTAGTACTGGTTAGCCTGGCGTCAGGATAATGTGACTGGGTGGGACATCATGCTACATGTTTGTGGCATGATGCCCCAGTGCTAGACATCACTATAAACTGCCATATTGCAGATATTGTAGCGATATGACTGAAAAATTGTTAAAGCTACGTTAAAAATCCAAATCACATCATATTGTGCAAGGCACATGGGTCATGTAAGCGGATTTACTGATATAAGTTTAAAAATTATTTTATTTTAAAGTTAAATCGTAATATAGTTATAACAATGTTTATTCAATCATGATTTTTGAGTGCTTTACATATTAACTGTCATAACGAAATTTCCTAATGAATATTATTTATCGCTGTGGACTTTTACAATGGCAGTTCGGCATTACACTGGGTCAAGAAGGTTTATACTTGATTGAACTATTACTAATGCAGGGGGAATCAGGGTATGATTGCATGCAGAGGTCTCACTATCATTTTACAATTGGGAGTCCAGGACTCCTAATTTTGTAAAAATAGGAGTTCCACCAGCAAAAGTTGTAGTCTTCTCCCATAAGCATATTGGGCATACCTGAAGTGGCTAAATTCCACATGAGAAGAACCAGAGGTTGTCACTGAGCTTACTTTTCCAAATTCTTTATGCCAATGACATATAGCTCTTGTTTGTCCATTAGAATCAGACTGAATTTTGTCAATTCAAGGAAAGGCCTTATTCTGAGCACAAAGTCAGGCATCTTACACTTTCTTACACATGGCTACTGTTCCATCTAAATAATCAGTTCCAGCAACTTTACTACATCTTTAGCACTCTTCAGAATCTCATTTCAGTCTTCCTCAATTTGCCCTCTAACCCCAAAATATTTGCCCAGATTTGCAAACAGCATTATGTCTAAGTCTTGACATGCCATTATTTTGAGGTCACATGCACTACTTATTTGGCTACACTAGGAAATGAAAGCTAAAGTTGTTCACTTGATATACTCTTATCATGAACACATGTACATCTCTGGGTCTTTCTGCCTATGATTTCAGTCATTGTAAGTATCAGTACATTTTCCCACCATGCAGCAGCTAGCTATTGCATCATATTCTTTTGATGTATTCTTATAATGACAACATGTACATCTGGGGGCCTTTCAGACACAGTTGCATCCAAATATGTGTAATTAAACATTTCTGAGACCTCTGGCATGAACAAGAAGTTGCACTAATTTTCTTTTATCTGCTGTATGGATGTTCAGCTATGAATGGGATAGAAGAGTCACATACAAGAAGTTTTATTCTTATCTTTTACATGTGACATTTCTTTAAAATGATAATTCAGCATGATGTAAAATTTAACTAAAAAAATCTGAATTGACAGCCCTGTTTCTAGTTTTTTACATGTATGAAAGCACATATTTGTATGTGAAAAATAGGTGTTATGTATGAATTGGAACAAAAAGATGTGACATGCCATACAGAAGATCTGTATGAACTAACATAATTGCCTCATATTTATTGGACATCTGTGCCAATTACTTTAACTGCAGGTGTTTTCCCAGGCTTTGTTTATAAATGACAACATTGTCACATCTCTGTTTATGTTTGTAGTACAACTTTTTCCCAACCATAGGTGCTTTCCCTCTTATATCATAGCATGAGACAAAACCGATTTAAACAAGATCGCCCCGCTTGCTTTACTGTGCCTAAAAATGTTAAAGTACATTATCATTGAAATTGCTGTTACGAATTTTTCAAGGAATTTATACAAAATCTTCAGTGGAATTTTGATGGACAAGATGTGAATAAAAGGCATTTAAAGGTATGCATAATCAAATTCTTCAAAATGACACCTGTAGCTGCAAAAGTGACCTGGCATGCATATAGGAGCTATGTGACTTTTTGCTGTAGCATGCTCCCTGGCTGACTAACAGGGGAATGAGAAGCCAAATTTTCAGGAATATTTCACAAACTTGGTAGCCTATATCAATGCTTTTCCATAAATTAAAGTTATACTGCTTTATTTGGACTTTACTTATGCTGATGTCTTTTTCCAAATGGGTTCAGATTGTGTCAGAAGCAAATGACTGTGTTTTTAACCTACATATGTGATGGAATGTAATGGAAGCCAGGAATGCCAAAATCTGATTAAGTTGAAGTGTGTTTCTTTGCCTGGACATGCACATTGACTAGCACCAGATATACCACATGCATATTTGTGTACACAGTTACTTTGTAAATATGTACAGACTGTAAACTAAACTGGACTGCTATGTAAACATTGCAGTCTTAGTAATGTGATCAAGTAACCAGTCTTGCATGCGTTATGTATGTTCAATGCAGTATAGTTGTTTACCTGATCAATCATATACAGTTTTCCCATGTACCCTCTTTAGGACTTGTGAAAGGATTTTGACAATTTGAGGGTAAGCAATAAAAATCTTGGAAGATAACCCAGAATCAAAATCATGAATGGATTCACTCCTATGATTTCATTCTTTTCATTGCTTGCTATTTTTCAGGTTTTAATACATCAAAAAATAACATTTTTTAAACATTTTAAGATCCTTGTTTTTTATTTTAAACAATTTAACAGGCTATCTGTCCTGTGTTCTCCATAGGGTTTTGAAAGTTGCAGTCAGAGACAACTTCCATAAATAAAATTGCAGCCCAGCACAAATACTTGCAGCCCCAGTAACACTATTTTTCTTTCCCTTTGCGATTGATTAGAATACTTTGAATGTATTATTGTGTCACCAATATACACACTGTATATATGTCACAAGATTACTAATGCACTCTCATTGTGAAATATTCAGCATAAATGACGGACCAATTAAGCTGTAGATAAGTCTGATTGTGGTGTTAAAATTATTACAATTCTCAATTCCTTTACCTTACCTTTCTTTAGTTTTGTGTGCAGCTAGAATAATCATGTAAGAAATTATAAAATCTCTATATTCATTTATTTCATTACCTTTATTCCATTTCAGGGTCAATTAGTTTTCCTAGACACGGGAAAAAGAAACAAATGACCATATTTTCATATTTAATTCATTTTTTTCATTACAATCTTGAAGCAACACAGCATGATACATTTATAGTTTTCTTAAACAAACTTTAAGAAATTTCTCCATGGCAGGTATTGATAAAAATTCTAAAGTTTTAGAATTCCTCTATTACCGTTATCAGTTTCATTAGTTTCTCATTTTAAACGTTCCATCACCATTTGTCTTGATGTGATTTTGTTGAACTTTGCAAATTCATTGTTCCATGGGTTGCCATTGTGTTATTCCTTCCACAGTTGTTATACCATGTGCTGAAAACTAATAATGTTCCCAATGTTTTCTCATTTTTAGTCTATGGTCTTATAAAGAGTAATCAAAGAGAGTGATAACCAACAAATTTTGTAAAATTCAACAAATAATTTTTTTCCCTAGAATACAAAGTAAAAAATGTAAAAAGAACATTGCGAATTAAATTCCAAATAATCCTAGATTTTCTAACACAAGTTCTAATATTTAAGGTTCTGAATACATTTTAGTGATATTCTAAAATAATTCCAAGGTTGGAAGTGTTGATGTGCCTGTGTTATAGTGATGTGCCAACAGCCTTGTTGGATCACAAAAATACAATCCATGAATGTATCCTTATTTGAAATTTCACTATGATTCCAAGTCTTTATTTACTTGAATGTTATTTTTTAGCACTGTGTATTTCCAGAAAATTTGTTGTTGTTGTAGGGTTTAACGCCATATTTCAGCACAAGATAGGCCATACATGGCAGCCAGTATTAATGGTGGAGGAAGAAACTGGGAAAACCCCAGAAAGAACCACCGACCCATGATAACCTACTGGCAAGCTTTCTCACATACCCCCATTGGCTGAATCCGAGACTCGAACCCACGCAGACAGAGGTGAGATGGTAGTGATCCATAACGGACATCGCTTTAGACCACTCGGCCACTTGGGGCCCCTTCCAGAAAAGAATAAATTGAATTAATTAATTGGAATAATTAAATTCTAGCACAACTGAAAAATTGGACTCAACAATAATACAACTGATTCTGCTCATATCATTTTTCCATTAACAAGATTATATAGTCCTCTACCTGACCTCAGGTCACAATTGGCATTTTCTAAAAAATTATTTTTATTCTGGAAGGTTCCAAATGTTTACAAGATGAAATCTTAGTTATTATTAGATGGTCTGTTACTAAAATTATAATAAAGAACATGGAAAACACAATGCCTTTAACTCAGACCAAGATAAATTTATTTACTTCTGTTAATAATAATTCAAATATAAAATACATACGCACAGAGAAAATATTAGCTTCATATATGTAGTAGTTGTTTACAGAATTACAGAAAAAGATTCAGGTCAGGTAGAAAATGAACTTGATTGTGGATAAGGTCAAGTCCAAAATACAGTTATCCATAGCACAAAATGGAATAAAAATATAACAAACAATGCAAATTAAATATACATAACAATACCTTATTCCATGAGTAGTGCTTATCATTAAGATGTGTCAAAGCATACACACACATATAATTATTGTTGTGATCAAAATCATTAAGCATTGACAGTCAAGTAACAGGTGTTTCAAATTCCTTGCAAAGATCTAACCTATGTGACTGCACCTAATTACATTAAAATATAAAAACAATTGACAGGTGGTACACTACATAATTGATACCTGCTTTGTAGAAATGGATCAGATAAAAGAGAATTTTGCCAGGCAAAAAGCTTGCATACTGAGGACTGAACTCTTGGAAATTTCTTGCATCCAGAAATTAAATGTATGCATACTTTTAGGGGGATTTCAGTTTCTGGGACCTTGCATTCTCTTTTCAATGTTGGGAATTATTAGGGTAAGACTGAAAAAAATGGATCACTTTGGGATAAGTAATAGAGCCCAGAAAACCTCAATTTACCATTTAGCTCAACACTGTGTCCAATGGAGTGCAGTACGTAAGTAGTTAACTCAAGCCATTAAAAATTTAGTTTTAGATTTAATAATATTCAGTAAAAAAATATTTGATTTTTCTTTTATCTTTTCAGGAGTACAAGTTGATGTATGGAATGCTGTTTTCTATCAAGTCCTTTGTCAACAGAATTAGTCCAACTGACATGTATCCTTAAAATGTTCTGTTTGGCAGTGCTGAAGAAACATGGTGTTTGTACCTGTAGTTGTTCATTTCACTTCCTGTGTCCACCTAAGATTTTGTGTCCACTCAGTAATTTTTGAAGGACTTAGAGGATTGTCAAATTTGGGCATGGGATTTGATGTCTGATTTTCAGCTTGTTTGACACAGTTTTATGGAGGTTTTGTCTGTTGAACTTTAGATTTCAGTTGCATCATATTAGCAGGGGCATTTGTTTTATATGGACATATTTCTAGTTTGTCCTCAGTTTTCATCACATGTGCTGGCATTAGTCACAATATACCTATGATGTCACGCTAAAGTCCATTTGAACTGCCTTATATAGTCTGGTTATTTACACCTCATTTTTGATTGGATTTCAGTGTATAAGGTAATATAAACGGTAATACTGTTCCATTTATTGTGTATTAATTCATAAAGACACTGTACTGTTAGATGCCCCATGGGGTCAAAACAGCCTTCTGTCAGTGATATATTGTTTGAGAGAGAAGCTCTGAGGAGCCTGCATTGGAGGCCAACAATGAAAGGCATGTAAGCAGCAAAAAGTAGCTGTAGAATACAGAAAGGCAGCAAAACAATACAAAAAGATTATGCAGCAAACATATTGGCATCCATGTCAGTGACTGTGTCTTGTCTCTATGACAATCCACACTGTAGATTAATGTCATTGTTGAAGTTTTTGCTTCTGTTTTATTTTAATACCATATTGTCTGCCTTTTTTTTGATTTGGAATATAGTGTCAGTATGTACTTATCTTTATAGTTTTATCATCCTTGTTCATGGGATACTCCGTGGGGAAGTCAAAGGATTTCCTCTGACTTGTGAGCCAAGGTATCTGATGCAGAAATCAGCTGCTTATATGCACGTTTCAACCCCCTCAGGTCCCTGGGGTGTAGCATATTTTAATAGGGTTACTTGCTCTTCAAGCAGCTAATAAAAATATACCATGATTCATACATGGCTTTGTCTGCACATATACTTTATGGAACAGTGATTGGTCAATTGTCCCTAGTTGGTACAGTCTCTTTAGTTGAGTGAGTTGTAAATATGCCTTTGATTTTATAATGTCAGATTATTACTTACCACTCTGGTGGCCTAGTGGTTAGAGCATCTGCCTTGCTTGCATGAGCTCGCAGGTTTGAACCCTGCCAAGTCATACCAAAGACTTATACAAATGGTACTAACAGCTGCCTTGCTAGGCACTCAGCATTAAGAATTTAGTGTTAGGACTGGATGGCCTGGTGTCAGGATAATTTAACTTGGTGGAACATCATGTTACATGTCTGTGGCATGATGCCCAAGTGCTAGACATCACTATAAACTGCCACACTGCAGATATCATAGCGATATGACTATAAAAATTGTTAAAGCTACATTAAAAATCCAATTCACAAACATACACTGAATGAGTTTTGTTTTGATCATAAAATTAAACTTGCTTGCATTAGGCAAATGTAATTTCAGAACAAAGCTGATAAGGTAAATAATAGTGGGCAAAGAAAGAAAAAGAATTATTTGCTGCAGTTCTCTGCATTTATTTGACACGAGACAAACCCAAATCATGCACATGCAGTGACATGGAGGATTGCTGAAAAGAAGGAGGCATATGCTAGTCTGTTTTTGTTTTTGTAATAAATATATATTAAATGAGTTATCATGATTCTCATATTTGCAACATTAAAATGCCCTGACAGTCTGCCACTCTTAAATTTGTTACTCACACAGCATCCATACATTTTGAACCAAAACATCAATCTTTTGCAAGAAAATGGTTCTTTTTACAAACATCACAAATACAGAGAATTTTTGTTCTGTCTGCCTCTCTTATGCTGATACAATAATCTCTGTGCAATACAGTATTAAAACATATAGTTTTTATTTTATACTAAAAATGAAATAAATTGTGTTCAGTTGTTTGTATTGCATAGAGTTTAGCTCAGAACAAGTTTAATTCTTACAGTGGGGCTGGGACTCCATGACTTAATTGTAGACTCCCTAGATATGTACTTAGGACACCCCACTTTTTGAGCCAAAAGTACATGACTCAGTTTTCAAAATGAAGGGAAAACCATGGATGACTATGTTTGTGTTTGATCATTGATGTCACATTAATCTTGATGTGAAAGTTTCATGTTTTGATGTGTACATCATGAATTTACCAAAAGTAGGTCAGGGTGACCTCCATTTCACTTTCCTGACTTGGTTTACATTTTTGTTTACTTCAGTCTATTACTGTATTTATTAATGGCAGGGAGTCTTGCAACTTTATGGATACCATTAGGCAAAATACAAATCACCAAAAGTAGGTAAGTTTGACATATTTCATACTTCAGTGACTTTGTTAGAGTTTTGTGTTTTTATTAGTTTTATTGGTACTCTTAGTGACGTAATTGAAGAAAAAAAATTTGTCTAGTAAAAGAGCAGTTTTAAAATTTGTTTATTCTCATTTGCTTGCAATCAGGATTTCAAGATACAATAGTTTATCAGCACAGGAAAACATTGAACTTGTCCAAGACTACCAGACAGGTGATTTTTGCAACTTCTGATGAATATTTTCCTTCACAGTTTTATAGAAAAGATGGGTTTTTAAACTTTAAGACAAGTAAATACATGCTGCACTTCTACGAGACTCCAAGTGGCCTAAAGCTGATAATGAACACAGATTTAGGAGTTGGCAGCTTGAGAGATGTTTTACACCAGATTTATAGTACTGTAAGTATCAAAACAAAACTTGAAAAAATCTCAAGATATACTTGTCCAGTTGGACAAGTCCTAAAAATGTGCACTTGCTCAGAATAAAATTTTTTTCAACCAGTTGTTATAGAAAAGTTGATGATGTTGAAAATCTCACTTTGATTGTGTGAAGGTTTTTTTTTATCCACAGTTTATTTTGTGACCATTCTAAACTCATTTCTAGGTAATTATACATTGAGATTACTCTGCTCTCACTCTGGTAAAAATGTATTAGTACTGAAGAGTGAAAGCTTAGCACACTTACATCAGCCTCATCAAAACAAAGGGAAAACAAGCTTCTGGTAGAAAGTACAGACTTTCAGTAAATAAAGTTGGCAATATTCTTGATGCAACATTCTTGTCATTAACAAAAAACATATGTCATTATAAATTTGTTTGTATCTGACAAGACAGATAATTGACACATTCATTAGAGTCCAATTTTTTTACACTATCCTCACACTCTTTTGAGGAGAAAATCAAACAGGATGTTGTGATACCCTGTCTGTCAGTATATCCATTTCCTCACACTGCTTTTTGGGGGGGGATACTCTTCGTAGTAAAAGTCATACAGGTCATGTATGCATTCAGTACCAACTATTGCAGTAATGGGTGTTGTTTTCTAGAATTTGATTAAATATACCTTTAAATGGTGATCATTCATTTTATTTGGATCCTCCTCATATTTCCATTTTCTTTTGGAAGGTCATTATTTACATGCCACAATAAACGTGTGTGGCAAAACTCGATGTATGTATGTGAATTTTTTTGTAAAGGTCAGCCTAGAGGTGTGATCCAGTATAAACTGGATTGAATGTTGCACACTGTGATGTTACAGTGAAAGCTGTCTAGAAGTTTCTTGATGACAAATATGGTGCAAAGTATTCACTAATCAGGATTGAATAGACTTTGTCTAAACCATATTAGTATTCAGTTTTAGAACAACAATTAATATTTAAGAAAGTAAATGCACCTATATGACCACATCAACATACACTATAGACTTTCAAGTTTTATTGCCTCTGTGCAACCAGCTGCATGTACTGTTGCAATATGTTAGTTACTTAAGGACTCGGGTATGTGTTCCATACTTTGGAGCTCATTGTATGGCAACCCTACATCCAATTAAGATCTGTAATATGTTTTCTTGCAAAAGCATACTAAGTAAACACCATCCCTATTGTTTGCTTTGGTTAATTATCTGCATCAAAACATTTATTCAGCCAGGATTTATAATGTTTAGACATAATTACCATTTTTTTTTTTACTTTAAGGAAGCCTTCTCTGATAATTAGTGTATCGGGAGATAGTTATCATTAACAAGCACACATGGCTTAGATATGGTAGAAATCCCAAAAGTAATTGGATAGTGTGGACAGATGGTTGAGGTAAAATACCAGCTATTATAATAATGCAGGAAAGGGTGGCATGTAACTAGAAGCGCTAATGAACAAAAGCTAGGTTCCCATTAGTTGATTTTAAGCCACTACCCGTATCTATGTAAATTTTGATGTATTTTTCCTGTTTTGCTCAGAGATTTCAATACCATGATAACACAATAAAGGGATGGGTTTTACATTTTCTTCAGTATGAATTTGTCTTTTGTCAGTGGAACATCTTAATGTGATCTGATTGGCTGTTAGGCATATAAAACTACTTGACACAGTTAATGACAATTGAGACTTAACACTGATTAACCACTTGTCATTGTTGATGGCTTTGGGAGACTAAATAGGCTTCTATTTAGAAAATGAGATGGACTAATGGGTGTTAACTTGTTACTAATTGTTTGAAACAGATGCTACGTTCCACCTACTTGACTAGACCAACAAGTTGTCTGTCTTGCATGTTTATATGACATTACTGGTTGCCAGCAGTAATATAGATTTTTAAAAAAGGGCAAAGAACAACTCGTTGATGTATGTACTTGACCAATCAAAAGTCAAATGCTAGTCTATCCACCTGTTATTTACAGCCAACTGACTTTAACTTCATTAAATAAACAAATTTAATCAGTATTTTGGAGTCCATTGTAAATGGGTTTTACTGTAATTATGTTGACTACCTTCTTTTTTTCAGATATATGTGGAATATGTGGTAAAGAATCCGCTGTGCGAGTTGGACAAACCAATACAAAGTGAGCTGTTCAAGTCAAAGCTGGATGAATTTATTCGTGGCTTGCCAGTATTTGCCAGCAAAGTGTCATAGTAATTGAACAAGTGGATTGGAAGCAGCATTTTATTAACAAATATAAAAAACTCATTTTGCAGGAAATCAAAACCAGCCATTATTAGTGGATTTGCTGTAGAAAAAGACCTAAAAGATCTATAAAATAATAGTATAAACGTGCAATATTATATTACTTAATCATCAAATTTGATGTTTATATTTAAAATCTAGATACAGAAAATAAACAGATTACATTGACAATATTGTTTTCTTCTTTATACTATTGGAACATTCAAAAATTGCTTTGTTTTGTCAAAAATCATATTTGTCTGTTGTAAAACTCTGTCTTTGTTCATGTGTGTACATTTTAAATCTTTCATGTTTTTCTAACTCTAATAGCTAGACTCTGCTAATATGGTACAAGTCATGTATGCACATTTACTCATTTTAATTTAAATATAAATTATTCTTTTAAAATTATCTAGTAATGTTGTTTAACCAAATTCTATTTAAACCTGATTATTGAATAATCTGCACCGTAACTGTTGGCAAGAAACTTCCAGACAAGAATTATTGATCGCTATAGACTTTCACAATGGTAGTCTGGTACTAAACTGGGTAAAGAAAAGAGCATGTCAGGTCTGATCATTACAATATAGGGTTGTATGAATTTATTTATCAACATGTATATCTTTCATTGTGACATCACAGCACACAACATTCAATCCAGATTGTACTTGATCACAACTTTAGATTGATCTTGTCCAAAAATGTCCACATACAGTGTATTAGGAAGCAAAGTATTTGACATTTAAAAAAAATGTAGAAACTCCTCCTAAAAGATGTCACCCATTATTGAAAATCAGTGTCGAATGCGTACATGACCTGTATAACTTTAACTTTGAATCTATACAGTAAAACTTGTCTTCAAAAGAGCACTGCTGTAAGAGACTGCCTATTTTAAGAGTCCAGAGTCTGAATGCAAATATCTATTTTCTATATACTGCTAAGACCTGTTATGGGAGACAACTGGTCTTGACAGACCATATGTTTTTGGCAGAAGAGCTGGTCTTCCAAGATGAGTTCTACTGTACACAACATTTTTAAGTGCAGTTTTCCGGTCACTAATCACCCAAAATGTAAACAGCTACATTTCTTCCTCAACCATTCTGCTTCATGTTGTAGTTGAGCATGCAGAATTATCACATGATTTTCAAGTGTTTGTAATTAAAATGTTTGTGTTGGTTTGGCTGTATGAAGATGAATCTGGTTCAGTCAAACAGTTTTGATACTGGTTGTGCTGGATTTAGAGTCAAGCCAAAAAGTATCTTGTGTGGGACAGTTCTCATCTAGGAGGTTGTAACTATGGCACTAATGATATAACAAAATGGCAGAATAAGTACACATTTCCAAGAATCAAAGTATTGGAGTTTATTATTTCATATAACTCTACAAAAGACGTGAAGGATGTAGTAAAAGTATCAGCAGAAGGAACATATTTGGAGTTAGATTTTTCAAAATAAAATCAAGTGTTTGAATTGATCTGAAGTCCATAACTAGACATCATCAAGTGTTATGACATGGAAAGTAGCCAGATGCAAGCAGTATGTAAAGGTCGCTTAGCAGCAAATGTAACAGATGGCTATTATTAATTTAATGATCATGGCATGATGACTTGTATGCAAAAAATCCACTTGGATGTTGTGTTATTGCATTAAAACAGATGAGATGCCATGTTCTAACTATCAATAGCTTTAATATATACAAACGACTACTGCAAGGTCTTAACACAGAGTGATGTCAATGAGGCAGACACCTGCAGATAGTACCACTGGAACTATGACACATGCATAGAGAGTTCTGCTTGGTCAGTTACATATGTATAATATTACATCTCTATTCTTACAAAGAAAAAGTTTTAATAAAGTGTCTTAACTAATCATGAGCCATCATAACTAATATATCAAAATCAAGCGTGTCTTTGATAGCAATGATTACTATGATCAACGAATAAATCTTGGAGACAGACTGAGAATGCTATATACACATATCAGAGATCCTGCTGTTGCTTGTTTGATTGCTATTTAATGTACACTGCTGGTCCTTATCTTGAATTACCATCTGTGCTTATCAATAAAACCATAAATTGTGCTAGACTAATGACTGTTCTATTAGCTGAGTTTCTTTTATCTGTGAATACAGGATTTCACAACTGTTTGTTATCCAGGATATGTCCCAGTTTTAGAAACTAATATTACACTGACACTATTATTTGTGGTTTTACTAGCCATCCAGAATGTGTGTAGTATCCACTTTGCTGACAATCTTGTGGGTTTATTGTGTCAGGCTCAGGTGTACTTTGGCTGAAACATTGAGATTCCATTGATTCTGAAATCGATTTACTTGCATTTGCAGGTAGCGATACAGCTGTACAATGTTTTCAACCTGAGGGAAGGACGCATTTATATTACATTGCAGGGGGTATGTTTCATTAGTTTTCATGAGCTGACGTCTAATGCAACAATAAATGATACCATCTTTGGTGTGAACTGAGTATGACCTTTCGTTGTGTTTTCTTATTACAATGGCAAGTTCCCAGTTTTGACCATTCAGTTGAACTCTGGCTGATTCCCCTTCCTTGAGTGGTATTTGTGGTTTTGCACTTTTATTATAAAATTTCTTTCTTTTCTTCTTATGAAGTGTAATTTTCTTTTTGACCTCAGCAGTGGTGGGTGTTTTGGGAATTAATTTTTCACAGGTTGTTGGGAGGATTGATCTGAGTTGTCTCCCCATCAACAATTGTGCTGGTGAGAACCAGATATCGAGAGCAGTGGCTTAATACTTTAATATGCATATAAGTGGTTTTCTGCCATCGGTTTTTGCTTTTTTAGAGAATTCTCCTTACAGTTTGAACTGCTTTTTCCACTAGACCATTCAACTGAGGGTATGTGGGACTCTGATATAATATGTTTAAAGTTCCATTCTTTCATGAAGCTTGTGAACTCGGAAGAATAGCATGTTTGATTGTTGCTGACGGTATAATGAAGCGTGCAAATACACTTCTTGTGTGATTCATAACAGTGCAACTTTTTGATCTTGCGAGTGCCCTAACTTCAAAGTAGTGACTGAAATAATCTACTACAACAAAGTACTCTTTATTATCCCATGTAAATAGGTCTGGCGACTTTTTGCCATGGTTATTCAAGGACGTCATGGGGGATGAGAGGTTCTTTTTGGTTAGAACTTCTGCATTCTAAGCAGATAGAGCATTTTGACACTAAATTGGAATTGTCTGCTGAGATTTTGGCCAAAACAAGACATCTCTGGCCCTTTCCAGACATTTCTTGTGGTATGACTATTTTTTGACCTTTCAAAATTAACCCATCTACAACTGAAAGTGTATCTCTATAATTCCAATGGTCAATTATCTCTGACAGCTTCACCTCTTTTCAGGCCAACCAAGAACTTATGGGAAAGCGTATCTGCTATGGGTATGTTCTTACCTTGGTAATGTTTTATCACTAGGTCATAATGCTGCAGCTGCAAAAGCATCGTTGTAGTTGCAGTGGGGCTGCATAGAGGGGCTTTTTCATCATAGGGACAAGTGGAAGGAGGTCGGTTTGAACGTGTACATTTCTTGCTTAGACATATTGATAGAACGTTTGCATCTGAACAGTATAGCTTAATTAATTTAAGTTGTGGTCAAAAATTTTGATGCATATCATCTTGCATTTAAAATCGAAATTGAATTAGGTCCTACCTCTATTGCCACATATGCTGGCCATTGGCAATTATGTCCTTTTTGACACTGTCAATATATAAATCCTCATTTTGATGTTCATTGTTGTTCACACAAAGATTGTTTTGGATCTGCAGACTTTCTCAAAGTGATTGAGTTTATGACACTTGTTGCAAGTCTTTACTTTTGCAGCGCACATGTCCTGGCTTGAATGTGATTTGTATCCAGTTTCCTTATGTCATGTTCATCCTCCATCTGGAAGACATGGTCCATTTCTTCTTTGGCTGTAGTTCTTTTGTCTTGGCCTGTTGTTGAATTGTTGCATGCACTTCCAGTCCAGCTGATGCAGACATGGTCTGGAGCTGGTCTTGGGCATATTCATGGCTTTGATGTTAACAGCCCTTTCCAAGGTCAACTTTTCACCTTGGTTGATAAGCTTTTCTCGTATCTTTAATGATGATACTGCGCAAACAGTTCTGTCACGAATCATGTCATCTTCGTCTTTAAAGGGACAATCCTTGTCCAGGAGTTTCAATTAAGTCACATATTTGTCTATTTTCTTGGAGCCTTGAGTTTCATTGTTAAACTTGAATCAGGCAAAGAACTGATTTAATTTTGGTTGCACATGATGTATGAATTTTGTCAAGAGCTTTGATGGGTCCTTTTTTTCTTCATCCGTCAGAGCCCATGTGTTGAAAATATCTCTACCTTTGTCACCTACCCAAAGTAGACTACGTGGCTTTGGCCGCATCACTTCTTCTACTCCTCAGTCTGTTAAATATTAATTCACAGTGTTGTTAAAATTTAGTCCATGATGTGGTATGGTTGGAATTTGTCTCAGGCCATGTTAGGGGTTGGCACACTGGAAAGATCCATTTCGAAGGTATTAAGTTCTTATGCTGAATTTTCCATGTTGTTAAGGTTCTAAATTCATGCAAAATCTTCCGTGAATTGTAAAGTTATTGCTTCAAAATATCCATTTATGATCCATGTGCTATTCCAATTATGTTCACACTTCTGACACCATGTCGTGTTCTTGCATTAAAACATCAGATGAGATGCCATGTTCTAACTATCAATATACAAACGACTACTGTGAAGTCTTAACAAAGAGTGGTATCAAAGAGGCAAACGCCTGTAGATAGTACCAGGGGAAATATGACTCATGCACTGAGGGTTTCCAATTGGTCAGTTACGTGTGTATAATGTTATAGATACGTTGTTTGCTTGGGTCTCCTCAATTTGCTGTTAATATTGTTAGTAATGTAATTCAATTTATTTTCTTTTGTTTATATGCAGCTATGCTTCATTGGGTCTTAAAATGGCAATAACTATGAAAAGACACCCGCCCCAAACTCACTGACCTGATAATAGATGAAAATGATTGCAAGTCTAATAATAATAATAATGCATCTTTATTATGTTTAAAGATCACAAATGAATAGCTGGATAAATCAGTTACCAAAACATTATGACATTTTGCTTGTGTCCTTAAATAATGCATCAATCTTATAATAAAAAATCGTGGATAATAAGATATAAAAATCATACCCAATCATGTTTATAAATGCATGTGCACATATTGTGTGTGAGAGTTAGGAGCAAACAAAACTTTTAAGAAACACATGACATGCCACTGAGACAATCTCTGGATATATATATATATATATATTAAAAAACACAACCATGTTACCCTCCATTGGCCTTACCCCATACTATACTGTGTCTTAGAGGCAGGAGTTCCAATGGAAAAAAAGAGATGTGATGTTATCTTCAAAATACTGTGGGAATTAGATGAAAAACCACTGAAATACAGGCTAAGAAACAAAGAGGTCAAAGTGAGCCTGATGTTATCTGGGTGATATCTACCTAAATGCCAAATACAAAAATAGTTTGCCACAAATTGTAACATAGTGCGATGCTTTATGACATTGAAGATCAAATATACAGTTTGTTTACACTTATTTTGAATCCTTTATATTCCCAAATATTTGTGTATGAAATTATATTACATAGTTTGCAAACTTTTTTAGTTTAAAAGTTTTATCCTCTCTAAAGTTGTTTCAGGCATTACCTCCGTGATACATGTGCAGGAAGTAACACATTAGTTGAACATGCTTACAAGGAGATTACAGTGCACAGGGCTCATATTAGACATTGGAATGAACAGTGATTCTGATGAAATTTAAAAACTGAAACAACTTATGCTACCCATACTTTCATTATAGTTGTCAATGGCTAAAAAGCAAACAACAAAAAAATTTTATGAAATTCTTGCGAATAATTACACAAAGTTCAATCTGGGCTTGCTATGGATGTATATTATTTTTAGAACCTATATATAATGTTAAGTCACAAAGAGAAAATAAATAAACCGAAAACCGAATACATGTTCTCTAACCTAACAACACGATTTAATCTCAGAACAACAAACATGATGCACACTCGGCATGTGGCACCATTTTTGTTATTGTCTTCCCCTGCTTCAGAGGTGGTGCAAGTTCTCAACCTGAAAACCATGTTTTGCATAGAAAGTTCTAAACATTCAAAAAACAGGCTCATTCAAAGACAAACTAACTGAATTGCTTGTTAGACTATTGGAAATAACTGTCAAAATACATGTACATAAACCAAAAATATCTTAGTATTTGACACTACGAGTCCAACCAGGAGCCATTTTCAAGAAGCAACACTTGTATATGGGGAAAAGGAATTTATAGGATGCTATCATTCTGATCATGAAAATGGTGAGATGAAGATTTTTTTAAAACGTAAGAGACGAAAATACAAAAACGTACACCCTAAAATAGTCTACATGTTGACACCTTGGCCTCGCACAGTGACATGAAATAAAGGGAAGATGGGAAGTATGTTACAATGTTGCATCTCTAAAACAAAATGAATTGTGTAAATCACTAATAGTAGCAAGGAGGAAAACAACTTCCAACCACAATGTGTGATTCATGACTGTATGGCTCTACCCAAGACCAGTAGTGACTCATGACTGTGGCTCTACCCAAGACCAGTAGTGACTCATGACTGTGTGGCTCTACCCAAGACCAGTAGTGACTCATGACTGTGTGACTCTACACAAGGCTAGTAGTGACTCATGACCCATGGATAGTAGTAGTACATGTAATATGCATAAACTGAGTGAGTGATGATGGAAAAAAATTAACCAGTTTACTGAATAAGAGTGCTGGAAAATAATTTAACCACTGTTGTCCACAGACACTGTACACCCACACACCCACCTACATGCAAATACAGACATTTCACATTGTAAAAAAACACCTATAATTATGAACAAATAAGTATTATAAACAGGAATGGCTGACCAAGTCCATATAAGATCTAAGCAGTACAGCTATTAAGCATGAGATTAAAAGGACTGGATAGCACATGTTACACAAAGCTTGAGGTGTACACACTGAGGAATTGGCAGTTCACTTTTCAGCTTGGGCCACCAATTTTTGTGGAGTACATGTACCAATTTCTTTTGTATTTCATGGTTATCTTGTATACTTTTTTAAAAGCTGGATCTAAGTGAAAACTGCATAGACTTGGATCCGTCATTTTATAATGCACTGGCAGATAATGAGTATTAGAAAAAAATATCAAAGTCCCTGATCTGCTGGCACATTGTGCAGTTGTACCTGACTTGCAAGTATTTATGATACTACAAATGAAAATTTAAATACCCAACATAAAATGACTTTGTTATAAATGCCAATTCTGTCAGAGGATTATTTCCATATTCAAGTTCTGATGAAAATGTAAGTTTTCTTTGCTAAACCATGAAAATTGAAAATTGATGCTCATGAAAATAGATGAAATCATAGCATATATGTTATCTCATTAAAGCACACAAAAACCCAAACAAATTTATTAAAAAAATTGCAAATCAACTTTCTTGTTATGACTACTGATTAGTGTAATGCAGGGGTCTCTAACAAGAAGCCCATGGGTTGAGAGTTATTTCTTGCAGCGACACCCAGAATTGGTAAAATAATAAAGCAGATTTTGTCTTCACAGCCAGCCAGTTTCTAGAAAAATTTGATTGCTACAATTTTTACTTCTTGTTTCCAACATTTCAACTGACTACTTTTATACGCCTCTTTCACTGTATGAAAAGGTTTCAGCGATGCAGTCATTGGACCAATGTATTAGTCTTCAAGTGGCCATTGTGGTGATTTTGAGTCTGAGAACCCTTGTGTAATGTATACTTGCATAAATATTCAGTACTATCTGAAAGAAAGAAAAAAAACGAGGAATGCCAAGAAATAATTTAGAGATTGATCTGCAAAACAATATGCTAGAATATACAATAAGTAGAAGCAATCATTTTATGGTGTGATACTGCAAGGACTTCAGTTCAAGGAACAGTAACAGGTCATGGTGACCACAGCAAAAGAAGACAACAATCTATTGTCCCCAGTTTGATTGCTGGAGCCAGCATGTACTAGAGCTGGGATAGTGTATAACAAAGGGATTGGAAACTAAATGCTCTGATAGGCATCACCCATGATCAAAGGCACAGTTGGGATGAATTTACCCTCTGTCCAGAAATCTAGCTGTGTTTACATAGGTGACTGGTTAGCTGTAACACAGTTCTGTTGAGCAACACTGTTTTCTCCCTTGTCCTATTGCAAACAGGCCATACCATTTTGCTAACGTCATTACCAAAAGAAATATAAACTTTTTCCTCTGTTTTAATATAATTGTTGCAATATTATGATGGACAGTGACAAAATTACTGGGGAACTACACTATAGCTTGGTAGTTGGGGTCCTTAACTGCCAATCATATTATGTACTGAAAATTTGATTTATGTGTTTAGGAGAAAGAGAATAAACAAAACACCAGTCAAATGTATACATGTAGTAATTTTGCTATCTGCCAAATTATACATCAGGATCAAGACAGCCCCAGGCTTAATAAAAATGAATCACTGCTGTGTAAAAACAATATGAACTTTAAGCTATAGGTTGCTGCATATTTGAATATTATGGGGATAAGTGACAGCTAAGACAAAAAGAACCAGGTGCCACGGCACAAGTGTGTTATATTAATTAAAAGGCATGTTATAATGAAGCACATTATAGCGGGGCTAATAATAACAGTAAAATATCTTTCTCTGAGACATTGAAATTGATCATGATTTTAAAGCATCAAAATGTTCAATAAAATAAATTATCAAGTTAAAATGAGCAGCAATGCATTTTTCAATGTACTGAGTTTTTAAATGTAAATTTTATTAATGTATTATTGCATCTTGTGTACAAATTTTATAGAGTACTTTAGAAAAACCATGGTGCAAATCTTCTACAGAAATTTAAAATTTATCCTTCACTTCTCATTGTCCAAAACTTTTGCTTAAATGTCTAACTTAATTACACCAGCTGACTCGCACATTTTTCTGCCAATAAAAGAATACCATTATTTCTGATGCTAATTATGTAACATGGGTGCACTATGGTTTACAAAATATGTAACATGAATGAGTTTCTCTAGCCCCTTCAACAAGTCCACTGTGCACTAAGAAACTATATTTATTTATTTATTCCAAACTGAATGTAGCTCTATACATTAGGCATTTAGCCATTCTTTTAAAGAAGTTCTAAACTTTTATACATTAAATACAAGAATGATAACCTTTTCCTCTTAAATAAAATATACTGTGGTGTAGAAATGAAAAAAATCAGAACACCTTAATTACATTTCATACAGCAACACCTGCACAATATAACACCATTTTATAACTATGTTATGTTATCCACACAAGCACACACACACACACACTGCACATAAAATTTGAGATTTTTCTCACACCTATAGATGTTTATGCTTGGCAATATCAATAAATAAAATATCATGAGTGATAAAACTGATACAAATCAAAACCCATTCAATACATCTTATACAGTGCCACATAAATACCATACACCCTTTTTCATGGATATCATCTATTAGTCCACACAAACGAGCATACAGAGACAACTACTGCTTTAAGCTGAGATGTTGCTTGGCAATTAGAGCTGTACGTTGTTTGCATGGTCAAGATGCAAAACATCTCATGTTACTTGGGTGGTGATGCATCACAATATGTATCACAGAATTAGCAGGCAATATATAATGTATCATAGAAGTGGTGATCCAGTATGCATCATCGTACATATTCCACCCATGTTCATTTGTCTGTGCATGTGGTGACCATAGTAACTAAGTTGGTAGAGCATCAGACTAATAATCCAGGGGTTGCAAATTCAATATCTGGGTTGGCTTCCTTGGTGCATACTTCAAAGCACCTAACTAACAGCTAATAATGTGTTAAAATAGCCATTAACCCAACAAAAGCAAAACACTATCCCTGTATGTAATGTCAGTGCCACTGTGTTTGCATGTGAGCATGCAGCTGGGTTATTAATATTATCTGAATATATTGAGACCATTTTGCAGCTTCTGCATATTGTTTTTTTAATAACTGTTCAATAACCCTGTAATTAAACTGACTCCTGAAGCCGGAAATACATCCAAAAAGGAGCCTTAGAGATGAGGGGATTACATGTAACATTTCTTCTGACATTTTGATCTTAGCAAAACATTGTAGGATTGAGTTTCCTTTTTGTATTGACATTGAATCAACAAATCACCTTAACTGGTTACAAAATAATTCTGATGTTTTGCCACCAAGGCTGGTGGTTTCTCTGAGAAGGGAACCAGTCTGACAAAAAATGTCTAGCTGATGGATAATAATTAGAAATAGAATGCCACCAAAATCTCAAATATTTTCATTGGACAAACCTAAACCTCTTCAGCATTCGTTCTTTTCTCAACATCAGTTCATATTTATCATGATGCATCATCTTTAAGTGCTGCTACATCGATGTATTTTTATACTTGTGATGCAGTGTGGATGGGGATACTTCAGCATTCGTACAGATATGGATGAAATATATCCTTGTAGAAAATAATGTGATGCCAATACATATCGGCAATATGACAGTACTAAATACCATACTGATGATGTATTTAAACATAGCTTACCCCGATCAACATAACTTCAGTTAGTTTTAAAATGAAGAAAATGATTTTGAATGACTGATATCCACCGATAAAGAGCTGCACAGAGAAAGAGAAGGAGTTGGCAGCAATAGCTATTCAAGATTGAGGTATTAATAATTTCCTTTTTGAGATTGTAGATTAAGAGACTGTCTTTGATAAGCTTTAGAAGCAAACACGAGTCAGATTGCTGAAAAGCTTGTAAACAGTCAGTGTCACACCACTGTTCAATTCTAACTGACATTGAGCCAGCTTAATTCTGTACGTGTAGTTACAGAGGAGCTTTAAATTCAGCATTTAATATGATTCTAACTGACACTGAGCCAGCTTAATTCTGTACATATAGTTACAGAGGAGTTTTAAATTCAGCATTTAATATGATTCTAACTGACAATGAGCCAGCTTAATTCTGTACATATAGTTACAGAGGAGTTTTAAATTCAGCATTTAATATGATTCTAACTGACACTGAGCCAGCTTAATTCTGTACATATAGTTACAGAGGAGTTTTAAATACAGCATTTAATATGATTCTAACTGACATTCAGCCAGCTTAATTTTGTACATATAGTTACAGAGGAGTTTTAAATTCAGCATTTAATATGTTTCTAACTGACACTGAGCCAGCTTAATTCTGTACATATAGTTACAGAGGAGTTTTAAATTCAGCATTTAATATGATTCTAACTGACAATGAGCCAGCTTAATTCTGTACATATAGTTACAGAGGAGTTTTAAATTCAGCATTTAATGATTCTAACTGACATTGAGCCAGCTTAATTCTGTACATATAGTTACAGAGAAGTTTTAAATTTAGCATTTAATATGATTCTAACTGACATTGAGCCAGCTTAATTCTGTACATATAGTTACAGACGAGTTTTAAATTCAGCATTTAATATGATTCTAACTGACACTGAGCCAGCTTAATTCTGTACATATAGTTACAGAGGAGTTTTAAATACAGCATTTAATATGATTCTAACTGACAATGAGCCAGCTTAATTCTGTACAAATAGTTACAGAGGAGTTTTAAATTCAGCATTTAATATGATTCTAACTGACATTGAGCCAGCTTAATTCTGTACATATAGTTACAGAGTTTTAAATTCAGCATTTAATATGATTCTAACTGACAATGAGCCAGCTTAATTCTGTACATATAGTTACAGAGGAGTTTTAAATTCAGCATTTAATATGATTCTAACTGACAATGAGCCAGCTTAATTCTGTACATATAGTTACAGAGGAGTTTTAAATACAGCATTTAATATGATTCTAACTGACAATGAGCCAGCTTAATTCTGTACATATAGTTACAGAGGAGTTTTAAATTCAGATTCTGACTGCCCTTTTCATAAGCTTGTAGAGTCTTTAATGTTTACTATAAATAGCATTCCCCAGGTTAAAGATCAATAACGAGGATGAGGCAGAATATAGCTATGTACTCATTAACGTAATATCGTTCTTCAAGGGTTTGTGACATCATCACAGTTCATGATAGGCACAAGGATGCAGCTTTACATTAACATTTATTCTAGGTAATTCAGACATACTATGCATAATAAAAGATACATCTGTAAAACTGCAATTTTTGATACAAGCTTTTCTGTTGGCTGTTGTTGTGGGGTTTAATGCCATTTTTCAGCACATGATAGGATATACATGGCGGCCAGTGTTAATGGTGGAAGAAGAACCCGCGAAGAACCACTGACCCTCGAGAAGCTACTGGCGAGCTTTCTGACATACCCACATTGGCCGAATCCTAGACACGAACCCACACAGACAGAGGTAAGATGGCAGTGATCCGTAACGGAGAGCGCTTTAGACCACTCGGCCACTCGGGGCCCTTTCTCTATTGGTAAAACTCTCCAGCCTGTTCCAGAACTGGAGATTTTTCTTTGATTTTAAACTGCTTCTCATTAGAGCTAAAGCAAACCCGACAAACTTAATATGCACTAATAAACATTGCAAATCCTATGGTAACTTTGGAATTTAGGTCAAAATGGGACAAGCTGGCAAAAGTCATGAATCAAATTGGCAATAAAAAAAAGGTCAGGTCCAAATTTTGCCTAATTAGTTTATCTGGGTTAAAGATTTCAAACTGGTGTTTCTAAGATGATAGTAAACTTTGTCAGGAGGAGAGTGTGTGTGTGATTTGGATATTTAACGTAGCTTTAACATTTTTTCAGTCATATCACTACAATGTCTGCAGTGTGACAGTTTTTATCGATGTCTAGCACTGGGGCATCATGTTGCAGACGTAGCGTGATGTCCCACCCAGTCACATTATCCTAACACCAGGCTGACCAGTCCTAACACTATCCTCGTAATGCTGAGCGCCAAGCGAGGAAGCTGTTAGTACCATGTTTGTAAGTCTTTGGTTAGACTCGGCCAGGGATCGAACCCACGACCTCCCGCATCCGAGGCAAATGCTCTAGCCATTGTCAGGAGGATATTTAATTGTTGTACTATTTTTTCTGGGTCTGTAAGAAGGTAATTATTAATTTAAAGTTGCTGAGGTATGAAGGATGTTTTATTCTAGCAGAATGTTTTGAATGTGATTAAAAAGAATTTTGCGATATTTATTTCTGTGATTACATTAAAAAGCAGTTCATCCAGATTGGTAATCAAAGCTTTTTTTTAAAATTTCTACATTTCTTGCAGTTGGCCAAATCTCTTTTCTTATGGAGTAATCTTTGTTTCTGTCATTCAAAAGAAAACAAATTGGGACATTTTTTTAGTCTACTCATTTGATGAGAGAATGTTTGTCAAGAACTAGCAGTATGTACGCCTGCCAACATTTTCAATGATTTCACCATTGTTTAAAACCCCAAAAAGACTATATTATCACTATTTCAAATTTAGTATCATCTGTTGTAGAAAGCTGATCCATAAAAAGGTATATCCAGGTACTTAAAGAATTTGTGGGTACCTTATTTATATTTGATTTTGTTTCAAATAAAACATAATAACCCAACATATATCTGACATTAAGGTCTATTATTTTTGACCTTTTGGGAAAACCCAAAGCAAAACTATGGACAGGTGTTAACATTTGCCTCTGAATATGTGTCAAAACTGCAGTTTTTTATGCATGCATACATTTTATGCTGGATTATTTTCTTCATTACATGACCCATTTCAGCAGTACACACACTACAATATAATATGTTACTGCCACCTTTATGGCAGTACACACAAATGTTATTGCCAGCTTTATGGCAGTAGACACAAATGTTATTGCCAGCTTTATGGCAGTAGACACAGATGTTATTGCCACCTTTAAGGCTGTAGATAAAAATGGTATTGCCACCTTTATGGCAGTAGACACAAATGTTATTGCCACCTTTATGGCAGTACACACAGATGTTATTGCCACCTTTATGGCAGTACACACAATATGCCACACAATAACTTCCTGCAGTTCATGTGGGCTCTAGTAACTGGAGGACAACTGGATGATGCTCTATATCAGAGATTCCATTATGCCATTTTATGCCAATAAAGTCTGTCTCTGTACCAGAAAAAAAGAGACTGTTGGTATTTGTGTACCG
Source organism: Sinohyriopsis cumingii (assembly GCA_028554795.2). Lineage (NCBI taxonomy): Eukaryota > Metazoa > Mollusca > Bivalvia > Unionida > Unionidae > Sinohyriopsis > Sinohyriopsis cumingii. The sequence continues at coordinate 96,541,618 of CM068828.1, forward strand.
ACAAATTTTAAATATGTTTTAAGTGTTAATAGTTAACTGTCTGAGCGTTAAAGTCTGTCAGAAGCTGGCCTATTCTTTTCATACAACTGAAGTTCCATATCCTTGCCAACTTTGATGGATTCATTTGGTGAAATGGTATATATACATTCTGTATATTTCTGCCTCCCTAGTGTATTAAAATAGACAACATACACTTAGGGATGGAGTTCCCATCGTTATCAAATTACTGACACACATTATTGGATTACAGCTGCAACTCAACAAGTGAGGGAGCTTATAGGCCAGTTTCATCATGTGTAGTTGCTGTCAAAGCAAATCCTGAAGCCATCAAAGAGGTAAACCAACTCTACTTCCAGTGCTGATGTGTACGACTAATTGTTCGTGGCGTGTTAAAGAATAAAAATGTAAAGCACCTCTCTTTCTGCTTCATATACATTAATCCAAGCTTTTATTTCAAAACAATAACTAAATGCTTACTTGCCAAGGGACTGACTTGGTTTGGATTTTGCCCCTTCTATTTATTGATGTCTTTCAAATGTGTGATCTAGTCATGCTTAGTTGAAAGCTTTTACTCAAACCAAGCTACTAAAACTGAACATTTTAAGCAGTGAATGTAACTGTTAAGTATGTGAACTCGGGACCAAAGCTGATAACTGTGTGTGGATTAAGCTGAAAACTGACAGTGTTGATAGTGAAATGTTGTGATGTTGTTCATTATCAATACTACTTATGTCAAGGTCAGATACTCAGTTGTGTAATTTTCTTTCTCTAAAGTATCATCTGCAACATAATTTTCCCAACTTTATGCAAATGATAAATCATGCAATAATGAGATTGGTTGATTAACATTTGTATCTGTAAAATCTGGCCTTGTACCAACTTTTTCCATCCTTGCTAGTACAAGGTACTGGTATTTGCATAATCTAGAAGAATCTCTAATTAGTGATAGTTCTCATTACAGCTGGAATCTGGATGTTGTCTATAACAAACATATTCACTAAATCTTCGTGGTCCAGGATACTGACCTGTATGATTCTAACTCAGAAAAGTGAGTTTTACATGAAGTTTTGCTGTGTAGAAATTTGTATGCTTTGGTTTTAATGTTAGATAGATTTTATCAATGTTTGAAAGTAGTTTTGCAGTATCATTATATCACAGATGAATCTTGTCTGCATGAGGAAGGCTGTCAGGAATTTCAGGTGAAGCATGAAGAAATAATTTTTTAATGGCATTTTTTTCCACATGGGGGTGGGTGGTTGACGGAACTTTTTAATGCATTAATGGCTATATATGGGAGCTAAGTACTTTCACCAAGACACACCAAGGCAAATGACGGAGTCTTGTCTGGTTTGGTATTAAATGTGTGACCCCTGGATTACTACTCTAATGTTCTATATACTGTACAAGCTGACTCCTGAGAAGAGTTGTAGTTTGGAGCATACCTTACCCCAAGGACAGTGCAAAGTGTGCCAGAATTTCAGAATATTGTTTCATATTTATAGTTATCCTTGGCAAAAGTCCAGTCAGTGACTGTAAACTGGCAGCATGATGTCAAATAATAAGTGATTTGTACTGAAAATCGAATGAAACAATGATACTATAATCACTTATCTTATTACAAACTATGTACAAATTTACATGCTGAACTTCATAAAGATTTGTCTGTATTAATTCCTAATCCATGAAGCCTACCCTTGCTCCTGAAAATGTTCTAATGTCAACACTGGGTAGCAAACTGCCTCCGTGTACACTTTTGATAGTAGAGAAGCATATAAGTAGCACATATTTTTTAGCACAATGGGCATTGCAGCTTGAGGGGTTATGCCAGAGGCAGGATCTGACCAGGCCCAACTATTGTTGGGGTCTCTCAAGGTTAATCTTGATTGACTATCATAACACAAGAAATTGGTGATATTTGGTGGGCTAGGTCGAGACTTGGTGGGCTAGGTCGAGCCTTTTTAAACTCACTAATGTAAGTCTCAGGTTAGAGTTAGTCTGTATCCCATCCATGACTGGAGTTCTCAACTTTTCTCCACTTAAATGAATATCTTAGGCCAATACCTGCACTGTCAGAACCATAAAAACTGGATTATGATCATACATGTTTACAGTAGGTTTTAAATTAGTAAAGGTCTGATGTATAAGCATTTATTGATAGTGAAGCATTCCGTAATGCTATCATTTTGCAAAGTTTTATATTCACATTTATTAACCCAATTTAATAGTTACTTATTACATCAAATCATTACTTTAAAAAAAATGACGAAAAGCAAAATCAGATCAAGATGAACTGATGAACTGTTGCGCTAATAACTGAATAGAGCAACTGTTTGAGGAGTAAGTTTTCTGTCTTGGACTTTCTTTAAATTTACAGGTATTTTGTTCTCCCTCACTATAATAAGGTACCTGGGGTCCATAACCATTGATTGCCATATGAACTGAACTGTGGTATAATGAGAACGGTGTTATGTATTAAAATGGATGATGAGACCTATAAAGTACCATGCTGCAATATAGCGGCAATGATAAAACTTTGTCAACTAATATTTTTAAAGGAAATAAAGATACAGAAATAACCTTCATGATGCCTTTCTTTCAACCGATAACATTATACATTTGATAAAGCAATTCAAATGCAAATGTTGAATTTCTGTCATGGGGTCCATAGCAGTACTGTTATATTTGGAATAGCATTACAACTAAGAGCATTTTAACTTTAATTTTAGCAAGATGTGCTCATATCTTTTATCAAAGTACTGGAAGGCCTATTTGTGTTTGTTTTTCAGAAATTATTAACTTATTTTTACATATTTACCATATCTGAATTTTACAGTTTTTTTATACAGAGTTTCAGAATCAGTTGTACGTTTCACTTTAGATAAATAATATATACTCTAAGAAAAATATTATTTGAAAAACCATTTCTTAACCACAGGAATAAATACTGATAACAGCTTCTGATTAGCACCAGAATTCTGGACAAAATAATTTGTACAATGTATCACAGACTAAAATCACACCATCAGCCAGCATGCTGTCTACATTTTAACAGTCTGTTATGGTTTTTGCACACAAAAAAATCCAAAGTGGAAGACTTGAATATATTGCCATCATTCTTGCTCACTATTATGTGTCATCTTCAGCAAGTCTCTTCTTTCTGAAATACAAACATTAATTTAAATTACAAAGAACTGTGATGTGCATAAAAAAAACAAAGTTTTATTAATTATGCCAGATTAAGTTAAAAATAATTTTCATTTGATTTAACAGGTGTCACCCAAGCAATGACACAACTTCTACTATATATATATATATATATATATATATATATATATAAACAATACAAATCATATGGCAAATAACAGTCCTTTCAAATGCACTGGATCCAGCAGCAAGGGATCATGTGTGTCTGAGATTGATTAAGAAAAATGCAATAAACTGAAAATGTGCAGTGCAAAACTAGCATTTAACTAGCCCGAGCACTTTTGACTCCTAATGAGTCTTTCCCAAAGGCAAATACAAAACATAGACAAGACAAACAAATAAAACAGAAAAACAATTGTGTTTCACTTGCTGAAATAAACTAGTTGAAGCATAAATTTATCATGTTTCAACTAGTTTATTTCATTTGTTTTGCACCAACATTAAAAGTGCCTTCCCTGGGTCCCAGGTATGCTTTACTGGAACACCCCTGATCTAAGCCAGGCACATTTGTGGTGAATTTGAGAAGTGCTGTACTTGAGAAGTCCTTTGTTCTGCAAGAGCAGATCTATGCTCAACAGTAATTCTCTGAGACCTGGTGCAACAACATGTTCTGGTGACTCAAATTTCATCCTGTCTTCACTCTCTGGTGCAAGGCAAGACTACATCAAACTGACTTCCTTACTGAATAAGGGCATTTCACTCTTTCAAAACAGGATGGACAATTCCCCCTCTGCCTTGCAGGCAGTGAGTGGCAGTTCCCCATTCCCCTCAATAATCAGATCCAAGTAGGAGGAGAAGATTTAGGGTGTACCCACTCTACTGATCCAAGGCAGAAACATCCATGGTATCATGCTCAGTAAAGGTGTCAGGAGAACTCACCATCTGGTGGTGGGAGTCCCCAAATTCCTTTTGGGTTGAACAGGGATATTAAGGGGGGGGGGGTATTGACCTGATCTCTTTTCCTAGACTGGTCTTCAAAACTTGAGGTCTGATCCCCATAGGAATTGAATGAAAACAATGAGTAATGGGGATTATCAAACTGACCCCTTTCCCTAGATCCGTGTTAAAAACCTGGTACTTGATCCAAAGACCAGTGTTTGTTGCCCAGCATACAGCGCTTAGTGACAGGCACTTGGTGGTCCATTATTGGTAACCTGATAAAGAAAGCAAACGTTCAGCACTATATGTAAAAGAAAAACAATCAGTGATTGGCACCTAGTGCACAGCACCTGGTAAACCTGTGACCACTTCTTGGTAACAGATACTTTCCAAATGACACATTCCCTGGTGAATAGTATACAATAAACCAGAGATCAATGCCCATTGACAGACCTCTGACTGGTCAGTTGATGTAGACCTTGCTGGTAAAATCTTATGGATGAGTTCAGGGATTTTCTATGACTGAGATCTCCTTGATTTAATTCCAGATCTGCTTAAGCAACATAATTGTGCTTCCCTTGCATCAGGAAGGCAGAGCTTGCTTTGGGGGGGGGGGGAACCTCCCTCTAAGGCAAGATCTCCTAATGGAAACAGGAAACTTCCTTATCTCAGCTACAATTCTTATGGAGACTGGGAACTTCCCTACAATGTAAATGCTGTAGTCCATTCCTGGGGACTGAGTGGATCATCCAGATATGAAATGGATGAAGCAGAACCCATTGTCTTGGTCCTGTAAGCTCAGCAACTTTGTGCCAAGTCCCAAACCTAATCAGGCCCCAATCAACAAATGTGGCAATGTCCTTGCATACAAATGCTGTGCATGCTAAACAGAAGTTGTGTCCTATGGTGCCTTTTTTATGCGCACATTTACCAATACTTAGATGCTCATTTGAAGGCTGAAAGGAATACAGGAAATAAAATTATAAACCAGAACAACAATAGGGTAGCAAATCCTTATCCTGACACCTGTTACTATTAGCAGGATGAAACAAAAGCACCACTTCAACAGTGATGCACTAAAAACCCTCAAAATCAATGAAAAGTGATGCCGATACACAAAAATACTGCATAGATTCAGGAGAAAATAGTAAATGCGGCAAGAAAAGCTACAGTTTACAGTAGAATTGCCAAAAGACAGGATGATATTACAATTATCGGAAGTGGACTTGGGTATCGGAATGGGATCATGTTTATTATTCTAGACCTCCAGTTAGTAATTGGAGGAGAGAATAATGTCCTTGGACTGAGGACCAGCACCAGGAAAAGATATACCAATGCATCTATAGCAGGTAATTGTATAATTGGTTTTAAAATTATATTTTCAATTCAGCCTTAAAGCAGCTATGTGTAATACTAGAATAAGAAGATTAATGAAATGTTAAACTAACTCAGCAAACTTTCGTGTACATGCAGTGATTTTACCTTATGCCTTGTATCATGATTTGAAAATAATTTATAGACTGATAACTAAAAACTAAATGATTCCCAAAAAGCAAAGTACATCTAAATAATATTTTCCAACACAATTTTTCCAAATCTCTACTCATCAACCCTATTTCCTGAATAAGACAACTTACCATATACATTATGGGTTAGTATAATTCAGGTAGTAAAACAGCAAATGCTGAAACCAGTCCAATTTCCATATGCAATTAGTGATCTTGACTGAGTAAAAGTTGTACCATAAAATGTGTAACATTTGTTGCCACAAAAAGAACACCTGCTCATAAATTTGCAAACTGTTTTAATAATTTCACTAACATATGTAACCTCTCAATCTGTGACTCTTAAACCTTTTTGGATGGTGACCCAGATTAGGTTTGTGTTATTAGCTTCTTGATTGATCTAATGCTAACAAAACACTTGGGCAGAAAATTTCAAATTATTAAGTTGTTGTTGTTGTTGTTGTAGGGTTTAACGCCATTTTTCAGCACACGATAGGCTATACATAGCGGCCAGTATTAATGGTGGAGGAAGAACCCGGGAAAACCCCAGCAAGAACCACCGACCCACGAGAAGCTACTGGCAAGCTTTCTCACATATCCACATTAGCCGAATCCGAGACTCGAACCCATGCAGACAGAGGTGAGATGGCAGTGATCCGTAACGGAGAGCCCTTTAGACCACTCGGCCACTCTCAAATTATTAAGTCTGATCTTGGTAACTCAGACTAAATAGCATGGCAACCCCATTTAGGGTTATAACCCATCGGTTAAGAACCACTGCTTTAAATAATGAAAACATACAAATAGATGACAAAATATTTTGATTTCTTGAGTGTGGTTACCTTGCTTCAATTCTGGCACACTTTGGACACTTCTCTGGAACAAAACATTTTTTATGGAAGCATGTCTTGCAAGCTGAAAATAAAGAACACTTTTATTTTCACACACTTAATTACACCACTACCCTCACTTTCACAGTGATGACGATGATGATGATGATGATGATGATGATTAGATATTTTTCTTCAAACGAATGTTTATAATTTATACATTTTCACCTAGTTTACATAATTTTAAAATATTTACAAATGTTTAACATCTTCACCTTCTACCTTTCTTGTAGTACTTATGTTGACATTTATTTGGATGGGTTTATCTCTTAAAGTTCTTTTGGACAACTCTTTATATCTACATTACTAAAACTTAACCTTCAATCTGCACCATATAGCTAGTACTGTGCTGGCATGCAATTAGATGCTAACACATCCTTAATACGTCAAATGAACTTAATCAAGTATCTTCTTTATAGATCAATGAAACATGCTGAAGCTTAATAGTCACATAACCTTTAGCAGATCTGGGTCTATTCAATTTGTTACACGTAATCAGGAGATTAAGCAGCACAGACCCTGATCTGCTGGTGCATTATGTGATGGCAGGTCAGGGTCTATGTTTCATGTAATTGGACTTAACTTATCAGTGAGTATACCATATTTCATGTATTTTTTCATACCCTTTAATTTTTTGTACATAAGCCAGTTATCAAAATAATAATTATTTAAATATATCATAATTTTCATACATATCACTTTGTATTTTTTTTAAAAATCCAATAAATTATCAGACATAAAATTTCTACTATAAAGATTTAAAATACCATATTGCTATTTTGTTTTTACAAAAATTAATAATAATTAATTGTTGGTGAGAAAATACAATGATTGATGCATAAGCATGGGTGCCCGCAGCATAGGTCATCATGGGGGGGGTCACATCCCCCTCGAAATCATACTGCAAATATGTATGTATATATTCTGACAAGTTTAATCATGCAAATGACGCTGAAAATATGTCACAAGATTCAGTTCAAAATGCTTAGCAAATACCAGCTTTAGTTTCAGACTGCTTACTAAACTAACTTTCCTGGCCGTCACAGACTGCCCCTCCGCCCCCCGAAAAAAATCCTGCCGGTGCCAATGTGCATAAGTTCTCTTACTGTCATTACAATATCTACTGGACAAAGGACTTCACAGACCATACCTTTAAGTATTATTGTTAATTGGTTCTAATTATCAAGTCCATCACCGTAACAAAACACCACTTGCATTTTAAAACGAGTTTAGGAGCCCTTTGATATTTTTTATCCAACAAAAATTACATCTCAGTACATGCTAAAGTGAAGACAACAGACCATTGGTCAACTAGTCTTATTGCTTCATTATAGTCATTAAAACATAAAATATAAAAACCATTGTCATTTTCCACTGTAAATTAGAAAGCCACGGACTCTTTTAAATTGATTTGTATACATACCTATACCATCTTTTAGTGCTTGTTCAGTTTTGACTTCGCTGTAATTAACATTTTATTGCAAATCTATTCTATGATATACCCCCACTATTATCTTTATTGGTGAGTTTGAATGACAAGTAATGCATATGATTGCTTGTCCTTATAACATCTGCTGTATGGACAATGGCTTCAATAGCACATTGACAGATTTTCATTTCCCTAAAGAGAGCCTCATTTCCCTACTGGCAGCCTTGCTGATTTGACCTCTTCTGTCCAATCTTGCCCTCAATCTGGTTTCAACTGGATAACCAAAGTGCTAAGCATGTTTAATTAACATGTAAATAACACTGCATAGCCATGTGGATATTGTGACAATGTACATCATAATTAATGCAAGAATGAATTGTTGATTTAGCAGTGTTTATTGATAATGGAATATAGTAGGGTCGTAATATATGAGGATTATCACATTCATCAGGTAACTGAAAATAGTCTATTTGCAAAAGCTACAAATAAAAACTACCCTGAATAAATACGGTCTTGTACAGACAAAATTTGTTCCATCTCCCTCTCACACAAACGGATGCACATGCGCTCATACACATTAACTAAAATGTGATTTCAAGTTCTTTATTTTTTTTATTGCAATTTGATAATGAGACTATGTTACTGTAAAAATACAAGTTGCACTTAATTTCTTGACAACATGGACTCATATTGTTGCATACAATTTACCAATAAATAATATCAATAGCTAATACATGTTCAAACCATCTTAATCATTTTGCCAACATTACACAACATAACAGCTACATATGACCTAAATGCAGACGAGTTGCGCATTGAGACATAATCCTCCCTCTTACTCTCTCATTCACTAATAACAACAATATTTTTGAGTACTTTTATTTTTATTGCAATTAAATTCTTGAGTTGAGAGCAGAATGAGACAGACAATATACGTTTAATGTTTGTACCGTTAGGTTGTCGAGTAGTGTGTGTTCTGTCGAACTTGTTCAGGTACGATCCCTTTATTTTTCATACAAGGTCAATACCACCAAAAGATAATTATTTATTTTACATAAAAAATTTCATACATTGAAAGTACTAATTATTTTGCTGTGTACAAAAAATTACATGAAATATGGTATATGATAATAAATACTTGAAACAATCACCAACACATTTGTTTCTGCATGTCCAAGGCATACATTTTTTGTTTAGGAACTGTCTAGTGTAGCAATTATTATTCTTATAGAGAATGTAAGAATTTTTGTTTTAGACTAATACATTTCCTGCATATCCAAAGATCTTTTTAAATGCTTATGCATGCAAGCCGAAATATTCCACCTAATGAAACAAAGAGCAAATCAATATCAAAGCAGAAAAAAGTTTAGTCATTTTTGACTTTTGCTACAGCAAGCATTATGGCTGACTCAGAAACAATCTAATCATCTTGGATGCGTGAACAATGTATTCTGAGCACTGTCAATCGTTATAGCTGTTATTTTATATCTTTATTTGGCATACAACTGATTACTTGAGCTAACATGAAGTTTGAAGAAAATCCATCGGAGGGTTTAAGTAATATATGCAAATGAAAAAACGTTAACAAATCCTGTATGCAAATTTGTTATATCAGTGACCTTGACACCATGGTCAAAGGATTAAGTGAGTATGTTGGAAATAAATGCAAATGAAAAATCATTAACCAAAACCTAAAGCAAATTTTCTTTGTGACCTTGACTCCAAGGTTAAAGGGACAAGCACACATGCTACAGAATGATATGTCTAAACTTCATAATGATTCACAACTTATATAATGAGATTCCATCAAGGGGTTAAGGAAATTTAAGTAGATGAAGAAACTTGAACCAATGACCAATTTTGTATTAATACGACCTTAACCCCCAAAGTAAAAAAGAAAGTGAACAGGTCATGGAATTAACTGTTTTAACTTCATAACAATTCATGTCCTGTATGATGACAATCTATCAAAAGGTTTAGGAAATATACGCAAATGAAAAAACTGAACCAAAACCCTAAAAAAGAAACTATGTCTGGCTTCCCACTAACTTCGGTTTGACAACCAAAATATAAACATGTTGTGGTAGTCCAAACTAGTATTTCTGTTCTCTGGGAATTGTTTAGTTATAAACAAAAGTCTGACACTTGTTTTAATGAACTTTCTCCTTCCTAAATAACTCCCTATTCCTGAAGCATACCTTCACAAATGGCAACTTTGGTCAGCTGATACGGGAATATAATATCTTTCTCATCTTTACACATCTCACAGATGAAAGCAAAGCACTGGCAAAACTGCAACAAAACAGAAACATTATTATCACTGAAATAATATGTAAATAAATGCACCATACTCATGTATTTCCATGTTTATGATAAGCCCATTCCTAACTTTCAATAAAATATTGCACATTTTTAATTAATACAGCCTTGTCCAATGATGACCCCACTTGACATTTTGAATCTCACTGATAATGTATGCCTTGTTGGGTTTATCATGGATGGAATCTGGTGCAATATCTCTATTCAAAGGGAGACCACTCTAGTCTTGACTTCTACCTTGGCTAGCAGATGACCTTTAAGTATGTTGGCTGCTAAAACAAGCCAAAAGCAATGGTGAACTTCTCTCTTAGCTTGGTAAGGCTGCATCTTCAAGTCAGTGCATGTTCTGTTATAGTTTAACAATCAAAAAATGCATCTGATGAAGAAATACTGCATTTTGAACAATGTCAAAGATAAGAGCTGTTCCATTTAAATATACCTAGTACCCAGGAAAGGCAGCTTTTTAAAAACATATGCCTGGAAACTCTGATTACAGAAAGAGTTAACAAGAAGATGATAACAATGGGTGACAACTACAATGTTGGAGGAGCCTTCCCTGGATTCCATGTATGTTTTACTAGAACAGCCTAAACAAAGAAGGACCCATTCATGCATATTATGTTCGTGGCATTTCTTGTGAATGCACTCTCATAAAACTTGGTCAATGAAAGTGCTATACATAGATATTAGCCACAAGGTTTCCTGAGGCACAACCACCCTTCTCTCTTATGTACTAACAAATGCAATCATGAGAAAACCATAAGTGGAACCTTTCATTTATGCATGAGCAGGATCTAGAATTTATATCATATTTTAAAAAATTTAAGTGTAATTTAACCCATTCATTGCTTTTCTTTTGTTTTCTCCCAACAAAAATTTGCTTTGTGTGAAGATTTGGTGCATGTAACATACATGTGTATAATACCACTATATCATGTTATTTCTTCAGAAATATGACCACCAAATATTTATATTTTAGCAAATGTTTTTAAAGACAGCATGAGTAAAACAACAAAAGAATGGAATTACATGTTTTCACAACCTGATATATAGAAAAAAAATGCCCATTGTAGCAAGGCTACAAAAGGTTTTGGCAGCCTTCTGGATCCAATTCATGCATAAATGAAAGGTCCCACTTACAGTGTCTTCATCATAGCTTGGTGATTATACTGAAAACCTGATTTTGTAAAGCAAGTAACTAAAGTATATGATACTTTAAAAAACAAATAAAATATTTAGTCCCATTAAAGAAAATTCAACAGTATATAATTACCTGACAGTCTTCCACATGGGCTATTGCACTTGTTACAACATTCTTCAAACTATTATACATCTGCCCTCTCTGACCTTCTCGCACCTGAATTTGTAAAACATTAAACTGATACTATTCATTATACATCATAATGTCAACAACTGACAAAAGACCAAGCAATCAAAATATTATGCTGAACAAACAGATCCTTGGCCATCTACCAGCTGGACACACTTTTAATCAATCTCAACAGAGTTTTGTTTATTTTTACTGTTTTTGTGAGTTAAATGCCATTTTTCAGCACTTGATGGGCTATACATGTTGGACAAATTATTTGGGAGGTGAAGAACCCAAGAAAATCGTGAATAACCACCGTTCCATGGGAAGCTGCTGACAAACTTTCTTACATACCCACAATGGCTGAACCATGACTAGAACCAACATGGACAGAGGCAAGATACGAGTGATCAGTAAAGGTGTATGTCTTAGACCACTTGACCACCATGGGCCCCTCTCAACAGGCAAAGATCCAGTGATTATTAAGTTGACCGAATAGACCAGAAAAGATCCAGTTATGAAAATATTAAGCTGATTCAAAAGACAATTGACTAATTAAAGGCTGAATACAATTTTATTCCATCTCATTAGACAAAAGATCAAGTGATCAAATTATTAAGCTAGACACAAACTGTATAAACCTTATTTGACAAAAGATCAAGTAATCAAAATATTGCCTGAATTGTAAATCTTTTATAACAAATGTAATTGTCTGTAAGCATTAATGTAAATCTTATGTTGCATCATTCATTAATTGGATATATTTCTGAAGCATGTACATTATATATTTATATATTTTGGCAGTGTGTACAGTATATTTTATTTCTATAGTGTGTACCGTATCTTTTTGTAGCATGTACAGCATATTTTTCAGTGTGCACAGTATATTTTCTGGTCTAAATCATTCATTTGTTGGGCTTATTTTGGGCACCAAATGCTACCCTAGTAATGTAACTTAGGATTCGCTTCATTAAAGTACATTTTCATAAAAATGATGATATCAATTTTCCTGACAATGATATTAATTTGAATAATCTAAACAATAATGTCGATATTTATTTTCTTTACAATGATGATGATAAAAAATTTCTAAACAATAATGTTGATATTAATGTATATGCATAGAAATGAGGTCAAAGTTTCTTTTGAATATGCAGTAGTGACTATACCAGACTTTGATATAGTATTATTTTCTATTTGAACCATAACCAAATTTTAAGTAATTAATGAATTTCACAAATGGCATTTTCAATACAGACCACATATAATTTACATTACGCTCTCAGATAATACAAAATATTCATTTTTTAAAATGTTGTCTATCAACCTCAAACAATGACTATTTCATCTATAGTAAAAGTCACACACGTCATGTATTCACATTTACTCATTTTAAATGAAATATAAATTGTCATTTTAAAATTTACTCATTTTGTTTAACTAGAGTCTATTAAATCCTGATTAATGAATTATGTGCACCTTAACTGTCATCAAGAAACTTTCATATGAAAATTATAAATTGCTATGGACCTTTACAATGGTGGCCAGGTATCAACATGGGTAAAGAGAAGAGTACATTGAGTCTAATATCACAATACAGGGTAGTACGAATTTGTTTATCAACATAAGCAGCTCTCAATGTGACATCACAGTGCACGATTTTCAATCAAGATTGTACTGGATCAAACCTGTAAACTGATCTTGTACAAAAACATCCTTGTACTTTAACATTAATTTTATCGTAGGTACTTCTCTGGGCATATAAATACTAACCTTCAAAAGGAATATGGATGTATGAGGATCCAAATAAAGTGAATGATTGCCATTTAAAGGTATGTACAATCAAATTGTATAATATGACATCCATTACTGAAATAACTGATGTCAAATGCTTACATGACCTATATGACTTTCACTATAGAGAGAAAATAACCTGGGAAAAGTCATCAAAATCCTTTGTATGAAACTTCACTCTTGTTCTTAGTGTTGAGAAATATTTATAAATAAACATGATGTCAACAGTCACAGATTTTTTAAATATGATATATATCTTTATAACTGGTATCCATAGGTTCTATATATTTGCTTGAGACCCATTTACATGGGTGAATACAAGATTTACCCAGGTGTTTTCATTCATGTTGTCTTGCATTTTGTACAGGTAAGAACAACAAAGAGGAATTTTGTACAGGTAAGAACAACATAGAGGAATTTGGTACAGGTAAGAACAACAAAGAGGAATTCTGTACAGGTAAGAACAACAAAGAGGAATTTTGTACAGGTAAGAACAACAAAGAGGATTACCATTGTAAGATCTGCCAAAGAATAAACATGCATCTCTTCCACCCAGTGTTTAGGCAACTTCTCTATTTCTGTGTAAAGACTGAAAAATAATTATGAAAAAGAAAGACTTCTGTTAATTTTAAAAAACCAGAGCTACATGTACTAACATGGCAAATCTCCATGCTTGATTATATTACATTACCCATTTCTCCCCAATTGTAGACAGTGGTCAAATCCATTATATATATGTGCTCCTCCCCATTTGAATGCATGCACTAAGTTTGGTAAAAATATATTAAGTATAACTGTAATCGCAATTTTAAAACAATATTTAATCTCTGATCTTGTCGTAGGGATTTCATTGTGTGAAACAAAACAAATTTTTACCCCTCCCACCAGATGGTCACCACATAGGCAGCTTTTGTATAAAGTCAGGTGAACATCTACCCAGCAGTGTAAGAAAAAGGAACAGATTTACACCCAGCAGTGTAAGATAAAGGGCAGATTTTTAAAAAAAGCAGTGTAAGATCAAGAGACAGATTTCTACACAGCAGTGTGTAAGATAAAGGGACAAACAGATGGACTGATGAAGGGTATCAAAGTATCCTCTGATTAAAGCAAGATAATTAAAGACTGAGGCTCAATGCATTGTTGTTCATGTTCGACAAAGTTATAGTTCAAAAATCATAATTCTTTGTAACGACAAAAATATTCTGCAGTACATTTCAGATATCTAGCATAAGCTAAAAGTAAACTGTGTTAAACCAGATTCTCTCTGAATTCCTAAAACCAATTCACTGATCCACAGTTCTCGTAATTTCTCATGGAACTGATAATGACCCACTGGTTCAGGTTTCTCATTAATTCTCACTGAACCAATTCAAGAATCAATTTATCTCATTTCTTTTTTTTCTTATTTAGTAATTAATATTTTCATTTCTTCTCATTAAGATCATTTGCTGATCAAGATTTCTCATTATGTCTTATCTGAAATGATCTGCTGATCTGGGTTTCTCATTATTTTTCACTGATCCATTTGCTCAACTAGATTTCAAATTATTTCTCAATGAACTGCTGCAGATTTTAAGCATTCATAATTAAAGGGGAACAAACATAATGTCTCGATTAAAAAGATTTCCACATAATGTTATATTTTACATGTAAATAATGCTGTGATACCTCGTGCCAGAAAGCAAGTAATCGTAGCATACAAGGGAACAAAACATTAGGAATACTGCAAGTATACATAATTTTCAGTTAAATACAACAAATCATTTAGAGAATGTACAACTTAAAATTGTTTTAGCACATATTCTTGATGATGCCAAGGCCCCGATCAGTGATGGGAAAAGTGATCCATGTACCAATGTCTGTTTACCTGCATTTAACAAATACTCATTATCTGCAGAAATGTGACGTATGTACTGATGTCTCTTTAAGTTGTTGTTGTTGTTGTCGTTGTAGGGTTTAATGCCATTTTTCAGCACAAGATAGGCTATACATGGTGGCCAGTATAATTGGTGGAGGAAGAACCCTGGAAAACCCCTGGAAGAACCACCGACTCACGAGAAGCTACTGGCAGGCTTTCTCACGTACCAACGTTAGCCGAGGCTGAGACTCGAACTCAAGCAGACAGAGGTGAGATGGCAGTGATCCGTAATGGCGAGCGCTTTAGACCACTCGGCCACTCGAGGCCCCCTCTTTAAGTTGGACTTGACTTATAAGTAAGTATATACGGCACCAAATAAGCTGAAAATTTCATAATGGTGTAGAAATAAAATCATATAGAAAAGAAGGCAAGTCCATTTGCTTCTATTTTGTTTAAACAAGAAACAAATTCCAGTAATAAGATCTGAATTTTTGCAATGACTGCCAATTTATGTAAAAAATATTTTAAAAGCCAAAAAATTGGAACCCTTCAGAGTTTCATCTTTCTTTTGTCAACTGTAACTGACCATACTCCATCAAGTAAACAACTCCTTGTATATCCAATTTACTAGGAGATGTAAATCAAATTACACACATAATGCTGTTCAAAAGTTAAGAAAAAAAGAGTCATGTTCTACAGAAGCAAAGTGTAATTTGTTCCTTCTACAATGCCTAATAAAATTAAATTGAGCCTAATCAAATTTGTGTTGTTTTAGGAAATTATAAAATTTCAAACTCTGTCAGACTGACTCTAGTTTACTTGTAATACAATTTAATTTTCAAATTACATACCTATTTCCATGCTTACACACTTGCAAGAAGTAGCGCAGGTGACAAATCTGTGTCCTAAAATCCTTTAATTGATCCAGCACTTTTACTTTCCGATACAGCACAGGGTTAATATCAGATACATTAAACAAAGGTTCATGGTATATTTTGTTCAAAAGGTCATATGAAAAGTTTGACACATAGTATTTAGTAAAATCCCATTTTTTGAGTATTCTTCCTGGAACATATGCTAAACGGTTTCCATGGCAACACTGGCAGAAATATTTTCCAAGGTATTCACAATATCTGTATCTCTTTGAATATCCTGAAAATGAAAATAAAAATTGCACTGATTTAGAATAAAGTCCCTGTAACAAACTGTTAAGTACCATCAATACTTATTTATAAGTCAAGTCCAACTGTAAACTGCAGGGACCAAGATCTGCTAATTCACCAGCAGATTTGGACCATTGCAGTTTGTTAGGACTAATCAGTATAACAAAGAATGTAAACATTTATCTGCTGGTGCATTATGTAAATGCAGATCATGGTCTATGTTCTCTGCAGTTGGACTCGACTTATAAGTGAGTATAAATTATCATGATATATAAATTTGGCTGCACAAATACAATGATTACGGCCATGTATTTTACTGGAAAACTAAAATTAATACTCTTCACACTTTTTTATCATTGGGTTTCTGAAACATGGTATCCAATATAATGTTGTATAAACACTACTCACAAATTTATTTTGAATTAGTATTGAGAAAGGGGCCTCGATTGGCCGAGTGGTCTAAAGCGCTAACCGTTCCGGATCACTGCCATCTCACCTCTGCGTGGGTTCGAGTCCAAGGCTTGGGTTTCCAGGGTTCTTCCTCCACCAGTTATACTGGCCGCCATGTATAGCCTATCTTGTGCTTAAAAATGACATTAAACCCTAGAACAACAACAACAACAAGTATTGAGAAATGGTTGTGAAACCCAGCATTATTTTTCAAGTAAACCATAACTTTCTTTTGTTTGTCCCTTTAAGCTGAATATTTTAGGAAAAAAATAAAAGACTGGAAGAAAGGGGATTGGCTTATCCATGGGTCAAGGTCTAAACTTGAAAGATTTTAAGATCTTTTTTGTTGACTACCATAATGGCTATAATTCTTAGGACACAATTTTTTTCTTTTCTTTCCGTGTCCTAAGATAATTTTTTTCTTTTCTTTCCGTGTCCTAAGACAATTTTTTTCTTTTCTTTCCGTGTCCTAAGACAATTTTTTTCTTTTCTTTCTGTGTCCTAAGACAAATATGCATTTGAAAAAGAGATACATTTTCATTGTCCCAACACTTACTAAACTGTTATAATCTCCTATGATTGCTTTAGTTTTTATTTTGCATGCAGTGTTTTATCTACCCATGCATCATATACACAAACCTTTCTGATTTGTAGCACAAAAGTTGTTGACGGTAGGTAAATTGACACCCCCCAAGGTTATGTTTTGCTGATTAACACAAAACAATGGTTTGGTCTAAAAATCATTGCTGGTATGTAAATTGATGCATCCCAATGTTATATTTTGCTGATAAACACAAAATAAAGGTTTGCTCTAACTAAATAATTGGCCAGATTACAACTCTCCCAAACAAGGAAAACAACAGCACATCAGTTTCTTATGCTGATCTTATTATAATACAAAGGATTACAAGTGAGCGTGGAGCCTGAAGCTGACCTTACTTGACCTGTAACTGTCGAATCATTTGTAGCTACAGGATGTTAGAACCATATAATCACCACACACAAGAAAGAGGCAGAAAATAAACATAATTTAAAAATAATTCTCATGAGAAACTGTTTTTTTATGTGTACCTTTGTCACAGACCAAACCAACAATTTCCATTTGCTCAATTGTATGCCTTTTGTTGTTCCAAGATACTGTCAGTGTTCGAATGAAAATGGCATCCAAGGCAAAAATATTAAAATATACCCAAAACAAACAAAATTATCATTTGGACCGTGTTTGCACAACCGACTGTCGATAATAGTATTGTTATCGAACCAGTGGAGCCTTCATCATCTAAAGATAAGGTACTGGTTACTCATAAGAGAAAATGTAAACTTTTGTGCAGCAATAGGCCTAGTTGAAAATATAAGCTGGTTACGTTTCCAAAAAGAAGTTAAGTCAAGTGAAGAATGTGGCAGTGAAGACGCCTTTATGTTTTGCCATATATGTACAGCTGGGCTCGAAATTAGCGGTAGTCCACTAGCCCGAGACTAGTAGATTTCCCGTCGGACTAGCAATTTTCATAATGTTAATAGTCTGATGGGCTAGTAAGTTTCAGTTATCAACAATCAGCGTTTGGTTTTTGCCATTCCCTAATAAAGATTTGACTTAAGCAGATGTTCTATAGAATCAAAGCAATGACCATTGTAAACACAGTCATAAAACATTAGCATGAGAAGATGAAGTCAATTTCTGCCTCGAAAATGTGTGTTAGAAGCCATCCGATTTTGTGTATTTTGCTTAACAGTACCAATTATGATCCCGTCATTGACAACGGACTTGGGTAATTGATCCTAATTAGTCTGATAACGAATTAAATGAAAATGACGTGGTATCACACTTTATTCAATCGACCACAGTGACAAACTACCAAGGGGTAAACCACACAAAAGAACATGGCAAAAACTATTCAAAAGAAATTAGTTTGCATGTTTGTTTGTGTAAGTTTTTTTTGTTTTTGGCTCGCTTGCCAAACACTCCAACAGTCACAATTGGAAAACTGCATATTTTACATCTGCACTGAAATAATTATAAGAATTAGATCGATTTATTACGATTACTTTATTGACACATCCTTTCCATACAACAACTTTTCGATTACTTTATTGACACATCCTTTCCATACAACAACTTTTTCTATGATGATAAGAATAGTTTTTATATTTTTTTCCCTTACAAGAATGAACAAATAACTGGATACACATGAAGATATCCAAGCAGAATGCCGTATATTTGTTGGGAATTAAAATCTCTGAGCATGGGCATCTAAGTTTTGAAAATTTTCCGCCTTATTATTAATTTTAGCAATTCACTGAGGTCCGATTAATTAGGAAAAATTACCAAACGTACGCTATTAATTATGAGACCGTAATTGGAGCTGTTAAATACAACACAACGAGTCAGATGGATTTGTTTAATGGGAACACACCTTTTCCAAGCTGAAACTAACATTATCTTCTGATGCTAATATTTTATAACAGTGTTTACAATAGCGACTGCTTTGATCCTGCAGAACATCCGCTGAAGTCAAGTCTTTATTATGGAGAAGCCATTTAATTTTAGGGGAAATTGGGGCAAAGGCACATGTTTTGAAACATGTTTCTTGCTCTGACTTTCTGATATAAAGGACACTGTGCCATTCCCTTTCTCACTTTAACTAATTCGCATCAGCTATACTGTAACATCTCGTATTTCAACACAAGGCACAATTCCCTCCTTATAAAACAGGCAAAATGTGGCGTTTTATAGAAAGTGTTAAGCCACCGAAAAAAAAAGCAGAAGTTGAATGAAAATGATATGAAAGTCAGGAATAATTCTTATGATAGGGAAAAGCATAATCAAATGTTTCAGAAGACATGGACAAAAGAGAGGGAATGGATGAATTATGATGAGGAAAAGAATGTTATGCGGTCTAACTGGTGTACGGAATTTGCAAAACCAAACACAGAAAACATCCAGTTTTGTTGCCGGTTAAAACTGAATCAGCAAGACGTACCTGAAAGCTGTGTGCAACACAAAGAGAGTTCAGAGAGAAAAGCAGCTATGCAGATACCACCAGAAGAATCGACCGCTGGTAAGATCTTGGAAAGTTTAAATTGGAATGTGTTTAACCAGCGCGTTAACTTGTTTAAAATGCACATGCTATCATAAAGAACAAAAGACCCATCACTGATTTTGTATGAAAGTGTCAGCTGGATGAGATGAAAGAAGCTGTTTGAGAGACTTACAGGAATGATATACAGGTTGTTACATTTACTCACTACATGGATGAAAGTGAAATTGCAGAAATTTGTCAAAGGTGTGAATGAGACAATGTTTCTTGCAGTAGTGTGCGATGGTTGTACTGAAACTCCAATTCAGGAGGAGGAAATTGTATGTATTAGAATTCGCAAAGGAGGAGAGATTAAATAATCGTTCCTAGCAATTGATATTGTCGAGAAAGCAGAAGGGATCCTGAAGGTGATCACCACTGCACTGCAATGTTTTACGGAGATGGATAAGGAGACCAGAACAAACCCCATATGGACCCCCGAGTGCAGGTAGAGGACAAGAAGGGACACCTGGATCCCTTTCTGGAATTGAATACAGGTTATCTTGAGAAACAAGAAATGTGAATTGACTGATTGATGATTTGAATCGGGAATTATACTTCTGTACTTCTGCTTTTCATGTGATAATGTTATTTATCAAAATAAAATTGTTGTTAATCTCAATACAAGTGTGTGACATTGTTTGGTGGACAGGACTAGTAAAGATTTGGCAGGACTAGTAAATTTCTCAGTATACTAGTCCTTCTGGCTACAAAGAAATTTGTGTTAAATTCGAGCCCTATACAGAGGCTAAAAATAACCTCCATGACCAAAATGTGCCTGAAAAATAACTTTCAGAACAGTACACTGGCAAGGCATGCTTGGTTACCAGAACACAAACTGCTGATTGAAGGTCAACAACTCCAGGCAGATTTTAATGCAAACAAGACATAGCAGTGAAAGCGCTACTTAAGTGTGTACTTAGGTTGAGTGTAGAAGACATCTCTTTTTTAAAATACAAATCTTTTCCTAATTTAATACACGATTTAACAGCTGAAGGAATTGATGCCATTGGCAATTTGAAGAATTCTGCCATTCAGTATGACTCTGCTATTACCTGTTCAGAGGTACTGGAGAGCCTATCAAATGTTGTTGAGGATAGTCTTATACGTGACCAATAAAATTCGTCATTTACGACAGCAATGGCAGACGAAAGCAATGACATATCCAACAATAAAATGCTTGTCATATGAGCTCAGATTATTTCTGATGACAAGAAATCATCAACACGACTTTTTAACAAATATAGAATGTTCAGATGCATCTGGCAAGGGAATTGCCCAAATGGCTTTAGTCACATATAACTAATATTTTTGTTGTGTATTTAAACAATATAATTATTTTTAAAAACTACTTAAGAGTGATCATCGGCTTGAATAGGATTCAAAGGTTTGGATTTTGGCTCACCTTTTTTTGCCTTGAGGAGTCAAATGACTTACATGAAGCCATCTGTAGATAAAATGCTGTGCATGTGTATATTTTCTGATTTCTCCAACATGAAATTAAATAAAGACTTCATAAATCACAGGTAGGTTCGGGTTTACCAGGGTGACCAGGCTGTACTATAATGTACAGTACTTACACAGTGCAAAGCATATCAAGTCTCACTTTAATCCTTGTTTATTCCCAAGCATATTAGATGCAGATTTTGCAGATAACACTTCAGCGAGTCAGTAATTGCTGTTTCATTTACGCTGACTCACATGCTCAAGAGTTAGTCTTTTTCAATGATATAAGCGATGCTACAGATTAAGGTAATCTTTATGAAAAGGTACACACATTCAATTGCGCAAGGTACATAACCAGCATAACTGTTACATGTTCACGAAAGAATGGTAATAATAACAGCTAAAATTCTGACTACAGATCATCTAAGATCATCATCAATCTATTTTACTTTTGTGTTTTGGCTCAACAAAATCATAATTTTCCACGCAACAGAAAGAAAGATCTTTCAGTGTCTCCTTTGTTTATAACTGGCAGATTTGTCAATTATTTTCTGACAGCAATACAGGCCAGTTAATAATAACAATCCTGAAACTAGCTTGGGTAAAGAGGGAATTTTGATCAGCAACTATACCAGTACTTTGATGTGTAACTGACTTTCACTCTGTAATATTAGCCATACTTTGGTAAAACGGGGTGTAAAGTAGCATAATTTTGGAAGCATTATTTCTGAAACTTCATTACTGCATTTTGGAGATATGATTAAAGTTTAGTGCAATGGTACCCATGATTCGAATCCATGGGAAGTACTTCATTCAGCTGAATGTACTTCATTCAGCGCGTGTTCAAACCGAAAATGTACATGCGGTGGCGCCATTATGTAAATATGCTCACTAGCCTAATTGCGTGTGTTCAATCAAACCCTATTGTTGTTTATTGTTGTCATACTGTTATTTCCTAATTGCTTATGGCTCAGAAGTATAGAAAATGGCTATTATTCCCCAAAAATTGTGCTTTTGTGACAAGGACAGTGATATTTTGAAATTTACCTATTTACCAGAACATTCCAGATAGATTCAGGACTGAGTAAACGTGGAGTAACTTCTAGAACTTTCTAGAACTTTCCAGTAATAAAAATAGTAGTATAAATACAGGGGCCTTAAGCCCACCAATTCAGTTTAGTTCCAGCTGCCTAAGTGGATACGTATCTGCATTTTTCTGAGATGGCATCAAGAGGCTGCAAGCATTGGGCAGATGCAGTTTGCTGTGTCTGTGGCCAATTTATCAGGACAAGAGCGAAAAAGTACTCTGTGGAAGCATCTGCTAAGATGTGTGAGATCTACAAAGCATATATTGGCATGCCTATCGGGGATCAAGACAAACCCTAGGCACCTCATTTCACAATTTTCATTGTTCTTGAAAAAAATATATATGAAAAATGTTGCGAGAATCTCTTGCACTTTAGTCATGGGTGAAATAATAAAAAAATGTAGGATGGCACAGAAGGGAAAAGAGAGCCATGATGTTTGCTATCCCAAGAATTTGGTGGGAACCCACTAACCACTCAAGCCACTGCTACTTTTGCATGGTGGACCCTTCCAAACACTGGACTGGCAAGAATGCACCTGCTATCAAGTATCCAGACCTTCCTTTATCCATCGCCCTGATGCCATACTGCCCTGATCTCCCTGTACCCACTCCTCCAAAGAGAGAGCAGCCGTCTTTAAGAGCAGCTTTATTTAGAAGAGAGCAGCAAGTCAGAGAGTATGGAAGACATTGTAGATCAAGGTGACAATTTCAGAGGTGGAGCCAAGGAGAGAAACCCATACTACCCCAACCAAAAAGACCTCAAGAACTTGATCTGAGATACTGGACTCACCAAGTCCAATGCTGAGATTTTGACATCTAGACTCAAGCAGTGGAACTTGTTGGATGAAAGTGTGCAAGAAGCAGATCAGAGGATGAGTCACCAAGCTTTTACCAGCTTCTTCACCCGTCAAGATGGGCTCTGCTTCTGCCACAATGTGATCAGTCAGTTCAAGGCAATTGGAATTGCCTGTAACCAGAATGAGTGGCACCTCCTCATTGACAGCTCATCCAGGAGCCTCAAGGCCATGCTGCTCTGTCTCTTCCCCTGGCACTAAGTGCACCTCAAAGAGGATTACAACAGCATCAAGACTTGCTGGATGCCTTGAGGTATGATGAGTACGTCTGGGAGGTCATCGGAGACTTCAAAATGGTGGCATTCCTGATGGGTCTCCAAGGCAGTTTTACCAAATTTCCCGGCTATCTTTGCCTTTGAGACAGCAGGGACACTAAGGCACACTACCACTGGCGGGACTGGCCACAGCAGACCATGTTCTCTGTGGGGAGGAACAACGTCAAGTGGGAGCCACTGGTGGATCCCCGAAAGGTGATGATGCCACCACTGCACATCAAATTGGGCCTTACGAAACAATTTGTCAGAGCTCTAGATAAGGAGTCGACAGCCTTCAAATATCTTCAAGACTTCTTCCCTAAGCTGTGAATTCGTCGGACCACAGATAAAGAAGATCCTGGAGTGCAATGAATTTCCCAAGAAGCTCACTAGTAAGGAGAAAGCGGTTTGGAACAGCTTTGTCGCAGTGGTTTGGGGCTTCCTGGGCAATCACAAGGCCGAAAACTGTGGAGCTGGTTGAGACTGGCAAAGAACTACATCACAATGGGCTGCAGGATGTCCCTCATAGTCTATATCCTTGATGCTCATCTTGATAAATTCAAGAAGAACATGGAAGCGTACACAGAGGAGCAAGGCGAGTGCTTCCACCAGATATACTGGACTTTGAACGCCGCTACCAAGGACAGTATAAAGAGAACGTGATGGTAGACTAGACTACATTTAAGGGCTGATTTGTGAAAGCAATTAACTCACTTTTAAATCTTTTGTGGTCATTTCTGTATTACTTTAGTATAAATAAATGTTAATTTTGATTCATGTTTTTTTCTTCTGACTTTATGTGAATGAAAAGACACAAATTCACCATTTTTCTCACTGGAAATAGGTAAATTTCAAAATATCACTGTCCTGGTCACAAAAGCAAAGTTTGTGGGGAATAATAACCATTTTCTATACTTTTTAGGCATAACCAATTACAAAATAACACTTACTACCCAGGAACAAAAATTGTGTTAGATAGTGTAATATTTTAATGAGTAAGGTATTTCAAGGCAAAACAAACCCCGTAATTACTGGTACAATGATATAAAAAGTCTAATGCAATAATGCATAAACAAACAATAATCAAGTCAAAAAAGGGAGGTAGTGTTACAGCAACCCATGAATTTTAAATTCTTGTCTTCATGTGATCAAGTTATACAAAAATCTGAATTGGGCAAAAATATTAAGAAATCAGAAAATTACATAAATTTCTTGACTTTTCAAACAAATCTGCACAACATTTCTATGTAATAATCATACATGACAACCCCAAGAGTTATACAGGTAATCCTTGCTTAAATAAAAGTCATGCACTTTTTTGTACCTCTTCAGTTGGGGGGGGGCGGTGGCTTATATGTGAATGGGTTTATACGCGAGTATATACAGTACAAATGTGTTCAGTGGATATTGTTTCAATCCATAAAGTTTCTCAAAAAGTTGTAAAGGTGAAAAAAATTTCTGCTACATTAAATAAATGCTGTATATGACCCATTCAAATTTTGACAGAAATATATGAAAATCACAAAGGCTATGGTTTTCTCCAATACCAAGTCACATAATAAACCTAGTTTAAATACATGAAGCCATTCCAAAGTTACTGAATGGAAATGCAATTCATGATGCAGGACAAACTTATGGGTAAAACTGGGGTTGTAACTCTGTCAAGTTTACACAGAAATAAGTGAAAACTGGATTAGTCCTAAATAATTTTAATACAAAAGACCCAATGACATATATTACATAATTTCAGTACAAAGAAATATATAAAATTTGGTTTAAATTCATGAAGTCCTTAAAGACTGATGCAGTTCAAGAGGAATTCTTGGTTAAGGAGCAAACTTTGTTGTCCGATTAACACCATAACTCTTTCAAATTTTGCAAGGAAAAAAAGAAAACTGAACTGGAACAAAGTCTTAATAAAGTAAAGCCTGTACCAAATTTACTTTCAATCCATCAAGTCCTTCAAAAGTTATTTGATGGAAATAACATTTTTTAATGGGTGCAGCCGAATGTGACATTAGGATATAGGTACCACTATGCACCTCCTTTATAAGATATGTCCTGACATAAAACAAAGAAGGGGCCCCGAGTGGCCGAGTGGTCTAAAGCGCTCTCCGTTACAGATCACTGCCATCTCACCTCTGTCTGCGTGGGTTCGAGTCTTGGATTCAGCCTATGTGGGTATGTGAGAAAGCTTGCCAGTAGCTTCTCGTGGGTCGGTGGTTCTTTCCGGGGTTTTCCCGGGTTCTTCCTCCACCATTAATACTGGCCGCCATGTATAGCCTATCGTGTGCTGAAAAATGGCGTTAAGCCCTAAAACAACAACAACAACAATAAAACAAAGAAATCATGATAAACATTAATACAGACAGACATATAGATACAAATTAGCAGTGAGACAGATTGTCTCTTACCTTCTTCAACTTTCATACCACAGCCAGCACACCTGTAGTTCTGTTTGGTCATCACAACATTTCTCCTGTAATTTATAAAATAAACATAGTTTGTTGTTTTCTTTTTTCTTACCTTCAGCAGGTCAAGAGTTCTGCCTGGTTAAAAAGTGCTGCAAAATAGCAACTGAACTCACTGAAGGTGCTAATATAAGCCAATCCAAAACTGTGTGCTAATATTAAGTATACCATACCATACAATATTACAATTACAGCATTCTGTACAAGTGTACCATATTTGTAATTCATACTAAATCACAATTACGACATGTTTTGTTGCCAGCAAGCAAACGACAATATAAGCCAAGACAACTTATGAAAGATTATTTAGCATATAACACTCGTATCTAATCTGTTAATGGGAGATTCACTGAAGAGAATAGATTGTATGTACCCATGTGTATCTACACTCTTACAAAAGTGGAAAATAATGTATCAGTATGATTGTATAAATATGCATACATCTAAATAATAATGTACTTGTGAATATACACACTTAAATCTGGATCATAATGCACCTATGTGTATCCATACATCTACAATTTGGATAGTAAGGTACCTATGCATATCCACACTTAAATTTAAATTATGTATCCATGGACTTAAATCTGGATAAAAATGTACCTATGAGTATCCACACACCTGAACCTGGATAATAATGCATCCATGTGTACCATACACTTAACTGGAAAATAATGTACCTCTGTGTTTTCCAATATCTAAATCTGAATAATGTACCCATATGTATCCACTCACTTAGATCTGGATAATATTGTATCCATGTGCATCCACATTAAAATCTGGATAAATACTCATTTGTATCCACAGTTAAACCTGAATGATGATACTGTACCTATGTGTATCAATCCACTTAAATCTAAAAAATGTAATCATATGTATCGACACTTAAATCTGGATAATAATGTATATATGTGTATCAATACATCTACTACAAAATACTGGATGTGCTGTTATTGTTTTGGATCAGCTTATTTTTTCATTGTTGTTCTTTTTATCCAGATTTTGTATATCAAGAATTCTATCATGAAGATATTAATCCTGAGGCATGTATGTATTACACTAGACTGGTACCTTGAATTAGGGTGAATATTAAAGATTATCTGCGCTCTTGGAGGTGCCCATTCCATATTCCCTCGAAGGCGTGTCTGAAATTAAACAATGATGTACCCATAATTTGCATTCTCTGATTGCAGGGTGAGATAGTAGGGGCTGTGGGGAAAAACCTACATACATATAGCTGTTTGGCAATGCCAATATCAAAGCCTCACCTTTCTGAAGGCTTTATAAAAGTTAAATACATATATGCAATAATAAAGTCATTTATGCATTAACAAAGACAGAAAATTACATCTTTTTAAAAAGTAACAAAATGGACATTGCTGATCTACTTTAAGTCAGGTCCAGCCGCAAACAACATAGACCCTGATCTGTCATTGCATAGACAGCAAGCAGATTAGTCTATATGTTGTTTGTTCTACTGATTATGGAAGTCCTAACAAACAACACAGACCCTGATCTGTCATTGCATAATCAGCAGGCAGATTAGTATATATGTTGTTTGTTCTACTGATTATGGAAGTTCTAACAAACTGCACAGACTCAGATCTGCTGGTGCATTATGCAATGGCAGATCTGGGTTTGTAGCTTGCATTTGATCTGACCTATATGTAAGTATATATGGTAGTTTAATATGATACAGATGCCCTACCAATAAGATGCAATGACAGGCAAAAATCATATTCAAACAGGGGCAAAAAGTCCATTAAAGTTTGCTTGAAAATGCTGAAAACTGAATTTAATCTAGTTCCTAATAATGTAAAACCTTCCAACAAATTTTGTTTCGATCTATAAAGCTGTTAAAAAATTACTGAGCTAGAACTATATTTGTGATGGATAGGACATGACATGATGTGGTATGGTGTCAAATAAATGACAGGACTGAATGGACAGGCATGGGTAAAACAATGTCTCATCCATAGATGCACCTGCAACAGGACTTATCTATAGCTCTACCCAATTGTACATTTCTGGAAGCAAACACATATTAAGTGTACTTTGTATCCAATGAACATTTTCTAAATCATAACAGACACAAATACAAAGTACTGACAAAATGTGAAAATGCAAAGCTGCATGTTATACTGAATTTAATGATGCATAATTTCTTCCTAAGTATTTTGGAAAATTGACATTAATAACCTAAAAACTACCAATTTGTTTAATATACAAAGAAATCTATATTACTTACTGTCAAGGAAGACTTCAATAAATCACAGTTATCTCCATCATCTGGGGAGATGGGATATGAATTTGGAAGTGGAAGTAGCTGCAACATTTAATGGATTATGAAAGCAGATGAATGTAATACAACATTTTTGTGCATGCTGATGTCTTTTAAATGAAACCTAAATGTTGAGAAAAGGATTCTGAGATCTTGCTTCAAGACAGGTAGCCTTGAAATGGAAGTGTTTCCTGTGGTGTGTTTAACTGTATACATTGAAACAGTTTAATATATTACATTACACAATGGTCTTTACAATGAGAAATGATGTTTTAAATTAACTTATTTTAATTTAATAGATTGATCTACAATCGCAAGTTCATTTAAAGCAGCAGCCTAAGCATGACAGACAGGTAGAAGAACAGACAAAGCATATACATGCATGCAGAGATTCATGTACTGCTCCCTCAATACCTTACACTCAGATAACTTCTTATAATGTGGGGTAGGTATAAATCACTTTTTTTCATTCAAGAAAATGGCTAATGAATTGACACATTTTTTAAACATGTAGAAAATCACAATCAAAATTGGTAAAAGAAACCCTGATATTAGTGCCGTTTTCATGATATTTGAGCTTGTTGCCTGTTTTCATCTTCGTTATTGTGTTCATTATGTATTGGCTGTTAAATTCGTATGTGTTTCTTCATCTCCTGTTTTGGGAACAAGAATAATTATACTTTTTCTCAGCTGTCTTGCTCCAATGTTTTTGAACAAACTGCCATCACATAATACTCGCCAGTCAACCCGTTTATGCTACGATGGACCCTCATTAATAGCTTTAAATGTTCACTCCTTGGCTCTCCACACTACACTGTGCTCTAGACTATACGAACTGGGACTACATTCATCATTACCTAAATGTAAACAGAAGCGAAAAAAAAACTTTTCAAAGCTGGCCGGCGTAGAACAGGAAGAATTCCAGTTATCTCCCTTATTTTGGCACAACCATTTAAAAAATTTTCAACCGTTAATTTAGATAACCTAATTCAAATCCCAATTAATTCGTCAACCTTTGTGTCAACTATCCAAGAAATACCTCTGCGCATTGCATTATTCAATGCCCAGTCAGTAGGACCACCGGAAAAGCGCACAGAAATAGTTAATTTTATCAACGATCAAAATGTTGACATATTTTTTGTGACAGAAACATGGCTAAAAACATCAGGTGATGAGCCCAAGTGTGTGGATCTAACACCCACTGGTTACTCCATCAAGTTGTTCCCCCATAATTCTCGCGGAGGTGGAATTGCTGTCATCATAAAGAACTCCATGATAAAACATCTTAACTATACCACAACATTCAATTTCGACCACACATCGTTTGAACTAGTCCAAACCAAACTCACACTGGAGCAAAGGTCAGTCCATTTTTTCTGCCTATACTGCCCTCCTCCTAGTAGAAAAAACAAGCTGGCTGACTCTCTCTTTTTGAAGCAGTTTCCAAATCTTCTGGACTATGGAAATTTGATAGGTGGCAACCTGATTATTCTTGGAGATTTCAACTTTCACTTTGACTGTCCCAGAAACTCAAATACATCAAAACTCATAGATTCCATTAATGTTTTCAACCTCAAACAGTCAGTTAACCAACCCACCCATAAACATGGTCACATTTTAGACTGGATTCTTCATAGACCTGATGATAACATTATACAGTACTCCCTGGTATCCCATGAATTGCATCAGATAACCTCTGCATTATATGCCATCTTGACGTATCAGTCCCTAACCCTCCACCTTTATCTGCTACTAAGAGAAACCTCCGTATGATAAACATAACCAAACTAATGCAAGACATCCAAGCTAACCTAACAACTTGCTTACCTCCTACCGCAGAACAACTCGATAACTGTCTGCGTTCATTACTTGACAAACATGCCCCAGCTACCAAGTGCAGAGTATCAATTCAAAAGTGTTCTCCATGGTATAGCAGTGCTAGGGACCAGCTTTGCACTGCTACAAGAGACCGCCGTAAAGCTGAGAGACTCTGGCTTTCCACCAGACTCACTATTCATAAGCAAATCTATGAAGTCGCTAAGAAGAATGTCACAAATTTAGTCCATGCAGCGAAATCAGCCCACTACACTACAAAGATCATGGAAAGTTCCAGCTGCAAAGAGTTCTTTGAGATTACTAACAAGCTAATGTCAAGAAACAAATCAACACCACTTCCAACTACCTTCTCTCCAGTCAACCTTCTGGACATGTTTGCAAATTTCTTCCGTGACAAAGTACAAACCATTAGAGATAAGCTTGACACCACAATTTCAATTGACTCGTCGTCACCATACAGTTAGGATACAGAATTTGAGTGGCAACCATTAGCAGCATTTGAACCTGTCTCTATGGATTTCGTACGTACAATCGTGATGAAGAGTGCACCAAAGTCGTGTGAACTTGATCCAATTCCAACATCACTGCTGCTTGAGTGCTTAGATCCAGTATTGCCTTCATTAACTGATGTTATTAATACCTCTCTCTTATGGGGAATTCCCATCATTTTTCAAAACTGCCATTGTAAAGCCTCTGCTGAAGAAACCAGCACTAGACCATAACGATTTAAAGAACTACTGCCCAGTTTCTAATCTCCCATTCATTTAAAAAATCTTAGAAAAGGTTGTTCTATCCTAGCTTGTATCTCATCTAAATTCAAATAGTCTTTTTAGCAATGTACAATCTGCATATTGCCTTTGCCACAGTACTGAAACAACTCTTCTAAAAGTAATTAATGATATTCTCTCTGCGTTGGATAGCAGATAGATTACAGTCCTCACCCTCCATGATTTGTCTGCAGCATTTGACACAATAGACCATGATATATTACTTCACCATCTCCAGCATGTATTTGGCATTCATGATACAGCCTTACTGTGGTTCAAGTCCTACTTGGTCAACAGGACACAAATTGTATCTGCAAATGGAATACACTCCACCCCAGTTGATCTATGTTGTAGTGTTCCACAGGGGTTTGTTCTTGGACCTGTTCTCTTCATTCTGTACACTCAGTCGCTCTCAAGTGTCATTGATCATCATCCAGTGTCTCACCAATTGTACGCTGATGACACTCAAATGTACAAATCTAGCCACCCAACTGAAGTTGATGCTACCATCCAAGGTGTAGAGAGGTGCATTTCTGATATGAAATCATGGATGACTTGTAACAAGCTGCAGATGAATGATGATAAAACTGAGGCCATTCTGATCACATCACAAAGACTTTCTCATTCACATTCTTTACCTCAAACAATAAATATCCGCAACGCCAATATTAAACTCACACAATCAGTACAAAACCTAGGTGTTACTCTGGATAGTACTCTCACATTGCACCAACATGTCATGAACATATGCAAGGCTGCATATCTTGAGCTGAGATGCATCAGCTCCATTCACAAATATCTTTCAGCTGATGCCACTAAAACACTTGTGTGTTCATTAGTACTTTCAAGACTGGATTATTGTAACTCAATCCTGTCTGGTTCATCTCAATATCTACTCCAGAAACTTCAAAAAGTTCAAAACACAGCTGCTCGGATCATACTTAGAGTACTACGATCAGAGCACACCTCCCCGCTGCTCTGTACCCTACACTGGCTATCCATTCAATCTAGAATCAAACACAAAATTTGTTCTCTGTGCTACATTTCACTGTCGGACTCTAGTCCAACATACCTATCTGACCTCACCCAGGTGTACACACCAGCAAGGTACTTACGCTCCTCTTCTGACAATCATATACTCATTATTCCCACTATGAAAACAAAGTCATATGGACAGCGTTCTTTTGCATACCAGGGCTCAGCAATGTGGAATGAATTGCCCACTGAACTTAGACACAAAGACAGTGATCACATTCAAGAAGGCTCTCAAAACTCACTTATTTCGACTGCAAGAACAAACTTAAAGACCTAATAATGTTTCCTACCTGAAATATTCTCAGCATGTTTTTTAATACTTTTAAAAAAAATGATTTTCTAATTTTGTGTTGTTTGTTTTTGTAATAATATTATTATGTTTCTTATCTTATAGGTGTTGTCTAATGTTGTAAAGCACTTAGAGCTTCTAAAGATTAGGCACTATACAAAGTCCTCAGTATTATTATTATTATTATTATTATCATTATTATATATTGCTCATTTTATTGTCTAAAACAGCGGTTAGTGTCTGAAATTTGAATCAACACCATGAAATTCTCAACTATTAATAAGAAGTCCTATATTTTGTTACATTTTCTTTAATCCCACCAACAACAAAAATTCTCATTATACTGTAAGTAACAATCTTTGATAAAATTTTGATCAGTGAAAATGTCAATAATGCCCACAATATGGTTCATTATGTGGAACCAAGTTCCAAAGTTTATAGCGAACCTGAAGTTCCTGAACTGGCATTCAGAGATATACTCAAGGATGAGCAGAAATTTCACTAGTACTTGCACTGAAATCACTGCATTAACATTTCACAAACAAAACAACTTTGAAAAGTTGAGTTTCAACATTTAAGTTTTTCTTTCATGAAACAAATGTCTCTACTTTTTGAACAAATGGAATCTTGTTTTCTTGTGCAAAATGCAGTCATGTAATACACAATGATTTGCAAGTATCACCTTGAGGCAGACATATATGTGATCTGTTGAAACCTCTAAAGTTTTTCATCTTTCAGAGATTGATTATTTTATAAAAGAAAAGTAATTTATTAAAAAAAAATAAAAAAATTAATTAGAAAAAGCTGTTTATTGACATTTATTCCCAACATGATAATAAAACAAGTACTCTGCAATTAAACAGTTCAACCCCTCCACCTTCTTGATGTCTAGCCTGGATGGTACAACCTTCTCAATTTTTCAGAGATCCGTCTCTAACTTGCTCACTCGCTTAAAGTGCTGTATTTTTTTTGACTCTGTTGTGCATGAGTTATTGAGGAACAGTTGTACATAGAGAAGAAAGACTTACAGATTGTGGAGCATCTTGTTCAGACACTAGCCAGTGTAGATCGGAAGCTTTGGGCAGTTGTTTCTCTGAGAATTTTTTCAGAAGGGAAATGGCCACAGATTCAGCTGAGAGGTAGTTGCTACTACTCTCCTGAAATGAGCTAAAGAGACCAAGAAAACCATAAAGCAACTACTGCAGTGGCATACCAATCAAAATTGTAACACTTTCTACTGCACTCCTCCCTTAATTCCACGACCTCCACTTGTCTCAAATACTCCCCCTCCCCCTTGACAGTGACCCAGTGATCATAACACAAAATCTGCCATATCTATGATGCATCTTTCTGCTATGATATCACATATAGGTCTTGATCCAAAATAATTTTAAATATCATTTGTAATTTAGATTTGTATATGATCTCTGACCAACCTCAGGGGACCCCAAGGTTAGGAGGAATTATTAAATATCGTTTGTAATTTAAATTTGTATATGATCTCGGACCACCACCAGGGGACCCTGGGGTTGGGAGGAAATGATGAAGCTTCTCTTCAAATGGTTACCACAAGTGTGGCATAAGTAAATTGGTACAAGTTTCACGAAACTTTCCACCCAATGGAGGAGATGCTGTTTACAGACAGTCAGACAAATGGATGGACAGAAAGACAGACAGACAAAGGACACCACAATATCCCCATCACTTAAAAAAAAACAAGCTTGAGGTACTGACGTAAAAGACATTGCAAATAATTCAGACAAAGAAATTTCAATCTTCATCATTTGTATTGTCATTTAGTTGAACCATGAAAATACTAAAATTAATCATGCGACCAACTCTTCAAAGACTGTTTCCCCATGTCACTACATTATCTAATACATTTAATAAAACTGGTTCTGTGTTATACTCGCTCATCTCTATGCAACTGAAATCCCTAAATGGAGCACTGACTTTAAGAGCTCATCATAAAGTCTTAATTGGAATGAGAACTGTATCTTAAACTCTCAAACTTTTGATAACAAGTCCCTACATGTCTTATATGGAGTATTCTTGAACTCAATGCATGCTTCCCCCTCCAACATAATGAAAACAAGATTTCCTACATATGCATGACATTTTTTGCTGGGATAGAGCACGAGTTCTTTATCTCTCATTCCTATATATGTGTGACACTGTGTGTAGGGATAGAGCAAGTGTTCTTTTTCTCTCATTCCCATATCTGTCTGACACTGTTTGCCGGGAAAGTGCAAGTGACTATTTTGTGGGATAAAGCAAGTGTTCTTTTTCTCTAATTCCTATATATGTATGACACTGTTTGATGGGTTAGAGCAAGTGTTCTTTTTCTCCCATTCCTCTATATGCATGACACTGTTTGATGGGATAGAGCAAGTGTTCTTTTTCTCTCATTCCTCTATTTGCATGACACTGTTTGGTGGGATAGAGCAAATGTTCTTTATCTCCCATTCCTATATATATGACACAGTTTGATGGGATACAGCAAGTGACTTTTGTGGGATAGAGCAAGTGTTTTTTTTCCTCTCATTCCTAAATATGCATGGTACTTTTTGCTGGGACAGAGCAAGTGCTCTTTTTTCTCTCATTCCTATATATGTGTGGCACTGTTTGCTGGGGGGGGGATATACCAAAGTAAAGCTATGATGCTTATGACATAATAAAATATCTACAAGGTTTCCAGCTGTTTTGTAAATGTAAATTTTATAGTAAATTATGTTTATCCGATACTTCTTACCCAATTACACTAACATTTGGGATATAATTCTGCAACCTGAATCCAGCCCTACTAAAAGATGAAAAAATTTCTTTTCTTAAACAGACAAAGGGCAGTAATTCTTGTCCATCAAACAGAAGCCCAGGTGGTGAGTAAACACAAATGGCAGCTAACAATAAACACAGTTTTAACTTACTAACAGGATATCAAATACATAGGTTATTTTTGTTACAAAGCAAGCTGACCTCAGAAGCCAACTCTGGATGCTATTAGGTGTACCGATTTTCTTTTAAGGATATCAAATAAAAAGGTTATTTTATTGCAAAGCAAGCCAACCTCTGAAGCTGACTTTAGATTCTTTTAAGTGTGCTGATTTTTAAAAAAATACAATGTTTGCTGACAAAGGGAAGTTAACTGTCACGGAATGGTGTAAAGGTTGTTAATTAAATACATGTACTCGGGTTTCGTTTCTTTTCGCTGTACAACGATGCCTGAGGGTGATTATATCAGGGTCTATTGTATTTCGAAATCGTGAGTACGATTCGTCCTGTGCCACACGTGCAAGGTGCCTTTGATAAAGAATAACGAAAATTCTAAAGGTATAAATACGTTACTACATGTAAAGGACCTTTACAATACTAATGGTTTTGTCAGCAAGCGGCCTGCTTAAAGGATTCGCACAACTCCAGCTGTAGGGCTGAGTTTTTGATGGTAGGAATATCCGGGGTGTCCGGTGTTGTCAGAGGGTAGAAACGTCCGTGTGTCTGGAGCGTTTAAGGTGCCGGAGCGTCTAATGTCTAGCGTCCGGAATGTCAAGAGTGACTAAGGTGACCCAGCTGTAGAGCCGTCAAAGGACCAGGGGGTCCGGAGGGTCTAATATTTCAAGTGTCCGGAGGGTCTAATATTTCAAGTGATCATAGTATTCCGAGGGTCCGGAGTCTATATTGGTTGTGAAATTGATTCGGAGGAGCTGTGGAGCGGATATGGTGCACGGGTGACGGAGTGCATCTCCACACATGTATTTTTAGCTGTATGCTAATTTTGGGTTAGTAAGACCCAGCGTATTATTCAGGACTGGAAGGATAGATTGTATATCCGTTCTTGTTTAGTGACATAATTTCGCTACCTGAGCGAATACATTTTTTACTATGTGTAAAGACTTACATTGTTTACTATTTGAGTGAACTATATTCATCTTTCCATTATTGAATCATTTGTGAAATCATTTATCCTGTGTTTTAGGGTTACTGAACTAATTTATTTGTATATTTTTTCCATCTTTGAAACTGTGCGTTTTTTATGTTAAATAGATCCAATATTTGGATTACAAATACGCCCACATCTTCATACTCCACTATTCATATAAATCGCCACATTAAATCATATATATGTGTCGTCATTACGTGTTCTGTTGTTAATCCGAAATATCCCACCCGGTTATCTTGTTACATTAACTTTAGTTCCTTTCCACTGGTATTCATGAGGATTTTGAAAATAAATTGAAACAGTCGAACAATCTTTAAAGTGATACAATATAGTACTTCATGCATGGACATTGATGACAAAGCACTGCCCAAAAGATTTGGAGAAAATAAAATCACTTGCAGAATTCATGAAGGCCAGAAGAAAAGATGATTTCACCAACAATATGTTCATAAACAGGGATGAAATTCCAGTGTACTTTGATCTCATTCCTGGACAAACTGTTGATAGGATGGAGGTTAACAGTGTGAGAATTAGCATGACTGGTACAGATTTTTAAAAATTCTGACATGAGGCCTCGCTCTTTCCACTTCAGTAAATAATCTTCTGCGGCATGAGAAAGCTAAAAAGAATATTCATACACCAAAAGAATGGCTCGTACATGTGCAGGAGAAGGGTTGGGTTGATAAGGTGATGCTGCAGTGGATTGAAGAGCCTTTTTTCAGGTACACAGTTTATATATTTTTTAAATAAAATTTAAGTTGGAGTGCATTTTTTCATGTAATTTTTTAATGAGTTGAAGGGTGTTCACAATTTAAGAGGGGCCCCAAGTGGCCGAGTGGTCTGAAGCGCTCACCATTACGGATCACTACAATCTCACCTCTGTCTGTGTGGGTTTGAGTCTCAGGTTCGGCCAACATGAATATGTGGGAAAGCTTGCCGGTAGCTTCTCATGGGTCGGTGGATCTTCTCTGGGTTTTCCAGGGTTCTTCCTCCACCAGTTATACTGGCCGACATGTATAGCCTATCTTGTGCTGAAGAATGGCATTAAACCCTACAACAACAACAACAACAACAACTTAAGACTCAAAAAAAAAAGTGTCCCAGAACATACAGTGCACAAAAAAAAAATAATTTACAACTAATTTATGGTGTCCCAAGAAATATGGTGTTCCAACATATATGGCAAACATGGTAATAGATGGAGGGAATGCTGAGCATATTATTTATACCTTGGGTATCCATCTAGAGAAGAAAGATTGTATTCCGTGTGTGAAGGATA
Organism: Sinohyriopsis cumingii; assembly: GCA_028554795.2. Taxonomy (NCBI): domain Eukaryota; kingdom Metazoa; phylum Mollusca; class Bivalvia; order Unionida; family Unionidae; genus Sinohyriopsis; species Sinohyriopsis cumingii. Next base: position 96,579,031 of record CM068828.1, read on the forward strand.
ATCTTTTCTCCTGCTTAAAGCAATACAGCCTATGGTTGCAAGATCCATCACCACAGGTTAAGATTATTTAAATCTTACCCACAGATTTCACTGGCAAATTCAGCAAACTTAAGAGGCTGTGTTGGTTTAATTAGGTCTGGTGGTCATCAGGGACGAGCCACAGGACCTATCAGATTCAGATTTTGTCTCTGCGAAGCTAAATCCACTAGATAAAAAACACAAAGGGTTGACTCTGTATACCATCTAACACTTTCTCTGATATCTTGGACTGAAATGTTGTGTTTGAATGCAAGGCTTGCATAAAATCACCGTTTTCATGATCTGAAGGTTGTCCTGACAAGAGTCAAGCATGAAGAAGATTATGTCATTGTGGTTGTTGTGGGGTTTAACGCCATTTTTCAGCACACGATAGGCTATACATGGCGGCCAGTATTAATGGTGGAGAAGGAACCTGGAAACACCCTGGAAAGAACCACCGACCCACGAGAAGCTACTGGAAAGCTTTCTCACATACCCACACTGGCTGAATCCGAGACTCAAACCGCTGCAGACAGAGGTGAGATGGCAGTGATCCGTAATGAAGAGCGCTTTAGACCACTCGGCCACTCGGGCCCCCAAGATTATCTGGAGAGGGGTGAGTGAAACACCTATGACCTTGTGCATTTGAGAAGATTCAGTTTGGTTGTAATGCATCTGGGTTGGTGTATTGCTAGCTCAATTAAATTTTTAACTTTAGACTTGTCCCATATGAGGGGGCTATCAAAATTATTGTGCAATTCTGACCCATTATTTTCTGTATTAATTTTGGCACAAAAACCATATGGGTGGGGTAAGTAAAGGCCCATAACTCTTCCCAAATGACTTACAGTGCATCCATACCCCAATATACTTATTAATCCCATGGTCCCACCCAGGGGTAGAACTCAGGATCAGGAGTGTCACTGAATGAAGGGAAGTGTGCAGTGATGATATTTTCCAAACATTACATTAATTGGTAAAGAAATAATAGAAATATAAGTAATGACAAAGAACTTTGTCCTAAATCTTTAACCAAAATATGAAGCAATTATAATTCCTTACCTTATGGCCCCACCCAGAGGCAGGAGTGGTAATGAGAAAATGGGAATATGGTATGATATTATATTCCAAATATGAAGTTAATCAGGTACCATATGTACTCACTTATTAAGTCAAGTCACAATGCAAAATGCAAAGACCCAGATTAGCTGTTACATAATGCACTGGCAGATCTGGGTCTGTGCTGTACATTAGGAGTAATCAGAAGAACAAACAACATAGACCCTGATCTACATTATGCTACGGCAGATCATGATCTTTTTTTTGCAGTTTGATTTGACTTATAAGCAATTATATATGGTAAGAATATTCTGAGAGAAATTCTGGAAAAAACTTTGACCAAACCACAGAAACAGACCCACTTACAAACCCACATGACCCTAATCCCAAATGACCATTACTGGAAGTATTAAAGAAATTATAGCATTAAAACTAGTTTCTACTGTATACTGAACCAAGGCAGTTTGATGTCAATATAAGATAAATATGGTAGGTCAGGGTAACATCATCTGCTTTTCAGATAAACCTACCTATTTTTTTGTTCTAAACTATTGCTCTTCTCTACATGTATGTCTGCATCTGAAACATAAATAAAGCTGTTAAGACACATGCAGGAAATATATTAAAACATAAACAAAGTGTCTCATCTACAAAAGAAAAGTCTAGGCTTGCATTAGGAAAGAAACCCTGTCACATAATGGCTGATACAAAACTACTTTATATCAATGAAACTAAAAATAAAAATTTAATTTTTAAAAAACTGACAGCATTCTTCAGTAAATTCCACATACTATTTATGGAGAAATTTCCATGTCAATAAGTTTTCATGAATTTTAGTTTTACAAACTTTGCATGGTCAATTTCCAATTATTTGATTTGAACATGTTCAAGATTACAGGACTGCAAAAATATGATAACTGTTTACTTTCCCTTAATCAACATTTTAATTGTTTTACTTCATATTCTTTTTAGAATTTTAGGCCAGTAAATAGAAAATGTTACACCCCTGCCCCATAGGCATTTTGTTCGGTGTTGCTGGACATAGGATTTTTCCACGATTGATGACCAGGACCAATCTTCTACAAACTTTTTAAACAAGTAAATCAAGAACAAAGTCTGAAAATTTTGGCCTTCATTAATTTGTATTAGAATGGAGTTAAAGTCACATAGCTTTCAGGATTTCATTTGCTCTGGTTACTTTATAAAATTTTTTTGATATGCAAATGCTGCAAGTAACATATCTAAATTGTTATTTTCATGCCTGAAATCAAGCTTTGTATTCTAAAACGTATGGGGTCAGGTGGCTAAAATTAGGAAAATTAAATCATATGCAAATTTCCACAATCATATACAGTAGATGACTTCACCATAACTGGCGATATCTTACAATAAAATCCAATGCACATTTGATTTTAAACATTGAAAATATATCAAAATAAAAATTAAGTTTTAGATGGATTTCATCTTTCAAGGCACTAAATAAACTACGTGTGTTTTTGAACCATAACACACCAAATCAAATCATCTTTACATGAATAACCATGTCTCACCATTGAGAAAGTCTGCTTGTGCACAATCAATAATAAATTGTGCAGCTCAAAATGTACTCATTACATTTATATAATTTCATCGATATAGTATCACATTTTACTAAGGAATACATAAAAGCATGCACAACAGGAATGTAAAAGATTCTAACATTAAGGTTAATTGAAGAAAACTTTAAAATGAGCTTAATATACTGATGTACATGCACACAGACTGCACATAATAATTACTATTTCAAAATTTTGAAAGCAGGCTCAACTGAAAACAAACAAGGATATATTACAATAGTGACACGAAAACCTAATCAGGTCATCTACATGTACACGTGGTCCAGACAATATTTGATATGCTGTCACACATTTCACAAAATTGTTCTAATTCTCCTTGTGCTTGTTGTTTCAACATATTACAATACATTCAAAGTTTTATTATATCTCAGTTCTGAGAACTGGTTCAACCATTTGCACTCAAAACTTCTTGACTTCTTCAAATTAAAACTGTCAGTACTCTTTTTTTCCATCATGAATAAAGTTTGTAGTGTGTATTTAATTTTCCATCATAAATAAAGTTTGTAGTGTGTATTTAATTTTCCATCAGGAATAAAGTTTGTAGTGTGTCTTTAATTTTCCATCATGAATAAAGTTTGTAGCGTGTATTTAATTTTTTATCATGAATAAAGTTTGTAGTGTGTATTTAATTTTCCATCATGAATAAAGTTTGTAGTGTGTATTTTAAATTTTCCATCATGAATAAAGTTTGTAGTGTGTATTTAATTTTCCATCATGAATAAAGTTTGTAGTGTGTATTTAATTTTCCATCATGAATAAAGTTTGTAGTGTGTATTTAATTTTCCATCATGAATAAAGTTTGTAGTGTGTATTTAATTTTCCATCATGAATAAAGTTTGTAGTATTTTAAATTTTCCATCATGAATAAAGTTTGTAGTGTGCATTTAATTTTCCATCATGAATAACGTGTGTATTTAATTCTCCATCATGAATAAAGTTTGTAGTGTGTATTTAATTTTCCATCATGAATAAAGTTTGTAGTGTGTATTTAATTTTTCCATCATGAATAAAGTTTGTAATATGTATTTAATTTTCCATCATGGATAAAGTTTGCAGTATTTTATATTTATGTTAACTCTGAAGAAAATAATATTATATTTTTTTGCATATCTTATTAATTGTTAAACATTTTACCCTATTAAATTATTAGTTGGCTGTTTTTACTACTAACAAAACTGTGATATGAAGTTCTTTATTTACCTGATTCATCTGGACTTTCCTAGTGCTCTCTGTATGTTTACTATTATTTGAAACAAAGCCACAAAGGACCTTAATGTTATAGCAAAGCTGACAATGTAAATGATTTAGCTGGATACCTGACAGAATGCATTGAAGTGTTAATGGAAACGCTTCAGCAGGCACTATATACTTTCATTTGCTGCTTTGCAACATGATGACATAATTAGGGAGCAATTATACCCATTGCTCAAGGCATTTTGACACCTGTCAAACAAAGATTTACCATGTACTTGATTTGTTTGAGAATGGGTTTGCAATTGTTCAGTTTTATGACTGTAAATTAAATATATGAAAAAGAACAAGAAACTGCATTCATAACTGTCCAACAAGAGTATTATACAATTGTTTTCAATATCGTTGCCACTGAACATGTCCAGCATATACAAGGTTATGTCAAAACATATACAAAGTTACGTCAAAACAAATACAAGGTTACGTCAAAACATATACAAGGTTGCGTCAAAACAGTTTGCATGATCATCATGTTAACATGGTTTTCACCAAAAACTAAGTTTAAAAAAAGCAAAATAATTCTCAGAATTGTCAAAAAAAAACCTGCCACAATCGGACGATGTCATGAAAATTTGATTAAGTCTTATGATATGAATATTCCAATTTCAAGCCGCACAGACTCCGCTCAGCTGTCAAATAATGCTGTCCAGCAGGTTCTACATTATGCAGTTTGTTAGGAGCAATCACAAGAACACAGACTGACCATGATCTGCTGGCTCATTAAGTGATGGTAGATCAGGGTCAAAGTTGTTTACAGTTGCCCTCACCTACACACGAGTGTTAATGGTAAATCTGCATACATATGTGCCTATCAAGTTTTGCTTGTGTTCAAATAGTGTTTGCAGACACACATACACACGGATGATTGGACCAAATAAAAATAGCCCTGCCGCAAGAAATGAGGCACATATAAATGAAAATTGTTATCATATATACTTACTCATAATTTGGGTCCAACTGCAAACTGCACAGACCCAGATCTGTTGCAACATAATGCACTGGAAAATCTAGGTCTATGCAGATGGTTAGCAATAACGAGTACTGAGTGCATAACTTTTGTCCATGATTGTAGATTTTATGGGTCATTTGTAACAACATATTGAATAGTTAATTTTGGTCCAGGATTGCAAGTTGTACTTTAAGATAATATCTGTAAGCCTTTTTACCTGGCCTTTTGACCTAAGGATCTAGAATTGAATTTGTTATAAAATTTGATGGGAAAATGACCCAAAACCTGGTCATCTTATTGTGTCTTAGTTTATTTTGGTTGAAGTTGTAAACAAGGTTTTTATTCCTATCAAAATATCAGTTCTTTAGTGTGTTCTGTTATAATTTGAGAGGAATCATTTTTTTAAAAAATTGTTAATTGGAATTACAAAGTGCCCACTGATATTTTGGACTGAAACATTACTTTGAGATTATTGTGAATTCATCCAAGGATATTACAGATTATATCACTGAGATACATTGTGACTGTGAGCATATTTGCACATTCAAGACTATTGGTAGATCAGTGCATTCAAGACTGAAATTAATTAAGAAGAACACTGAAATTCATGTGGAACACTCTAAACCAGGGGTGCACAACCCATAGCCTGTGGGCCGGATCCAGCCTGCGAACATGTTCTGTCTGGCTCTCAGGGCAAATTAAAGCAACTTAGAAATCTGGCTCATGAACAGTAATTATATTGAAGTAAAAACCTGTTTATTGTTATTTTTGTTTAATACAGTAGTCCCCTTCTTGAACGGCTCCCCTGACCAGCAGACACTTGCTCCTTATGGCCAGAATCTGTTGGCACCTAAGAGTTTGTGTTCAAAAGTACCCCTCACGAAAGACCACCTGGCTAAAGCGACCAGCATATTAGTGCAATAATATAAAATTTACCCCTCACAAGCGGCCGTATTTTATTTTAATATGTATCCAGAACCAGTATTTCATTCACAATGTGTGTTAAGTAATCTGATTTCTGTTTACCGATGTCAGGTTTTTGTTACTGAAAGAAGTGTTGACTAAAGTCAATGTACCAGTAAGGTTAATATCATTTATGCCTCATGAGAAGCCACATTTATTCCCTAAAGCTGAGAAAGACTCAAATTTTAATCCATACAAAAGGGTAAGTACATGTAATCCAATTAGCCTTACTGCTGTGTTATCATAAGATGTCCGGTTTAGTCACTGATAATTGTTAAGATTACAATTATTGAACAGTAGTAACAGCTGAGAAGTGGCAGTATCAATGGACAATACACAAGTCAGCAGGAAAATGGTTTGATAGCCTTTATGGCTTCCCTTAGTAAGATGTTAAGCTTGTTCACTTTGATAATTAGTGGCTATTACTATTGACAATAATTGTCAAAATTACAAATCCTAACGGCCGTGAGGTCAAATTTGTCTGATGTTAATGGTACATATCGAAGCCGTTTTGGCTTCTCTCACTTAGTGTAAAGAAATGTATAAAAACAAAAGAGTATCAAACTGAGACTAATGAATCAAGTGACAAGATAACTTCCTTTAAAAATACACAGCAATTTGTTTACATGCATAAAAAATTGTTTTATCAGAATTGTAGTCATCAACATGAATAACTTACTGCAAAAAGATCAACATGTCATCAAGGAAAAGAAAAATTCTCAGTTTAGAAGAGAAAGTGAAAGTAATTCAACCAATGGGGGGGGGGTCGAGGATCCTTGCAGAAATATAATGTCAGAAAGACTAAAAGATAAACAATATCATGAAAGATAAGGAAACAATTCTGCAGAAGTGGGAAGGTGAAATGGACGGAGAAAGGAAGACTGTTTTAGCTAGGAAATGTTTGTATCCTGATTTGAATGACAAGAAAAAAGCAACAATTTTGTCAGTTGAATTGGCATATGATGACTTTACCACAAGTAACGGATGGTTGCACAGATTTCAAGTGCGACACAATATTAAGTGTTCTGTCCTTAGTGGAGAATCAGCTGATGTTAATAATGAAGTTGTCGAAGATTGGAACAAAAGACTAAACGATATATGTAGGGGATATGACAGCCAGTAAATTTTTAATTGTGACGAGACTGGTTTATTTTTTAGACTGTTGCCAACAAAGTGACAGATGATGTGATCTGTAACATAATTATAAAGACAGTTTCAAAACTATATCAATGGTTATTCATAAAATTCTTTTGAAAATGATGAAACAGTTTGTTTTACATTTATTTCACAACATGCATATGATTTTTTAATGAAAATATTAAATGTTTTAGAATTAAATGTACTTGTGACTTTCTTCATATGTATTTACTATTCGCATTTGTCATCCCCCTCTAGAAAGGCCACCCTCATTATAAGGCCACTTCCCTGCTGCAATATAGGTGGCCTTATAAAAGGGGGACTACTGTAATTCATCTGTTTCTTTAGTGTTGTGAGACTTTCTCATGTGCTTTAATATCGTCAGTATGCAAATGGTTTTTATTTTACTATGTGCTAACTTGATGTTATAAACCACTTAGAGCTTTTTCAAAAGATTAAGTACTGATGTTAATATTATTATTATCATTATTATCATTAATTTTATCAAAAGAAGGACAAATGGACAGAATAAGGGTATCATAATATCCCCCATATTTAAGCATGGGGATATCTCTCTGATTTGGGTTTGATTTGGTGCTTACAGCAAAGCAACACTTGAAGGTTATTTAGTGCCAAGGCAATTGTAGTCAAGTGCCTCGCCCTGAGACCCACTACCCAGACTGATCCATTGGTAGGACCTTTCTGTCTGTGAGTCTAACATGCTAACAACTAAGCCACCATGTCTCCACAAGATCTCTACATTAGTTTGTCACCTGAATACAGTGATGCCAGTGATGCAGATAATCCATTGCTCTTCATCTTGCTCAAGGCCTTCTGGTCATCCTCTTTACTCTCTGTCACTGAAAGACAGTAAACATGTTCTAGGATGGTCTCAGCCTGTCCAGACTGATACAGAATGTATATATTATTAAGATCATGTCCCCAGTAGTAGTATTAGGTCACTAAATGTATCATGTCATAATACACATGTTTACAATAAATATTGTGTTATTATACACATAATGTTTACAGTGAGTGTTATATCGTGATACACATTATGTTAAAAATGAATATTGTGTAATAACACACATGATGTTTACAATGGGTATCATGACAAAACAGACAAGTTTACAACTGGTATCATGACAAAACAGACATGATGTTTACAATGGGTATCAAGACAAAACAGACATGATGTTTACACTGGGTATCATGACAAAACAGACATGATGTTTACAATGGGTATCATGACAAAACAGACATGATGTTAACATGGAGCAGCTCATCTTTGGTTTCGCTTCAATCTCTCCCCAGGACCTAGTTTGTCAGTCCACTGCATAGCAATGAAACTGAAGCCAACTTGGTGAATGAAGCAGTGTTAAGAGCCCTTCTGCCAAAGTTGATAAAAAATGTACCAAAAGTATGGTTGATAAGTCATAAACTGCTTTATCATTTTTCTTATACATGACCCCTGTCATTCCACTATTAAATATTCTCGATGTTAGCCCTAACTTGTATATTATACTTGAAATAAACAAATGCAGCTGTTTTATTTGTCAGAATTTTTTGTAATAAGACCAGTTACATTTTATAACAAAGAGGCACAAGGTCTCCCAATAGAAACCTTTAACTTAGTCAAGTTGCATCCTTAAGAAAATTAGTTCTCAAATGAGCATAGCTTTGGGCACAGCACAACAGCTGTCTATCTTCTGTGATGCCATCAGTATGCTGAGAAAATCATTTGATAATCACTGGGATTTGTCCCATGGAGCCATGTGACTGACCTCAACCAAACAGAGAAGACATTTTTATTTGGATTCAGTGTTTTTTTCACAAGATGTACATGTTTGCTTTTCAAAAATCAGTATTCATTTATTCACTATTCATTGTTTTGTACACTATTAGTATATAACCTTGTTATAACCCAGTATAAGGCTTCCCACTTATAACATGTGTCACATATGGCTCCTATGTGTGGCGCTATATAAAGGGCACACTATTACATGACTTTTTTTATACATTCTGCTGAACGTTCATACATTTTACACAGCTAGTCCTGCCATACAAATCAAAAGATATGAATTTAAATATATAATTACATTCATTAAAAACATCAACTAGTTCTTTATGGTTACACAATACTCATGGAAAAGACTGAATATGTTAATATTCTATTTAATTTGGTCAAAGTCTACAGCAGTGAAAATGATGACTCATACAGCCAATTACCAGTAGACAATGCCTTTGTCTTATATTCACAATGCACAAGTGGGTTTATGTTAATCTGATCTGCCATTAACAAAACTTTTGCTTATAACAGGTGAAGTAAACTGACAAAATGTTCTGTCTAGTCTGTATTTGAAAACATCACTATTCATTTATAGTCAATTTATCTGTGTAAAATACATGAATGTGATACCTATCTGGAGTTCAGAGATCTTTTCTTTTATTAATTATTCTTTCTTAACTGAAGGCTCATGATTTCTAATGTCCCTTATTTGAACATTCTACAATATAAGATTACAATCCATGTATATTAGTCAAAGCATGCATTCAAATCAGCTTGGAGTTGGAAATAATTTTGTTTTTCTCTTTAAAAGTCAAACACAGAAAATGAATGAGTAAATAATTAGGTAAGAGTTCCATATTAAAGTAGGAAAATGATCAATTAAAGGACAATTACAATTACAGAATGATCAATAACTGTGAATTCACTATCTTTCGCGGGGTTCCAAATTTAAATGGCTACCAACATTCATGGTATTTGTTGTTTTACAAAAACCCAAATTTAAAGAAGTTCAACCCAATAAACAATCATACTATTGTAGAGGCAAAACTACCTAGTGCTCATTCCACAAATTCAAGTACCAAGAAAAAATGGCATTCTCTTCAAAGCCACTATAGCAAAAATGAATTCAAAGTACATGATTCCAAATTTTAGTGCCAAATACTCACAGGTTAGCTCAATGTCTCGATCATCTTCACTTAATTCAGGACTGTCTGTTAATAAAAAAAAAAGAGAAAATATATGACTCCTTGCAAGCTTACATCAATCTGGCATGGTATCTGCTTTTACAATTAAGAATGACATTAAAGAACATGTATAAAAGTAATATATGGACAGGCAACAAGAAGATTTACAACAAAACTGATATGACTTGTATAACCATTTTAACTGGCTAAAGAAGATATGGAAACTTGAAACTATTTCTATCAACAAATAGAAATAAAACAAAGGACAGCATTTATCAGTCTGAATGAGATTATTAGTAACATGTTTGTATGGAATATTGTGACAATCTTGAATCCAATACAACCTGAGCTAAAGGAAGTATGGGGTCATAACATTCTGTACACCCTGTAACGAATTTATAGCCTAAAAAAATCTTTTTGCAAAGTTATTTGTCAAAAGAATGACACATGAAAATCTTTAGCTGCCAATGTTGACAATGTGTATGATTGTTTACAAAATGTATGCCAGCTGTAACATAAACAAATTCTGCAGAGCAAATGATGAATCAGACCTTTTCTGGAAACCTAGCATTTATTTTTGGTGGTTATGCCCACTGAGTAGTATTATCAAAAATATTCATTTGAATATGGCCACTGATATTAAAGATAAATAACTTTTGAACTTTTGACACAGCATCTCGAAGTTGTTGCCATCATTAATATTGCCATAGCTACAGTAAAAGTAATACCTATGTCTCACCATTGACAGGCATGGCATAAGCATAATGAGCAAATGACAGATAAACGGTCTTGTAAGTGACAAACGTAGTCATGGACACCACTCACAATGAATGAACCAACAAATACAGTTTTCAAAATGTGCATTAATTCCAGGCAATGACTCAGAAACTTTATTTACTAAAATCCATTGTTCATAGTCGTCTTTCCATAAATTGAAAATTATGCCCTCTTATCAAGACATAATCATACAATTTACTCAACATGCAAATAAATACAATTTAGCCACACATCATGCAGTTAAGTAACTATCATGCATTCAACATGCAGTATAATGACCCAAAAAAAAGAGATTTACGTTAGCATAATCTGTTATTTTCCTGTAGGACTTTGATCTAACTATTAAACTATAGCTAACCTGACACAGCACTAATGCTATTGATGATGTTGGTGATGATGTTGGCAGATGTTGAAGTTTTGACAACAGAATAGAGATATTTCTGATAACTAGGCTTGGTACAATGAATATGACAGAGCCTGATGATGATGATGGCAACAATGATGATACCAATAATGAGATATGATAATATTAGCACATTATATAGTGGTTAATGTGGTTGGTGGTAGTACCTGAGTGGTGACAATCAAGTAGATGTGGTGGCAACAGTAATAATGGTAGTAGTACAGTAAAAACTGCCTCTTCTGCCAAAAAACATGGTCTCTCAAGACCAGTGGTCTTCGAAGACAGGTTGTAACACTATATAAACAATAAATTCATGCACTGTGATGCTGGTCTTTCGTGATTGGTTCTACTGTAGTAGTTGTAATTGTAAGTGTTACAAGTATTAGTAGTGGTAATTGTCAAAGTAGCAGTGTGTGTGTGTGTGTGTGTGTGTGTGTGTGATATGGATTTTTAATGTAGCTGTAACAATTTTTCAGTCATATCGCTATGACATCTGCAGTGTGATAGTTTATAGTAATGTCTAGTACTGGGGAATCATGCTGCAGACATGTAACATGATGTCCCACCCTGTCACATTATCCTGACATGAGGCTGACCAATCGTAACACTAACCTCTTCATGCTGAGCACTTAGTGAGACAGCTGCTAGTACCATTTTTGTAAGTCTTTGGTGTGACTCAGCCAGAGTTCAAACCCACGACCTCCTGCATTCAAGGCGGATGCTCTAACCACTAGGCCATTGGGGTGGTCCAAGTTACATTAGTAACAGTAATAATGGTAGTGATGGTAGTAGGTGTGGTGATCCTGGTAGTTTTTGAACTGTGTTAGTTAAATAGCAACATAAGCATCACTAGTAGCAGCAGTGGTGTGATGGTTATGGTAGCTTAGTGGAGTTAGAGCAGCACAGTTTGAAATGAAAGTAGAAACAACAGTAGCAGCAGCTCAAAAAATGAATTTATTTTATAGCTTGAAATGAGAAGAGGGAACAAAAGTCTTCCTCTGAATCTGGTCCAGTATTTCAAGACTGAGGGTGGGAAAAGAATATATCCATCCTCTTGGAGAACTATCTCTTTTGAAAGGAGGTGGGGGAAGTTTCATTAGTGACCAAAGAGAACAAACTAAGACTGGTTACATTTCAACTTTCAAATGTTTAATCTTGGCAGAATTATAATAATGGTATATGTACAATGTCTCCTATCAAGAACTTTATGATAGCAGACATATGTTTTTAACTGTTACCACTTTATACCCACTCCTATACCCTATACTATAAGTAGCACCCAAGAGATATGCATGCATCATTTTCTTCAGTCATCCGATTTGCCTGCCTATAGCACGATACAATACATATCATGATGGCAGTCTATTGAAACACAATGGTGGGACTCACTGTATTAAATATAAGTCAACATGGTAACAGTTAAAGGAACAAAGGTCTTTTTAACTTGGAGCATCTTCAAGCGTAGTTGGTAAGGTGCTTGGTACAAAATGATAATTAAGAGATAATTAATTATAATTACTGTTAAAATGGAAATTGTTCTTTATGTAAATGTCTGATTTTAGCACATGCTCAAGCATTTATATTATCACTAAGAACTATTAATATATCAGCCCTAAAAATAAATGCATCAGTTTTGAAGAAATAAATCTCAACTTTTCAGTCACACTCCAATGTTTCAAAATCGCTAACAGCATTAGAAATTTATTATCATTTGCAAGACTCTGCAATATCTAGTAAATTTTCACTCTTTAAGATAAACATGTCTTGTCAGCATAGAATTTTTTTATGATAAATTCATTTTGGTATTAAAAAACCCACACATTTCAAAATGATGCATTTATTTTTTGAATCAGTATATTAATGAAGGCTCCAAGTTTTATTCATTTCATGGACAAAAAAGTATATGTGTAGGATTTTCATATATTCACTGATAATGAAAGGGGGATCTGTTCATCCCAACTGCAAGTCCAAGAGAAGATTATGTAGCTTAGATATACGTGACATACACATTTTGCTAATCAATAATTTGCATTCTTATATTCCAAGTCATTGCACAGTAACATGCACTTGGATTCACAAATGTATTTTGTTAGTATTGATATGGCTGATAGAAATTTGATGATCAATTTATGATTTTACCTGAAAAGACAGAAGTGGATGGAGAACTGTTTGGTGTAGTGGAACTCTGACTTGTTGTTTGGTCAGCTGTGATAAAATGAAAACATTCATAGCAAACAAAAACTATGACAACATATCCACAAGACCTCTTAACTGTGACTGGTAAATTATACCCAAACCACATGCATAATACCCATATGTGCTGGCTCTAGAAGGGCAAGGAGAAAAATGACCAACAGGTCACAGTGATCATAACCTCTGGTCAAGATATGTCCAGGATCCAAATTTACTAATCAGGAACCATTACTTTCTTTTTAGATTTACCATGACCTATTGCTTTAGACCCAAGAATCTAAAGGTTTCTTTGCAAGCCATGAACAAATTTGAGCGAGGGGAGGCTCAAGGAACATACTCAAGAATAAAGGTTTTTCTGCATAACTCATTTTCTTGGACCTATAATGACCTTGACCTCCAGAACTTTTAACTCCCAAATGAAAAAGCCTTTCAATATAGTAAGTACAAGCTCTTCAAAAACTCTGGCCAAGGTACATGTTCTAGAAGTAAAGTTATCATACAAAACACATTTTTCTTCTTTCAATCAAAGTGGCCATGACATTTGACATTTTGTTTACAAAATCAACAGGTTTCATTTTTACCCAACATGCAAGTGATCCACAAATGTTGATGAAGTTAAACAATCAACAACAGAAAGTTTTTTGCAGCAACCGTATTTCTTCTTTCAGTCACAGTGATCATGTCCTTTGATCTATCAAACCCCAAACTGGTTTCTTGCTTACCCTTAGTGCCATCCATCCACAGAGTTTGATAAAATGTTGAAGTTGGAGAACTAAAATTATCATGGAGAAATGGTAAAGCTAATGGAAAAATGAACAGATAGAAAGATAGATACACAGACAGGATCACAGCATAATACAATCCACCACAGGGTAGGTGAATAAAAATCAGTGATAGCATTTATTTTTTGTTTTGGATTTGGTTCAGTCTTTTAAAACCCAGTAGGTAAAGCAGGTTCACGCCTTTGGATTCAAATTGTGTAAATTGATCAATTATGAGACAGAGAGAGAGAACACATCATTATGACACCCTTATGGTCAACAAAAGAATGCACTGTTTACAGCTACTGTCTGTGCACTCATATGAAGAACTCATTACAGCACGTGATAAAAAAAGAATAAGCATTTAAGCAAAATACATGTAACAAAATGTGAATCATTACTTAAATGTTGATGGCAAAGAAAAGGTAATCACACAAATAATTAACTAAGAAACATGTGATCACGTTACTGACAACACTTTGGCAAATAACTAAATTTTACAAAATCAGCTTGCTGTAAATATCTTATGCTTATACAATATAACCTGTCCTGTGAGAACACTCCTTTTGGCCAAAAAATGGTCTCAAGGAAGGTGGTCTCTCAATGAGAGTCATTATTTTATATAAAAGATTAGTTCTTGCTTTATTTACAAGTTATCTCAATACAAATGGTTTTTCAAAACAGTGGTCTCACCAGAGAGGTTTTACTGTCAAAATCTGCATAAAGAATGAACAAAATCTTACCTTCTATGTTTTTGTCTTATCACATGACATTTTAAAAGTGATACCATGTCCTTTCTTTCACAGGCTTGAAAAAAATGTTAGATATGAGGCAGAATTCTAACATTAGCTGACTGAAGCTGATAATTGTAATTATTAATTTGTGTCATTTGTTCAATCTAACCTGAATTTAAAGTCCAGTGAGATAAATGAAATAATTTCAGGTCATGGTATAATTATTCAGTTGTTTTAATACCCCATCTTTACAACTATGGTATATATATATATATATATATATATATATATATATATATATATATATATATATATATATATATATATATATATATATATATAGCTTGAATTTAACACAAATTTCTTTGTAGCCAGCAGGACTAGTAAACTGAGAAATTTACTAGTCCTGCCAAATCTTTAATAGTCTTGTTCACAAAACAATGTCACACAGCTTTCATGTACATTTACCGATTCAGTTTTAAAGTTCGAACAACCCGCAACAAAACTTGATGTTTTCTGTGTTTGTTTTTGCGAATTACGTATGCCAGTTACACCACATAACGTTCCTTTCCTCGTCATAATTCAGCCATTCCCTGTCTTTTGTCCATTTCTTCTGAAACTTTCCATTACGCTTTTCCCTATCATAAGAATTATTCATCATCATTCTCATTAAACTTTTGCTTTTTATTCCGATGGCTGAACACCTATAAAATGCCACATTTTGCCTGTCTTATAAGGAGGGAATTGTGCCTTGTTTTGAAATACAAGATGTTATAGTGTAGCTGACGCGAATTATTTAAAGCAAGAAAAGGAATGGCACAGTGTCCTTCATATAAGAAGTCAGAGCAAGAAACACGTTTCAAAACACGTGTCTTTGCCCCCTCCCACAATTAAATGGCCTCTCCCCAACAAAGACTTAACTTCAGGAGATGTTCTGCATGATCAAAGCTGTGGCTATTGTAAACACTGTTATAAAATATTAGCATCAGAAGATAGTGTTAGTTTCAGCTAGGAAATGGTGTGTTCCCATCAAATGAAGCCATGTGACACTCAGCGCATTGTATTTAACAGCTCCAATTATGGTATCATAAGTCATAAGTTTGGTAATTGTTCCTAATTAATCAAACCTCAATGTATTGTTGAAATTAATAATATGGCAGAAAATTTTCAAATCTTAGATGCCCATGCTCAGAGATTTTAATTCCCAACAAATGTACGGCATTCTGCTTGGATACCTCTATGTGTATTCAATTATTTGTTCATTCTTGTAAGGGAAAAATATAAAAACTATTCTTATCATCATAGAAAAAGTAGTTGTATGGAAAGGATGTGTCAATAACATAATCATAATAAAGTGATCTAATTCTTATAATTATTTAGATAGAAATGTAAAATATGTAGTTTCCTGTTTGTGACTGTTGGAGCATTTGCATAGTGAGCAAAAAAGGAACCTTAAACAAAAAAACGTGCAAACTAATTTCTCTGAATAGTTTTTGCCGTGTTCTTTTGTGTGGTATACCACTTTGTAGTTTCTTACTGTGGTCGAGTGAATAAACTGTGATACGTCATTTTTTCATGTAATTGGTTATCAGATTAATTAGGATCAATTACCAAACTTCCCGTTGTTAATGACGGGACCATAATTTGCGCTGTTAAGTGAAATGCACAAAATTGGATGGATTCTTGTTATGGAAATGCACCTTTCCGAGGTAGAAGTTGGCTTCATCTTCTCATGCTAATATTTTATGTCTGTGTTTACAATGGCCACTGCTTTGATTCTACAGAACATCTGCTAAGTCAAGTCTTCATTAGGGAATGGCGTAAACAAACGCTGACTATTGATAACCGAAACTTACTAGCCCATTGGACTATTAACATTATGAAAGTTACTAGTCCGACAGGAAATCTGCAAGCCTTGGGCTAGTGGACTACCGCTAATTTCGAGCCCTGATATATATATATATATATATATATATATATATATATATATATATATATCAGGGCTCGATATATATATAATATCCATAATGCACTTGCAGATCATGGTCTTTGTTGTTTCTTCTATTACTTCAATATACTGCAGAGAAATAGATCTGAGATTGCATTGTGCAATGGGAGATCAGGGTTAATGCAGTTTGCACAATGACTTGTGTTTGTGGGTTTTTTAAAAAAAAATTTAATGTAGCTTTAACAATTTTAGGCTTATCAATACAATGTCTGCAGTGTGGAAGATTAAAGGGATGTCTAGCACCAGGGCATTATGCTGCAGACATGTAGTATGATGTCCCACCCAGACACACTATCCTGACACAAGGCTGACCAGTCCTAACACTAACTTCTTAATGCTGAATACCAAGCTAGGCTATTGCTAGTACCATTTTTTAAAAATCATTGTAAGACTGGCATTCGAACCCATGACCTCCTGCATTGTACCCCATTGCTCTAACCACTATGGCCACCAGAGAGGAATGTTGGATTGAACTAACATGCTTGTGTATATTGTACATTAAAGGCATAAGAGTACTTTTATTAGAATATTAACTTTTATTCAAGTAAAGGAATTTAAACTTACTAAAGGCTGGAACTTCCCTCATTTTCTGAAAATAAGAAAATTTGGCTTGTTGGTCATAGGTGTTCTTACAAGTTATTCAAGGTATCTACAAAAGTATTTTCAAAATTTGCTTTTGAATAAATTCATTGCATTCAAAATGCCAAACTGTCACATTAATTGCATTCATAATGTCAAACTGTCATATTAATTGCATTCATAGTGCCAAAATGTCACATTAATTGCATTCATAATGTCAAACTGTCACAATAATTGCATTCATCATGTCAAACTGTCAAATTAAATGTATTCATAATGTCAAACTGTCACGTTAATTGCATTCATAATGCCAAACTGTCACATCAATTGCATTCATAATGTCAAACTGTCACATTAATTGCATTCACAATGCCAAAATATCACATTAATTGCATTCATTATGTCAAACTGTCACATTTATTGCATTCATAATGCCAAACTCACATTAACTGAATTCATAGCACCAAACCATCATATTAATTGCATTCATAAAGCTAAACTGTCACATCAATTGCATTCATTGCATTCATAATGCCAAACTGTCACATCAATTGCATTCATAATGCCAAACTATCACATTGATTGCATTTATTGCATTCATAATGCCAAACTGTCACATCAATTGCATTCATTGCATTCAAAATGCCAAACTGTCATATTCTTTGCATTCAAAGTGCCAAACTGTCACATTAATTGCATTCTTAAAGCTAAACTGTCACATCAATTGCATTCCTTGCATTCATAAAATGCCAAATATCACATTAATTGCATTCATAATGCCAAACTATCACATTAATTACATTCATAATGCCAAACTGTCACATTAATTGCATTCATAATGCCAAACTATCACACTTACTGAATTCAGAGTGCCAAAACCATCATATTAATTGGATTCATAAAGGTAAACTGTCACATCAATTGCATTCATTGCATTCATAATGACAAACTGTCACATTAATTGCATTCATAATGCCAAACTATCACATTAATTGCATTCATAATGCCACACTCACATTAAATGAACTCATAATGCTAAACAGTTGCATCAATTTCATTCATAATGCCAAACTTTCACATTAATTGCATTTGTAATGCCAAATTGTCATGTTAATTTCATTCAAAATGCCAAACTGTCACATTAATTGCATTCAAAGTGCCAAACTGTCACATTAATTGCATACAAAAAGCTAAACTGTCACATCAATTGCATTCATTGCATTCATAATGCCAAACTGTCACATCAGTTGCATTCATAATGCCAAACTGTCACATGCATTGCATTCAAAGTGCCAAACTGTCACATTAATTGCATTCATAATGCCAAACTGTCACATTAACTGCATTGATAATGCCACAATCACATTAACTGAATTCATAATGCTAAACTGTCACATTAATCGCATTCATAATGCCAAACTGTCACATCAATTGCATTCGTAATGCCAAACTGTCACATGCAGTGCATTCAAAGTGCCAAACTGCCACATTCACTGCATTCAAAAAGCTAAACTGTCACATCAATTGCATTCATTGCATCCATAATGCCAAACTGTCACATCAATTGCATTCATAATGCCAAACTGTCACACGCATTGCATTCAAAGTGCCAAACGGTCACATTAATTGCATTCATAAAGCTAAACTGTCACATTAACTGCATTGATAATGCCACAATCACATTAACTGAATTCATAATGCTAAACTGTCACATTAATTGCATTCATAATGCCAAACTGTCACATCAATTGCATTCATAATGCCAAACTGTCACATGCAGTGCATTCAAAGTGCCAAATGGTCACATTAATTGCATTCATAAAGCTAAACTGTCACATCAATTGCATTCACTGCATTCATAATGTCAAACTATCACATTAATTGAATTTATAATGCCAAACTGTCACATTAATTGCATTCATAATATTTATCTGAATCGTCTTGCCTCAAATTCCTCAGAAGTGATTAAAGAACTCTCCCTTTTTCATTTAGTTAAATTGCTGTCACTTTTCATTGTAAACTGAGAATGTCTGATGCCGTTTTTCTTTTTCTGCAACAACTTATTCCTTCACTGGCAATTTTTGCAGTTACTATACAAGATGCTAAGTAATTACTAACAAAGTGAGCATGCCACAGAATGGACCTTTTATTTACTGATTTAGTCTGGAACATTTTCAGCTAATTTTCAAAATCACTGAGTGAAGCCACAATAGCTAACATACCAGTTTAGTATCTGCCAAAAAATGGATATCATGCTAACTTGAGCTCATCAATATTGTGCTTCCCAGCAGTAGGCTTTTGTCATATTGATGGTTATCAGTGGTAATAATAGCCAGTAATTATCAAGATAACCAAACCTAACATCTAAGGAACACACAGTAGAAAGTATAAAATCAGATTACTTATGTATTGGTTTGTAATCATTTAATGACCAGACCTCAGTGACAGGGTAGGGTACCACTATTTTAATGTTGCTGTAACCAATCAAATTTCACAAAGAGAGACAATTTACAGGCACATTTTTAAATAATGTTTAACTGTATATAGAGGGTATCATCAAAAGATCAAAACAAAATGTGACAGTTCAATGACAAATATTTGGAATGTTGGAAAATGCATATGACCAGCTGTTATTTCATCCTTGTGGTCAAATGAGCTTGAATGTTTTCATGCAGTGTCCGGCTTAAAAGAAAGTGCAACCAGAGTACAAGTGATTTTCTGTAACTTAGTTTTTTTTAAAATGAATTCTCAGTTCATGTCATTTTAATCTGATGGAAATTAATCAATTCTAAGAGATTTTTGTTCAATAAATTAGTAACATAATTTTCAAGCCTTTGGAAAATGCAGTTATTATACTGAAATGCACAAAACACAACTTGACTTACAGAAAAAATAGTTTGGCTGGTTCCCTTCAACTCCTGGAAAAATATGTACACATCTGGCACAAGTTATAGTACATGTGAATATAAATACTGTGATCAAATACACTATTATCCATTAAAAAAAGATTCAGTGTGCTGAGGGAAAGGGATCAGGAATATTAAGAATCTTTACTCACTTCTTTTAAGCGCTCCCTTTTTCTGATTCTGATTCGTTGCTTAAGCTGTTTTATTTCCTCATCAGAGTCTCCATCTTCTTGGTCAGATGTTAATTTATGTGGTGAAATAATATGGTTCCACTTCATCTGTTCTATTGCAGCTATCAGGGCCTCTGATATACTGAAATGGGCATTCTCCTGCACATATTGACAAAGAAAAGAAAAGAATATTATCTCCTTTACTTCAATAACATCAAGAAATTTTGGTGTAAATCCCTAAGTACTTCAAAAGCCACTGACCTTGTGAAGAACATCATTGGCAGTCACATAGTGCAGATGTGGAGAACAATTTTTAAAAGAAAGATCAACTGAAGGAAAGAGAGGAAATGAAACGAAAAGGTATATTGGATGAATTATGAATAATGGATAGAAAACACAAAGTGAAAACAATGTAACAAATTTGTCATGCACAAGAGGGACATTTTGAATAGGCAATATAAGACAAAGTTAATTTGAACTTCAAAATTCATACATGGATAGACAAGTAATCCAGTGCTATATAAACTGATGGTTGTAAAAGTTAATTATATTTATTGTATTCATTAGCAAAAAATGTTTTATCTTAAGTGTCTTACAAAACATTATGCTTTAATACAGGACTCAAAATAATGCTAATACACAATCCTGTGGTTAGTGATTTTGTTGACAAATTACTATTCAGCAGTGAAAATTATCACTCATCATAATGACAACAGTTAAGAAGTGACTGTTATGGTCTTGCAATGGCAGACTGGGGGTTTATATTATTTCCAGCTGGACCCAAGTTATATGTGAGTATATATGTTATGATTTCATCCAATCAATTATAAATGATTAAAAAGTTCTTTTTGCATATATTCTGCTTATACATCATTAATTTGAGAGTTTTCACTGCAATATGTTTTATATCAGATAAAGAATAGTTTTGGTAAGTTAAAGAAAATGACAGTGATAATTCCATGAATTCAGGAGTAATTAAACACTTTAAAGTATAAAATAATGACTTTCCATGAAAAATATGGAAAACAGCTCAGATTAAAATTAATGGAATGGTTCTTGAGCTATAATGCTTTCAACAAAACATCCCATGTCAAGATCTGAAGTTGACTGACAAGGGCCAAAACACTTTCCAAAATGGTGTTGCTGAGATAAAAAACATAAATGGGACATCTATGACCAAGAGATAATGTCAATACCAAATTCCATCAGAATGTGTTTGAATGGTTCTTGAGCTATGCTAATTGCAGGCAATATTCCAAGTTTGCATTAGACAAGAATTTCCTTGAGAATGTGTATAAAATTCAACATCGGAATATGCTCAACTATATCAGTTATAAGCAATATGCCATGTGAAAATGTGAAGTAACTTCTCAATGATCATAACTTGAGATCGAACTGGCCTGACAAAACCCATAAAAGGCACAACTAAGTCTATGACATAATGTTCACACCAAATTGCATCAGAATAGATGACTGATTTGTTAGTTATGCTAGTTTCAAGCAACATCCCAGTTTTTCACTTTCAGTTGGGCAGATAATTGTCAAGGACCATAACTCTTTCTAAAATGGAGTTCATAAGACAAAACATAGAACACACATCTTGGTATATGAAACAATGTAAAACATCAAATTGCGTCACAATCTGTTGGGTGGTTCCTGAGCTATGCTGATTACAATAATCTTTTGTAGATGATTCAAAATGATGGGAAAAGGGCAATAATTGTATCATAACAAGATGTGTAAATATCAAACTTTTGAGAGTTAATCTACTTACAATAGGTAATTCAACTACCAAATAGCATCAATTTGAGTAAGGGTTGCAGAGCTCTGGTGGTAACAAAAAGTAACAATAGATGTATACACAGACAGAGAAGGTAACTCCTACAGGGCTGTCATGCTTCTTTGTGGGGCCCTAATAATACAAGAAGGCCAGTACCTGAATGTCAAGCACACAATAAAAGAAATGCTGGAATCATGTGACCTTGACAAGTTTAAAGGTTGAGCAAGCATGTCATGGAATGAACTTACTTAGACTCATAATGATTTGTCCCAAGTACATGTATGAACAAGAAATATAAATCCAAAAACTGTAACCAAAACCTTAAATACACATTTTCTATGACTAACTTTTTAAATGGGTAACTGAGCGTGTCACAGAATGAACTGTCTTAGCTTCATAATAATTCATCCCAGGTATGAACAAAAACCATCAAGGTTTAAGGAAATATAAGTAAATGGAAAAACATAAACCAAATCTTAATGCAAACTGTATATCACAGTAAACTTGACTCCAAGGTCAATGGGGCAAGTGAGCATCCCACAGGATGAAGTGTCTTCAATTTGTAATGATTCATGCAAGAAACCCTTGAGGTGTTTAGGATACATATGCTAGTAAAAAACATTAAACAAAACCATTAGCAATTGTAGATTTCTATGCCACCAGAAAAGTGACTGCAACAACACACTTTTTCACTAACTTGGGGTCCACAATAAGATGAAAACAACCATTACAGTCCGAAGCAACCTTCTGTGTTGTTTCCAACATGATGGAGTATTGCCGCACAAATGAACCCGACATATTTCAAGATGTACTTTTAACAAACAAAATGTTAATTAATGACTCTACCCTGCAAAGAATGACACACATTGTTTTCAATCAGGTTTGTCAAGGTTTTGAAAATGTGGGCCAATGATGTAATTATTATATTGGCTTCAAGACTAAACATGAGTCAGTGGGAAACTTACCCAGGTGTGGCACAAACACTAATGACATTAAGTGCCTCTATTACATTATTTCTCATATGTTCCTTTAAAGAAAAGGCTGAGAAACACTGATCATCTTTATAACAAAATGATATAATCAGTGACATCATGCCACACAGGTATCTTTCCCACTGACAAGGTATGGTCTTGTATTTAGTCTTCAAATGACACCACATGAAACACTCTGGCCAATGAAAGTGCAAGAAACTTGTCAGAGCTGGAGTTAGAGAATATTTACCTTGTCTAAATTCGCACATGTATGGAAGTCCTGTGAAGACAGATAGTGTATAAGGGACTGGCCTGGCATAGGAGGCTGTAAAAGACCACCACCACCACTGCCACCCTCTGAAAAAATCCTGCTGTCATTTTTCCTTTTGGCTACAATGAAACCATACACGGTGAGAGTGCAGTTTTTGATAAGAATACAGCACTTGAAGACAACCTATATAATCTCTCAAAACAGGTTATACTACATTTTTAACTTGATAGTGGAACACAGTCAAATAAAACTTCACCTGCACTGTAGCTGAGGTTGTCTAACCACTAGTCCAACCATCTAAATCAAGAGGTCAAGGGTTGGCATCAAGTCAAAAGGCATCCTCAGCTACTTTCTCTTTGGCAAGATTTCACAAGAAATGAAACCACAGATTATGCATAAAAATTATGATATCGAATACCTACTAATACTGATCATGGTAAATAAAGTTACTTCACTTACTTGCATTTTCAAAACAAAGTACATACCAAGCAGCATTTAATTTGCTTGCTACAATTAATTAAAACTAGATTTGTAAATAATCTCCACTACAGAACCAACCACTCCACTGACCTCAGTGGTTGGAGCCTCTGACTCAGTGGAAGAAGTTCAAGGGGTTCGAATCCCGGCCAAGTCATACCAAAGACTTTTAAAAATGGTACTACCAGCTGCCTTGCTTGGTGCTCAGCATTAAGAGGTTAGTGTTAGGACTGGTTGGCCTGGTATTAGGATTAGGTGACTGAATGGGACATGATGCTACATGTCTGTAGCATGATGCCCCAGTGCTAGACATCACTATAAACTGCCACACTGCAGACATCATAGCAATATTACTGGAAAATTGTTAAAGCTACAATATGGAATCCAAATAACACACACATGCACACACACACACATTACAAAACAAAACATTTCAAAAGTGTAAAACAATTTGATAAATTAATATACTGATATAATACAATCAGGTCATCAAAAAACATGCCAAACAAATTATAAGTTCCAAAATTTCAAAAGTATCTTAATAAATAATGCATTTCTGTAAGGCCTTGAAAATCTAAATAGGTTATATACATATGCAGTCCAACCTCAAATAGCTTTTTCTAAATCATACTTTTATTAAAAAAGGTCAAGTCCTACAAGTTCAATTTTTTTTAAATAACTGAAAACTTCCTCTCATGGTCTAGAAAGGTAACTTGTTCAGTTGTCTGTGTATCTCAGGTAATATCTGATGGTACATAATTGGTCCTGCAGTTTTCATTTCTTGATAGATCAATCAAGGAAAGGGTCTAAACAGATATTGTTGGTCTCTTTCTTAGGAAGGAACTACCAGATAGGTTGTGTCATATGAACAACTGAACCATCAGAACAGAAATGCATGCAGTTCAGATCTATGGACATCGTATGTAGCTAGCTATCTCTGCATGTTGAAATTAGAGTTATCATAAATTGCAAGTCATGTATGATGGCTACTTCAGTGATGAGGTTCAGACAGGAAGATAGTGGTTCAAACTTATACAAACTTGGCCATGTCAAAACCCAGGAGAGATTCCATTTGGGAATAATGTGAGTGTGGTCTTGATATCTTTCCCATGAAGTCTGAGATCATGGAACAGTATCTCTCGATAGGCGCTAACTTCGTGTCTTTAAAAAGAGCAAGACATTTGCTGATGGTGAATCGATAATGACAAAAATATCACTTTTTATGTTCTCAAAGTCGAAGATCTTAGCTGTTTCGATTCTCTCCAAGATCTCTGGGCAGATCTATCGCTAGATTGAATAGATCAGTGACCCAGGACCTGTTCCATCTGAGAGGTGCTATCAGAATTATCTTGCAATTCTGACCCCATAAATTCTGTATTACTTTTGGTTATCAGGACAGCAGTAGCGTAGCCAAATGCCCACAACCCTCCAAGCTGATTGACAGTGCAACCATGGCCCAAGCATCTGGACTGGAGAGACAAAGCTGGGTAAATTGTGAATCTACCTTGTTGCAAATGGTCAATCATCGTATGCCCCCAAAGTGCAAAAATCTGAGCGAAGACTGATTGATGGAGAGACCATCCCATATGAATGACTTGATCTCTCCTGGATAGAGTGTTGGCCAAGACAATGAGTCTGCTGGGAATGTGTCTGATTCATAAGTTGAAATGGAGATTGTGGTACTAAGTAAACGTAGAAAGTTCCAAAGCAGAACACACTGGTCAGGTGATTGGGTGCCTCCCGGTTTGAGGAGATGGGTCACAGACCACAAGGTTGTTATACTTAATGCAGACTGTTTTTCCTGAGAGTTAATCTTTACAGAAGTGAAAGACACTGATGACAGCCTTCATTTCTGTGATACTGATGTGTAGATCTATTGCTAAATTGAGAGAATCCCCTGGATCCCATGTGCCACTGACAGTTAGTGAAGTCCAGCAACAAGTGAGCACTCTAAACATGCACAATGCCAAAGGTACATAACATTATTTCTGGTTGGGGCTTCTCCAGCCAACTTGGGTTGCACCACTGACATACGAATGATTGTCTCTCGGGTGTGATCATGACTGTTTGATCAAGGAGATTTGTAAGGAAGCGCCATTGTGCTTGCAATGTTATTAGCAAGGGGTGAATAAGAAGACATCCAAGCAGGATCAAGTCCATTGCCACTTCGAATAAACTGAGGAGTGGCAAAAACTCTCTCACTGGAATCCAAGTACTGTTGGAATCGGACTTGATGTGTTTGACAATTCTGATTATGTGAACACGAGGAAGTCGCACCAGATTCTTGTTGGTGACAAGTTCCATGCCCAAATGGACCAAATCCTGGAATGGATGGAGGACTGACTTTCCCAGTTTACTAGAAAGCCTAGATGATCTAAATGGGAGAGGAGATTGTTTTTGGCCTAATAATAAACTTACCATGTGTTTCCAGAGGATGTCGTTCAAGTACACTGCCACTGCTTGAGATGATGTTGATTAGAACTGGGTGATGATGCAATCCATATCTTGGTAAAAGCCTAAAGGCTAATGTTAAGGCTCAAGGGAAGAACTCTGGACTGATAAACTTTGTTGCAGTAAGCAAAACAGAAAAAAAATTAATTGACACAGGGGGTGGGGTGGGGAATAGTGATGTAAAATTTGCATCAGTCAGATGGAGAACGACTGCATACTTGTCCCATTGAACAGAAAGGTGGATTGATCTTGCTGTCTCCATCTTCAATTTTGGAGGTACAATAATTCGTTTGAGGTGACTCAAGTCAATGATGAGTATCAACTTGCTGTTTGCTCTCTGAATAAGAAGCAGCCTTGAATAAAACCCCAGAGATTGTGGTCTTTGCACAACCTCCACTATCTTTTTTAAAAATATTTTTCTGGGGTTGAGCTATCCTTCTCCTGATCCCATGGTGTATCTGTGAAGAGGGAAGAGGAGAGGGTTGTTGATGAATGAGACCTGAAGCCCCTCCGAAATGACCTGGATCCCCTCTACCCATTCTGAGGAAATAAGGAGATATAGTGGGCTCAAAAATGTGGTTTCTTACCATCCCTGTACGGCTGCTTCCTAAGGATCAATATTGGTACACATGTTACTGAGAAGATCCCCGTCATGAAGCCGCTTAACAACCTTTCACACTGGCACGGGGTCTGAGTGGTTCCAAACTGCTTTGTTGGTTGGATGGCAAGGTGGTGGGGGAGTTCCTGAGCTGTCTGCCTCCAAACTTCCTCGATTTCTCCTTCAAAAGCAACAGTGACCCAGACAGGATTGTCTGGAAATGGAGGGTATGATGAGATTTGAGCAACATGGATCACAGACATGCGACATATCAGGTGTGAGTTGGCTAATGCTGTCAAAGTATTGGCTGTGGTGTGGTAAGCAGTCCTGGTCAATGACCCAGGCAATCCTAGCCATCATCTCCCAAGTGTGGCTATTGCCAGGTGTTGAGTCTGAAAGGTGCTAATGAGGCCAAATCCAACAGTGAAGGAGCAATGACATCCCAAATCAGCTCTGACATGGTATGTAGCAATTTTGTCCATGTATAAAACAGACAAGCAGATATATAACCAGCTGCTATAGTCTTGTCAAGTGCTGCGAGATCAGTTCTGAAGGTATCTGTGGCCTTCAATCCAGTCAATTGGGGAAGGAAACAGAACAGCAGCATCTCTTCCTCATCAGTGAGATCTACCAACTCTTTAGCATTATATTCCTGAGTATCAGTAGGGGTTGGGGAGCAGTCTGAAGTAGCCAACACCCTAAAAATGTCCTCGATAGTGGCTTAAAAGCTAAATTTCAGTCTGTTCCAAGGCTGGATCTGAGTATGATGAAGGTTGGTTGATTGGTGGGAGTTTCGTCACAATCACTACGTGTCAAAGCTCAATCTGGGTCTAACTGCAGCTCTGGAGAAGACATACCAGCTGGTATGAAGATCTAACTCCATCCCTATGAAAATGTAGCTAGCTATACCTTGTGGACAATCAGTGAACATACAGAAGTCTGGCACTGCTGGTTTGCCAAGCAAATGGTCAGCCTGACAATATGGTTAGATAGATGGATCTGTCACTAAGATCCCCATAAAATCATAGAAAACTGGACCGAGTCAACGAAAAGGTTCCCATGTTGGAATGGCTGGATAGCTGGTGATGGCTGGATGGTTAGTGATGACACAGTTTTATTATGCATTGGATACATTGGATCCAGTGTAAATCCCATGCATCCAGACTTATAGGTATGAATACAATCCTCTGACATGTGGGGACTTATGCCCACTGGACTGCCTAAAATTAGGGAACACTGCCTCAAAAAGTTGGAAATGCAAGCAACAAACTTTTCAAAAGGTCTCCCGTGCTGGATGGTCAATGATGGCTGGAAATCCAGTAATGGTGAACCCATTAAAAACTCCATGCTCCCTGACTTACAGACCCGAAGGCTACACTTGGGCATGTGGGGTTATTTACACCCATCGGGCTGCCTACAACTGGGAAACAGTCCCCAGTGAGTTGGTATCACCAACAACGAACTACAGGTTGTCTTCCTTGATTTATTCCATCTTTCCATCCCTTCAATGCCATGTGGACTATTGCTTTGAACATGCATTTCATGCATTTAGTAGACATTTCTTCTGAAATAAAAACAAGAAGAGAAAGAAAAAAAAATAGATTAGCAAATGAGACTAACTGGATAATACCCAAGACCTTCTCTGACCACAAATTACACACAGTGCATGCTACAGACGATGTACACATAGTATATATAAAACAAGAGTCATGGTAGACTTCTGTTCGGAAGTTGCAATATAGCATTTAAATGATATTCTGCTGAAATGACACAAGAAGAGGAAGCAGAGTATAAGTTAGTAATTCATCATGTTACTATTAACTTACTAATATATATATATATATATATATATATATATATATATATATATATATATATATATATATATATATATATATATATATTTATTTATATACACACATAAATATACATATACATACATACAGTCTCCGTTACTAAACAGATTAATACAAAAAGACAGTGTTTCATTAGAATCTTAGAAACTATGCTTTGAACTTATGCATTCATGTATTTTTTTTAGTTGACCTTTCTAAAGAAATGACAGAGAAGGAAAAAACAAAGAATAAAGCAATGCAGCACATTAATAACTCACTAAAACCAACTCCATTACAAATGGAGCAAGAAAAAAAGTCAGTCCCAAAGTCACAATAAAATCATAATGACCTTGCAGAGGTCAGTGATAGTGTGGGTGACGTGGTCTCAAAAGGACAAAGTCCCTAACAGTGACACAATCACCCAACTTTGCAGAAATTTAAAAAAAGAATGATTACAACCTGCAGCAAAATGATTAATCCACACAATAAATCTAAAAGAAACGTTGAATGATTTGATTAGAACACAAAAATGACTTGGATTGTCAGAGGATAAACTGTATGATGTTATAAGTACAGCAGTTTAGCTGAAAACTAGTGACACTTGGTGATGGAAAGTGGAGACAATGATCTAGAGTTATTACCCTTCGTCATAATGGAATAGATGAGATGATTTTTTTGGTCTTTTAGTAGGGCTGGATTCGCATGGTAGCAGCTAATATTCCTAACATAACGTGATTGTGGAAATTATTCAAAGTAAAAATGACTGAAGGTGATGAACGGCATTCCAATGAGACAAAATCCTATAATATAATTTCCTCTATTATGACATGAACAAAATTCTGCCTGTTCCGTCATCTATAGCATTTTCCATTTCATCACCTTCATCAAATGGAAACAGTGATGCCTATCTGATAGTACTGATAATACTGATCAAACAATCAGTATAGGCATATTAATATGCCTTCTATAGGACTCACAGTACTATTTCAGTTCCAATAGTAAACCTATGCAAACACCATGATATTAAAACTTCAATAACTTAAAATTTCTGACTGTTCATGATCAAACCTGTATTTATCAATATAGATGAAACCTGGATGGTCAGCTTCTGTGTAGAATAAAGGATATGAGCCACGGCATTTTCTGGACCTGCATGTGTTTGAAACATGTGCTTTCAATTCTGCACCAAAGTGTTAGGTGCTAATTTTAGTAATGAGTGTACCAAACTCAAGACTGTTAGAGGACTGAAATTCATCAATAAAACAATGTCTCTATTTTTTTTCACTTGCAACTAGGATAAGCTCTCCAAAGAATCTTTTTCCTAAAGCATAACTTACATTATTAACCAATCCTGGTCAGCCAAATCCATATATACTCTATTTTATGTTCACCCATTTCCAGGCTGGTTCTCATTTTTCCATACCATTAGTACTGTGTCCTAAATATCTTAAGCAATTTTTGTGCAATCATTAGACAAAACTGATAGACAAATAAGTATAAATGTTGATGTCTCGAGAGAATGCCCTCCAACAATGTACCCCACTTGTACTATTCCTGTGGGGGCATAAAAACCTGAACCATACCTGGTTTAACACCATCAATTTGATCATTCAGTTGTATTTCTGGCTTTATCTGGCCACTATGATCTGATTTTGACCTTTTATGTGAGGGTTTGAACTGTTTATCTGGACTGCTCTTCTTTATTTTCCTGGATTCTGGTTGCATAATTTCAGAGTCAGAAAACACATTCATTGAATTCTCCTTTTCCCTCTTTGAACTGTTGGTATTATCAGTTTCTGGATCACTGAACACTTCATCTATCTTCCCTGTTATTTTACCTAAGTCTGACATCGGCCGAAGAATTAATGCATCCTCTGAAACACTTCTTTGAACAGCATTTTTGCCATGTTTTGGTGAAGCAACATTCATTGTCTCATTTTCATTTTTGTAAGACCTAAACACATTTTGATTGTCATATGAGAAATCTATGTTTAACAATGGATCCGTGTTTATGCTTTCATAGAAACTAAACGGCTTCTCGATCACAGGAGGGGAATTGGAGCCAGATTTTCTGAGAACTTCACGCAGTGCATCTCTGGCAGCTGTTCTGGAGTCATCTGGACTTGAACCTGAAATATAAAATGGAAAAATTAAGTTGTAATCTCTTTGATTCACTATCCAAAAAATAAAGGTCCTTATGGCAGTGCTTCCACTAAATCTAATGAAATTTCCCTCCTTCCCCTTTACTTAAGCAATGATGCACAACTTATGTAGAAACTTGTCAGTGCCTGGGAATTCTGGGTGGATGGCCACTGGTCAGGGGGTCATTCAAGAAAGGGACCACTGTATACTAATCCATCTTGAGTTGCATTATTTATCAACCATTAGTTGTATAGAAATACAATAATGCAAACAATAATAGTAATACATTAAGTATGTTTGTACTTCAGCTAATGGACTTTTTCTTTGTATGTGTTACTGTATCATGGGGTGGAGGCCTAGATTACCAGACAAATAAAGTATCTAGTAACAATGGCATTTAAATTTCAACACAACAGTGGTGCCTTAAAAAGACATACTCATCTTCAAACATAAAAGGTCCAAAGTAACAACATCAGCTGAGTATTACATACATCACTGCCTCTTCATATCATTGTTTTAATGATTGGTGATTAATGGCATATCAGCAAATTAAATATTATTTAATGCCCTGGCAAGGGAAATCATTTGTTTGTAGTATTGCTTTATGGCATCTTAGCACAATAGTGGCAATATGGTGCCAATTAAAGATATGTTTTAAAAAAATGGAAAAATGAACGGCGCAAGAACCACAGGAAAATAAACACTTCCAAATATAAGTGTAAATGTGAAGTACAAAATAAAATATAAAACATTTTTAAAAAATAATTTTGTAAAATGTATATTAAACAAAATATAAGTGCCCTTCTCAAAGACATGCCATGACAACTGACCCATGCGTATTTTGGCAGATATTCAACCATGCAAAACCATTGTGTACACAGCCTAGCATACAAATACTGATCATCTATTACAAAACCATTGAGTACACAGCCCAGCATATAAATACTGGTCATCTAGCGCAAAACCATTGTGTACACAGCCCAATATATAAGCAGTTATTACTTAGCATGAAACCATTGTGTACACAGCCTAGCATACAAATACTGATCATCTAGCACAAAACCATTGTATACACAGCCTAGCATATAAATACTGATCATCTAGTATAAAACCATTGTGTACACAGCCCAGTATATGAGCAGTTATTACTTAACATGAAACCACTGATTAGACAATCAAGCATAAGCTCATCACTTAACATGAATCCATTATCATTTAGCAAGAAAAAACATTGTGTGTACACAGCCTAAAACATAAGCAAACTCATCATTTAGCACAAAACCATTGTGTCTACACAGCCTAGCATATAAGCACTCATCATTTAGCACAAAACCATTGTGTTTACACAGCCTAGCATATGAGCACTCATCATTAAGCACAAAACCATTGTGTCTACACAGCCTAGCATATCAGCACTCATCATTTAGCACAAAACCATTGTGTCTACACAGCCTAGCATATAAGCACTCATCATTCAGCACAAAACTATTGTGTCTACACAGCTTAGCATATGAGCACTCATCATTTAGCACAAAATCATTGTGTACACAGCATAAGATATGAGTACTCATCGTTTAGCACAAAACCATTGTGTATTCACAGCCTAGCATATGAGCACTCAAAACTTAGTGCAAAACCATTATCACTTCCAACTAATATTTTGACACAAATTGTACATCATATGCTAAAATTTAATGATGTTAATATATTGTGATTTTTGAGTAATGCTCTATCCATATTTAACATACCTATATCAACAGGTGCTGCAAACTCATCAGACTGGCACAAAATACTCTCCTTCTTTGGAGATGCAAATGGTGGAGTCAGCATTATGGTAACACTGTGACTATGCTGAACAGATGGAGATACCAATGTAACTTGGTGAATTGGAAGGGAAGCACTTCTAGAATGATGTGGTTCTTTTGAGAATTGTGGAGTAAACTTCAGCTGAAAAAAAATTAAATATTAAATTATACAAATGCTATAGTGGGTTCAGTAATACAGAGAAAAACTAGAAAGTGTGAAGCAACATTGTGTAAATGGATGCTAATTTAGGACTTTTAATTACTGAAATGAAAGTCAGATACATAACCTCTTTAAATGAAATCTTTAAATCATTTATTTACAAAAAACAAAACAAATATATTGCCTTGTGGAAATACATGTAAAGGTGAGTGTGTGTGATTTGGATTTTTAACATAGCTTTAATGACTTTTCAATCATATCACTATGATGTCTGCAGTGTGGCAGTTTATAGTGATATCTAGGATTGCAGCATCATGTCCCACCCAGCCACATTATCCAGACACCAGGCTGATCAGTCCTAACACTAACCTCTTAATGCTGAGTGCTGACCAAGGTATCTGATAGTACCACTGTTATGTGTCTTTGGTATGAATCTGATGCGGTTTGAACCCATGACCTCCTGCATCCGTGGTGGACACTCTAAACACTTAGGCCATTGGAGTGGTCAGAAATAAAGATAGTGGTATTGTTTGTAAAAAAAAATGTGTTTTTTTTCCATTTACATTTTTGGTAAGCATCTCAATGTTTTCTAAAATAATGAACTTACTACTCAGAAAAATTAAATCTTTAGAATAGCTGTCTCATGTGGAATTTTCTCTCCCAATCTACCATGAATTTTCAATAGGAAAAATTCAGCTCCAGTGGAGGAGTTTTATATTTATAAATGCTAATTAGAATTTTACTCTTATTACTAATTTGAAAGCATGCATATATATATATATATATATATATATATATATATATATATATATATATATATATATATATATATATATATATATATATATATATATATAAATGGATTGCTACAAAATTGACTTGGCATTTGTACCAAGGAGGAAAGTGCCTTAAAGAGCAGGCTTTGTTTATCCAAGACATAATGACAAATAGAAGTTTATCTGAGTATGAATTACCATCTATACTTGCTTATAGGCTGAATCCAACTGCCAACAATACAGATGCTGATTTGATGTCACATAATGTACTGGCAGATAAGGGTCTATGTATGTTTTACACCAAATCAACACTGCCTCTTTTGGAGAGATATTATTAGCTTTACGGATTGACAGGCAGATAATATTGGTGTACAGCTAGTTTTCATTTACTCTGAAGTGCATGTCAGGGTTAACTGTACACGTACTCACAACAGAAAATATATCCATTTGATATTCACCTGTATCACCAACCTATTTACTGATATGTTGCATCTATCATGTTGTGCAAGTCTCTTTTGTCCTTATAGTAACTGTATTTCATGCGATATGAAAGAGTTTACAAATTATGACTTATTGTACGTCTACCAAAATATTAACATACAAAAAATTTCACAATGGAATATATCAAAAAAATGTAAAAATTGTATAATATAAATAATTAAGTGATAAGATTTAGCCATTGCATACTGTTACAAATCCATGGTCAAGAAGCACAACCAACAAGTTTTGTAAAACTGATCAAATTATTTAATTCTCTAAGTTATAAAATGAAAATTTAGGTACATGTATTATCAACTAAATCCAAAATCGTTTTATACATGTCCAAAAGAAACAACTTTTTCCAAGGTAAAATATATTTCTTCAATAATACTTACCCAATCATAATACCTTAGGAGAACTAATACAAATAACTACCTTGCAAATCCCTTCCTCCCAGATACTATTTTTAGCTAATGGGAGCTGAATGATGTCTGCCAACCTAGGTGACAGTCAGGCTGAGTGATCTCCCCTTATGTATGAGGACTGGTGGCAAAACCTATGATCCTGTCAGTTACTACTAGAGCAGAAGGCATGCTCTCTATGGATGAAAATATGGGGAGGCTGAAAGGGTGTATGTGTATTATGATTGGTTAAGTTCAATGGACCTAGTCTGTGTTGACAGAGAGGTAAAATATGCATGATTTCCCTCAATGCAGCGGATCTGTTCCATTAAGGTACCACCTCAAAGTCATCATCACTTAACATGAATCCATTACCATTGAGCAAAAAACCATTGTGTGTACACAGCCTAAAACAAATGCAAACTCATCATTTAACACAAAACCATTGTGTGTACACAGCCTAAAACAAATGCAAACTCATCATTTAGCACAAAACCATTGTGTCTACACAGCCAAAGTCCGAACTTTGTTTTGTATGTGGTCTTGAGTTGATGTGTCCAGGCAAGACAGAGGTGTCATGATGAAAGTCTGGTTGCCCATGAAGAGACCATGCCATCTGTATTAGTTGACAGTTCTGGGATAAAGACTAGTACATTAGGCATCTCAGGATGTGGTGGACTCATTTGTGGATTTGTTGTTGACAACACCACTTTAGAAAGTCCCACACCAGGACACAAGGGTCTGGGGACTTGTCATTTGAGATAAGTCACCACTGTAGAGTTCTTGGACAGAATGAGACCTACCTTACTATTTAAACATTCCTGCCACCAGTGAGTCTTTCACAATGGCTGTCATCTCTGGAATATTGATGTCATTCCCAAAGCAGTGGTATCAATTTCAACTGCTGGGGTTTTCAAATGAAATACTGGTGTATAGCAAAGGCAGAACCTATGACAAACTGATGATGAAGGCAGGTCAGAATATCTCTCCCAGACGGCATAAGTAACTGAAATTGCACTCTTCCATTTCGTCATAAAATCAACAGATGCTGGAGGTGGTCCAGGTTGTTGATAGAGTAGGAGGAGGAGGATAGAACTCGGTGGTCAAAGGCAAAATGTCCTCAATGCAGGCTCAGAAGGCTGAATCTTTCTATACCATTGAATAATGCAGAGTTGATGACAGCACTTGGGAACAAGCAACATCTTCTTGGTTGCATGAAGCCTCTGGTAATGCTTGAGCCTTTGGTGGCAAAAAGAGATGAGATCCATCACTCACTAAATACACAGAATGCCCTGAATTAGAAACAATGGCTTCGAGACAGTCGCTGAGTGAAGAGTCTCTTCTCATGGCAGAGTATGGAGTCACATGCACACACCTTTATTTCCACAAGGCAATATATTTGTTTTGTTTTTTGTAAATAAATGATTTAAAGATTTCATTTACATGTCTGCATAAGCTGGGTTCAACATATTGGAAGCCAGGCTGTTAGTGATAGAGCCCATAATATTGTTGTTTTGTTCTTCATGATCCCTGGTATATGTCCTAGCTGGTTGCAACAGAATTAGGCCATCTGTGTGGGGATGGATATCATCAGATTGGGACAAGTTACAGGATGTTTAATACATGAAACCAGTCCATATGTCTGCCGGAGCAAGGGGGGGATTTGGCTGTTTGTTTAGCTCTTTTCCTTACTGTTTCACAACAGAAAGAGTTGAACCCCAAGGAGGCGGAGCAGACAGGAGTCACCAATAATGATCAGTCCTGTGGTGATGACTTGGGTGCCAGAGCTGTCTACATTACACACAAAAACCTTCACATAAAAAGGAACTGATGCACCTTTCTAGATACTTACAAAGTAGGTGTGACAATATCCATTATAAGGCAATTACATGTAGGGGAAAAAAGCCCACAGACCGCATGTACAGGTAAAAACACTTAAGCTTGGCACCTGGATACTACAAATGCCTTTAACAGAAGCTCACCATGGAATTACAGAATTATTAGGATTTTTAGAAGTGCTAGAGACTTGTACACACATAAACTAATTATAGCCAGAACTTAATAGGAAGTCACTTATGCTCCCTGTGCAAGTACCTAAATGTGTGTGATGATGAAAAAGTGTTAGCAAACTGTAAAGACAGAACTTTATTGGCATAGGAAGAGAATAAGTTGGAAATATAGAGGGAGTATACTTTCCTTAGAAGTGAAAAACTCTACAACAACTTGTGATAGTACATTTTCTACATACATTCTGGCTTTTGCGAGGTCTCTCATGACAATAGTGTGCTTGTAACTGGCAGATTCATGGGTTTTGCTGCCAATCCTTTTCTGCATAAGAGGAGATCACTCTGTCCAACCACCATCTAGGTTGGCAGACATTTTTTAGCTCCCTTTAGCTAGAAGTAATATCAAGGAGGGCTGGAATTGCAAGGTAGTAGTTCTCCTGAGATATTATGATTGGGTAACATATTTAAAGAAAAAACAAATGTTGCAAACGAATTCCAGGTCCTAGAATGTGCTGATGTTCCAACAGTCTTGATGTTTCACAATGGCATTGTCCAGAACTCCTTTGAATAAATTCACAATAGTCTTAGAATATTTCAGGACAGTCAAAGAGCACTTTGAAATTCCAAAGAATGATCCAAACAAATAGTTTCCTCCCAAACTATAACAAAAACATTAAACACATGTGCAGACTGATATTAAAAGAACATAGAAAATAAGAGTGAACTAAATTGATCAACTCTTGTCCTTATATACACCCTTATTGCTCAATATCACAATATATACCTACATGACCCATGTCACAATAATTCCTACATGACCTATGTCACAATACTCAACATTACAACCACCTGACTGAACCATCCAATGGAAATTCACCCCAAACTTATATAAAGTTTCATTATTTCAATTAATTTAAAAATTGTCATCAATTACTGATCTCACATAGACAATCTAAAGACGTGAAAAAGTGAAACAAATAAAATAGATACAAATAACACATACAATCCTTACAATACCAGCCAGTAGTAAATAAGAATTCCGCCATGAATATTCACAGAAATAAGGGATTTAGAGTGTCATATGAACTTGAGAATTACCAATCAAATGTGATGAACTTTAATTCACATTTTACAAATAAATATTCTACAGATACAACAACTAGTAATGTCATCACACAATGGTGGCTATGGCACAGCCTGCATGGAATCTGGTTCCAGATTATTATGTGCAAATGGTTTTCAACTGTTTAATGGCAGCCAAAGAATAACTGATTTTCAAATCCATTCAT
The DNA here is from genome assembly GCA_028554795.2 of Sinohyriopsis cumingii. Lineage (NCBI taxonomy): Eukaryota > Metazoa > Mollusca > Bivalvia > Unionida > Unionidae > Sinohyriopsis > Sinohyriopsis cumingii. The sequence continues at coordinate 96,616,970 of CM068828.1, forward strand.
AAAATGCTTCATGTTTCATTCTCATTTTAATCATCATTTCATTTCCATTTGTGATCTACCTTTCAGTTCAAAATGCGTTTTTTGTTTCATTTCCATTGATTATGCATTTCGTTTGCATTCCCACTCGTAAAATTACTTGTTTCAGGATCTATATACAGGAAGCATTGTTTGTTACCTTCTTGAATGAAATATTTTCTGTTAGAACATTTGAAATTTCCCATGCCGAAATTCATAATTAATGCTTATTCCAAAGAATTACCTTTAACATTTCTTTGTTACAAATTTAATTTGTTGTAGTATTTGATTTCTGTCATCCATCCAAGAAAATGTGCTCAATTATAATATTTTTATCGCTGGATGCACTGAAGCCAGGTAAATAACGGCAGTCATTTAAATAACAAAGGTGCAAAAAAATATATGATAATTATACCTTATTCATAATCACTAAATAACATAGACACCAGGTAACAAAAGCATGATATTAATACAGCATTCATATTCAGTAGTTTATAATCATAGTTTGCTGGCTCAATCCAGGCATGAAAAGAAATGCATTGCTTTGTAATTGTATGACCAAATAATTTGGAATATCCTTTATATATCGTTCTATACTTCTATGTAGAAACACTGAGTACCAATTAAAATAAATCTATCTTGTTTTCCATGGAGCCATCTTCAATATGAATTCAAAGTATCGACATGATCTAAAGATATCTTGCTAGCCTTGACAAAAAAAACATTGAGTGTGAAATCAATTTATTGTCCTCTACCAATAAAATTTATCATGCATGGAATTATGTTTTCACCAGTTGTGCTGCAAACTGTTGGGTCTAATAAGCAAACAGTTGTCATTACCATTCATGCCAACACCCATGAAAGGTATAATTGTTTACTATTATAACTGGAAAAAAGGTATAATTTGGGGGAAAAAAAGTGTAATCTATGTACAACATCCAGAATTAAAGCATATATGAACAAAGATATGATTATTTTTGCTACTAACCTGCTTCTGCAGCTGGTCAAATTTTTTGTCACAAACGGCAAAATCCATATTGATTAGAACCAGAATACAAACACAAAATATACTGAAAAACTTATTTAAGTTCTGCACTTGCTTTAACAAGACTACATGTATAGCTTTTGCTGAATGATCATGAACTGGAAATCTGCAAAGAGCATGGCCATGTGCTAAAAGTGTTGTTGATTTGTGCTTTTTTCTGATCTGACATGTTTTTAAATTTGGAAACATCCATCTGCTCTAACACATTTCATCATATAACATACACAACTCACCATAAAGTGTTTTGCTAAACATCTGATGCCATATTTTTTAAAAGTACTGACTGGTCTGCTAACAAAGAAGCTTATCAATAGAATGAATCTGTGAGTCAAGTTCATATTTGAAGAAACCCTTCTGTTTTCTTGGAAATGGGTCATATACAGTTGCTATAAATAGCAAATAAGGAAAGCACTCTTACACTATATTTATGCAGCAGTCATGTTTTTAAGAATATTCTCAAATTTATATGAGTGGATTTAAAGAGATGATAATAAAAATGGGAAAAACAACTTTTTATTACTTTAATTTTTTCACTTTTTAATTAAACAATAAAAGTATAATACATATAAAGGCCAGCATAAATCGTAATTTGGTTGAAAAAAGCATAATAATTACACCAAAAACATAATCGTTGGCATGTATGCATTATAAGTGACAGCACTGATGATGATAATGTTCTTCTTGCTAAGATACATAATGTGTTATGCCTACTTGGATCTGGCAATGAGGATACTGATTTCTCAGATAATATTATTTCTGATAGTTACAATGTCACATCTGTGATACCATCAATTGATGATATTGTTTGTGAAATTAGTGTTCACTGAGAATACACCATTTTGTCTGATACTAGAAGTGGCAAGGATGATGATGCTTTAGTACAGGTCTTTGTATCTGGAGCCAGAGAGATTTTAGATAGTGTATGGTAGTAGACACCAGACTGTACCTACAAGCTCATTGTGACACAACCAATATTTTTTATCAGCACTTGTAAGTCTGTGAAATTCAAATCAACCCAAAAATTCAGATTAATAAAAACATAAAACTACTATTTTGTTTGGGCTGGTACACGCACATGTAAGCTGACACTTTCAAAGATAGTAAAACTTGCTTGCTAAATGTATGTCCAATGTCATTAACATGTACATCAATGTGGAAATATGGGACAAGCCATTTAATTTTTGAACAGTCTGGTTTGGTGTTTGTGTGTGTGTGTGGAGGGATTCTGGTTTCAAAATAGATTGAAAAAAATAGTCTTGCCCTGATTTATATTAAAACAAATAATCTTATATCCATTATATTTGCTGGGAAAAAAATTTATAACCTGAGGTAAAAGAAACAAAATTCTGGCTCAAAAGAAAATCCCCCCACCACACAAATGGTAATTCCATATGCATTTTGAAAAATAAACAACCAATCTGAATTTAACATTTCATGGCTATAATGTTAAAAAAAATTCCCAATATCCTGTGAAACATTAGAAAACACATATTAAGCTAATGCTATAAAATCTGTATATTTCAATTTTAAAAGACCACTTCAGTGGCCTAATTGGTTAGAATGTCTGCCTCATATGCAGGAGGTCAAAGAGTTGAACCACAGCAGAGTCATACCAAAGCATTATAAAAATGGTACTAGCCAGTTACCTTGCTTAGCTCTCAGCTTTAAGAGGTTAGTGTTAGGACTAGTCAGCCTGGTGCCAGGATAATATCGCTGGGTGGTACATGATGCTACATGTCTGTGGAATGATGCCCCAGTGCTAGACACAAATATGAACTGCCACACTGCTGACATCATAGCAATATTACTTAAATTGTTAAAGCTATGTTAAAAATCCAAATCACAATTTTAAAAATAATTGAAATGAACCAAGTTCACACAAATGATTTTTCCAGTGTATGATAATTCATTTTTCCTCATTCTTAAATCTGTGTTAGTATAAAATTATTATTTCTAGTTTTAACTTTTTAAACAAGAGTCCCTTGAAGGGACTGACACTCCATCGAAGAAATTTATAGGAATCCAAGATAAGACTTTCTTTTTTAGACTGAAACTCTCTCATCGCTTTTATGGATGTCAGATTAACTTCAATTTCATTTAGGATGAACTAGACACCAGTCTGCTAATGAAAACCTACGTTAATATTACTTTTCCAATAGCAAAACCAGTGATAATATAATTTTCAAGAAGGCTGATGTGCCAGCCACATTGTGTGACCTGCATCATTTTCATTTAGAACCAAAAAGATGTGTCACGTCGATATGACCATTCATCCACGAGGTGCAGTAGATTTTCAAGATGCACATGATGGCAACCATACTCTGGTCAAGTCAGCGCCATTTTAATTTTGGACCATTTAGTTATCTTAGTATGTCTTGTGGTGAAAACCCAATGTCAGTAAGACCATTCATTCAGCAGGAGTAGCAATATTTCAAAATGGCCACCATGATGGCCATATGGGATTTCCAATTGTCATCATTTTCATTTAGGACCATCTAGTTCTTTTAGTGAAAACCCTGTACCAATACTCATTCATTCCGGAGATATCGTTATAATTTTTTTTAGTGAAAACCCCATGAAGTTATGACCATCAATTTAGGAGCATCAGTGATAACAATATTTTCATGCCATGGCAGCCATACTGGATTTCCAAGATGAACCATTTTCATTCTGAACCAACCAGACCTTGTTATAAATGTGTCTATTAAGTTTGATGGCAATCATCTTGCAGTTTAGGAGGTGTAGTGTTGACAAACTTGTACTTATAATCACCAAACAAAAGGCTATCACGTATTGATCAGTGAATTTTACATTTGGCTTCAATTTTATTGACTGCAGATCTTGACTGGTTATAACATAAATTTGTACATTCTTTCAGAATTTTTTTTATAATCTCACTCTGGGACCATTAAATTGCTAAATTTTTTCTACCACTAAAAAGTAAAATGTTTATCGCAGCATACTTACCCATTATAGATAAAATTGAATGGATAATACAGCTGATTGAAACATGAAGCAAACTAGGTACAAAAGGAGGAAACAGAAAGCAGACCTGGTTTTCATTGATAAAGTAAGTATCAACTTAAGGTACCATCAAAAACAGCTTGATAGGAGCTCTCTCTCCCTTACATTATTAGTCACACTTGAATAATTTTAAGCTTAACTGTCTTAATATGTGATACAAAGAACTATAGGAGACATTGCTATGTTCAAGTTATTTCTCTTTTATGTAAATGAGGATTCTTATCAAGGACATTACTAATAATAAAATAATCTCTCCCACTTTGTGAAAGGAATGTCAAAACAGATAATGATAAAGAATAACAGGACACAAGCCTTCTGTGTGGTATCATTGACAAAATCCACTTTCTCAGACATGCTAGTACCTACCACTACTGGGTCAATGTTGGTGAGAAGAGATACTTTATTTTGTTCAACTGCCTGCAGACAAATACAGAGAGCTTCAAAATACTTTTCTTGGAACAAGAAAGCATCATCTGTAATAAAATTATTTTAAAAAAGGCATAAAAATTAAAATTTTTAAAGCAATGCAATTAAATTATCAAGTACTTCCAATTTAGTCTACATGAAATTATTACCTAGACAAAGTTAGTTCATGAAAGATCTTTAAGTGAACCCGAAGTGAAGAAGGAAAATATGAAACTACAAATGATGTGGTTCAATTCACATATAAAATAAATAGAACAGTGTCCAATGAAATAGAAGGAATCCTTATATAAACCACATTTTAAGACCTCTGAAAGTGTTTGTCAAAAAAAGATTGTTTAAAAGAGAATAAAACATACATTTAAACTGGACTAAAATCAATGTCAACAATCACAATACTTAACACAAGAATTAAATAAGACTCAAGCTTGTAAGTCCCTTTTCTTAATTAGTGCAACTGTTCTTAGACAGAGATTTCTTTTTTACATTTTTTACCGAGTATATTGATACAAAAATCTGGGAAACATTTATCCAAGGACATAATTTTGTGCTGAAACATTTTGTGACTATGCAGCCAATATTTAATCTGGCAATTCATAAAATATGAGAAGAAGAATCCAGTGTAGTACTGAACTGCAGTTAATTCTCATTGGTGTACAAATTTGGCAGTTTGTTCAGTATCAGTGAATTTTACATTTAGCTACTATAGTTCAATTTTATTGATTGCAGATCTAGACTGGTTATAACATAAATTTGTACATTTTCTCAGAATTTTTTTATAATCTCACTCTGGGACCACTAAATTGCTAAATGTTCTCTACCACTAAAAAGTAAAATGTTTCTCGCAGCATACTTACCCAATCACATTACACTATGAATATTAGCCTACTACCTCGCGAATCCAGCCCTACAAAAAGACAAAAATCATCTTTACTTGAATAGCTTACATAGACAAAGGGAAAGAACACTTGACCATTACCTCTCTTTGCTACTGCCAGGTGTTGCTAGTGTCTAGCTGAGCAATATACTAATGAGGATGCTCGCATGATGGGGTGGATGAAAGGGTTTGTGATTGGGTAAGTATTCTGGAAAAACAAATTGACTGAAAAATTTGCTTTCTCCTTCAAATACATTCCCCAATCACATTACAATAGGAGAATAGGTAATAGGAGGTGGGAATGATGGCTGGATATCTCCAAATATCATAAAAAACACATGTGATCCTTATATACAGCTAAGATGATAAATACAGTGGGACCCCGCTATAACACGGTAGTTGGGAGCCATAGAATCCAACCATGTTATGAACCGAACCGTGTTATAAGCAACCATGTACAGTACCAAGACATTTGTGGATTTAGGAGGGGGGGGGCGGAGGGGGGAGTAATAAAAGCGGGTGCGAAAATGCATGCTTCATTGGCACGATTACCATTTTAGATCAATTTATATTAAATGAGAAAAACATTTGCTGTGATAACAGAAATTGCATATATAATATATTACTTTATTCAGAGAACCATGCATTGGTACATACACGTCTAGTTTATAAAAAGAAAAGAGTATCAACACCGTGTACTCACCAGCGAATCTCATAACATACATTGAATCTACAAGTATTTCCAATGAAAATATCCACAGACAGATGTAAAATATTCAATAATTTTGCCACAGATCATTACGTGACTGAATTCAATGGAAAAAAAATAAAAATTATGTAACGTGTGTACGTAACGAATGATGAAACAGTACGTCTGAAGGTTAATTAAAGGTGTTTGTATAAATTGTATACCACTACATTTCTCATCTGTCAATTGTAATACATTATTATTGTTTGAAAAACTCTGTGATTTTCAGCTGCTTTCTGCTAATGTCATGTTTGCTCTTGGCAAAGTCAATTATAGTTCTCAGCTGAAGAATTTGAACATAGTCGATATCCTGCGTCTCCATCCATCTCAAAGCACATTCTAAACCTTTGACTGCTTCTGTTGCTAATGGTGGACTATCCTCAGGTGTGGTGTCCTCGCTGTCATCATCAGAAGCATCACCACCGTCAGCATCACAACTGTTGTTATTGAACTTAATATTTTTAATAACTTCCGCATCCGAAACGTGGTCTGCAACTGGGCAGTCATTAAAAAAATTGAGCCATTCATCAACACTTTCACGTGACTGCATCAGCTCCCCAAATGCCCTCTCAGCCTGGAACACATCATTCTCAGAAAATCCATCAAATAAACTATTGTCATCATCACTGATGTTGCCTCTGTTTTCCTGTGTAATAATAAATGCTGCCCCAAGTCCTTTCTCCCAGCAGTTCTCAATGCAGCATGGTGTAATGGCATCCAAGATTTGCCGCCGAGGTACATTACTTCTTTCAAATTTAAACTTTTTAGTGTCGCCTGGACTGAGGTTTCATCACAAACAATCTTTTTCACAAGTTCTCTGTTATAATTCATTTTAAACACTGATATTATGCCCTGGTCCAGAGGCTGAATTCTGGAAGTTGTATTCTTTGGGAGGAAGCTAGCTTTTATTTTCCCATCCTTACTAACCAGGCATTCTGCAGGTGAGTGTGCGCGGCAGTTGTCCAATAATAACAGTGCCTTCGGCTCCATCTTCGGATTTCTGAGGTGGGATTGAACTGCTGGTACAAATTCAGTTTGAAACCATTTTTCAAACAAAGCAGCTGTCATCCATGCGTTTTTTGTGGCATCATACATAAATGGTAGGGTGTTCACATTCAAATGATGGAAGCACCTAGGAGATTTGAATTTTCCAATACATAGTGGTTTAAGTTTGTGTCATCCCGTTTTATTGACACAAAACAACAACGTTAATCGCTCTTTTATTTTCTTAAACCTTCATGTTTATGTTCATCGTTTTTCACAGCTAGGGTGGTGTCAGGCATCATTTTGTAGCACAATCCAGTTTCATCACAATTATAAATCTGCTCTGTGGAATATCCACCTTCCTCTATTATTTCCCTCAATTCATCTGAATAGTTCATAGCAGCTTCAGAATTGAAGAGCGAATTTCTCCAGAAACTGTCACGTGACTAATCCCATGTCGCTTCTTAAAACAATTTAGACATCCATTGCTTGCTTTGAAGCTGGAATCTTGCCCATGTAAGTCGGTGTGTAATTTTTTGGCTTGTGCCTTAACAATTGGTCCTGATAAAGGCACTCCTTCAGCTCTAGTCTGGACAAACCACTGATACAGGGCTGCATCAAGTTGGGTGTCTCCCATTAGTCTTGCTTTTTTCCTCATCATTCCCTCACTTTCATGCATATCCACAACCATCTCTCTTAATTTTGCTTCTTCCTTCTTCCATCCTCGAACTGTTGATTCATTCACACCTAAATCTTTAGCTACATGTGATTGTTTAACACCGGACTTAATCCTGTCCAATGCTTTAATCTTTTCTTTAACAGTAAAAGCTTTATGTTTCCATTTCCCATTTTCCATTCTAAATGTCCACTAATTAACACTTTTACTCCTACTGGTTTGAAAGACTACAGCAAGAATAATTGTCATTAAACAATGGGGGTAGATTTGTAGGAAATGGACGACATTATTTACTAGTCAACAGATTGTATAAAACAACACTGCCAAGCTACGCGCACATGTCGGTGGTTTTTTGTTTGTTTGATGTTTTATAAATCGTTGCCCCTTAATTTGAACAAGTTTAGCCCAGCAGTTGACTTTGATGATGAGCTATGTACTTAAATTAATTGATTAATAAATTCTGGCGAGAATCTTTTATCAATCACCGCATTAGCTGTTGCATAGTTGTGTATGCAAATTATAGAACATATGTTAGATATTATTAGAGCAACGATTGTATACGGAATGCATTCAAGACAAACACAAAGTACACTTGATGGCTTCATTGCTCAAGGATCAGTAATAATAATATTAACAATAAACAAAGATCTCAAAAGGCCCAGCCAAAACTATAAGAAATTGGTTTAGGAGCCACAAAATGATTATTTTATAGTCGAATTTGTGTGTGATTTCCCCCCCCAAAATGATAATAAATTTTCTACATGTTCTTTTTCGCACTTTTAAGAAGAGTATGAGAATAATACATGTATATGATATTTCAGCCACAGTCGTCTTATATTCAAATTTATATGCAATCTCTTCTCAAAAATGATATTAACTCTTGACGTATTTTATTTTTCATACTTATAAGAATTTTTTGGTTTTTGAGAAAAATACCTGTAGTAAAGTACCTGAAATTTCGGGAGCCATGCCACAACTGCATTATTACCGAATTCGCGTTATAACAGAGCACGTTATAGTGGGGTACCACTGTATTTAAATCTTCTTACCTACACAATTTCACTAGCAGATCCAGCAAAACTGAAAGGCTGTGTTGATTGTATTAATTGGGTTTGGTGGCCATCTGTGCTGCCAACAAAGGACCTACCAGATTCAGGGTTTGCTTCTGTCAGTGTATCCCCCCCTGGGGGTGGTGGTGTAAAACTGAGAGTAAAAAAACCTTGGTGTCAAAACTGGGGGTCAAATAAAAAATGTGGGGGGTCAAAAATATACTGACAAATGTTCCTCTGACTTTTTTAGCTTGAAGTAGGATAATGCAACTTGCGCAGCATACTCTCTCACTCTCTAAACATACAAATAAACCAACATGCACAATTAACAAACAAATGCATTGTCCTTTCAAAGAATAATTGTATTAGTCCATTTTTCTTTTAAAGTTATACTTTTACGAGTCTCTTTATAATTTTTTTGAAGCAATATTATAGACCAACACATTACATACAAGTTAATACAAAAAGCCTAATAAATCTTTTGTAACCAGATGGCAGTTAATTTACTGCCTGTCATAAAATTTGTACTATCATCGGTTTCATTGAACTTCGTCTTAGAACATATTTACAAAAAAAAAAACAAGGAGGCTAATGATTCATCTTGTTTCTAATAAGTTACACTTGAACTTTAAGATCTCTATTTTATTGCAGCAAAGTTGAAAAAACAACAAAATCTGCATTGACCCCCTGACTTTGTAATCCAAATAAACACATTTTTCTCAGCAAGTTTACTGATTTCTTTGTTGTGAAAGAATGTCTTGGGTTATAATGTGTTCTCCAGATATCTTGTGGCAAATGAAGACATATTTTTAAAAATTTGTAAACCCTGTCGCGAAAGGATTATTCACTTTTGCAGACCTTGCAATGATGCGATCACAAGTCATACCAGTAATCCTAATGGATGTGCTGCATTCCAGTCAAGGGAATTATTTTCTCCTTTTTTCATTAAAGTTAGATTCACAGTTACTCGTTTGTGTTCTGCTTCTTTCACTTCTTTGCTAATGATTCTTTGTGCAAGACATTTTAATCTGGAGGTCACTTTCTAGTGCAACAAGCATTGAAGTTAAACGTAAGGACAACATTTTGCTGAGCTCAATGGAAATCACACGAGAGCTCGCAAAAGTAGGGGATGATACTCCGTCATAACACTGCCTGTGCTAGTCTGGTTCCTTAATTCGTATGTGCCCTGCATTGCACTCTGCTTTACGAATAGAGGAGCACAATGCAGGCAGTAAACAAAGCGGGGAACCAGTCAATGCCTATGCTGGAAATACACACGATGCCACCCATGTCCAATGCATTGGATATTAAATAAATCCTGATCATATAATGCAAATCCTTTGCGTCAAAAAACCGCACGGCAAAAAAATGTGTGCGTCAATTTTCTCCAGCGTGCATCCCTGATACTGTCTGTGAAGCTAAATCTCTGAGATGAAAACTCTAAAAAGCTGACTCTGCATGTCAGCCAACAGCTTCTACCATATCTTGGATCAAAACGCTACATTCAAACATAAAAGCTCACAGAGATGGATCAAATCTCATGCACTGTAATCTTCATGAAGCAATTCTGATCTAGTGAGACCTCCAAGTATGCCAAGCATATAACCTATTAAAACCACAAAGCAAAGGCTTGAGAGGTGATATCCTGTTTTAAAGCTGTCTTGCGACAAGTGGGCAAAATGAACCATATGTACTGGTGTCGGTACTATTATTTCCACTTGGGGCTTCTCGAGCAGGATCCTCAAGGTTAGCCAACCTGGGATGTGTCATTGACACAAGAAAACTTGTATCTCAGGCATGATCATGACTGCTTATCAAGGGGATTTAAAAATGGGCACCACTGTGCTAGCTATGTCATTTGATTTGTTAAGGTCGCATAATAAGTCAGCAGAGCAGGATCAAGTCCACTGCCGCATTAAATAATCCAAGGAGTTACAAGAACAAACTGCTGGAAACAGACTTGAGAAGTTCGATGACCCTGATTACTGGAACAAGAGGAAGTTGTACCAGATTTAGGTTGGTGATAAACTCCATACCCAGATGGACAAAAAGCTGGGATGGATGGAGGTTGATCTTTACCCAGTTCACTAGAAACCTAGATGACTGAAAAGTGAGATAAGATCATTCTGCCTTGGAGAAGAATAGAACTAGCCATGTTTCTGGAGGATGTAGTCTAGGTACACTGCCATCGTTGTAGGTTAAGTCGACCAGAACAGTGATGACGCAATCCATACCGTTGGTAAAATAAACCAAGGACTGATGTTGAAGAGTGAGACTGACGGCATACTCATTCCTTTGAATAGAAAGGCGGATTTGTTTTACTCCATCTTGAATTTCAGTGGTGCAATGAATTGGTTGAGGCAACTCAAGTCGATGTGCAGCATCAACTTGCTGTTCACTGTCTGAACATGAAACAGCCTTAAATAAAACTCCCACAATTGTGGCCTTTGTACAATCTCAACTGCCTGATTTTTTATGGGTAATCTCATGTAGTAGCTAGTTATCCTTCTCCCAATCTGATGTAACATCCAAGAAGAGGGTAGAGGGACAAAGGGGAGGGGATTGAGTAAATGAAACTCCAAGCCCCGCTGAAATGACCTGGATCAACCAATCATTTTCTGAAGGAACAGGGTGATCTAGTGAGTCTGAAATTTCAGGACTTGGCCAGCCATGGGCAGGCTGTCTCCAGGTGGTGGGGAGGGTAGGTCACTGTTTATGGCTACGAGGCTTGAAGGTGGAGAAATATTGGTGCACATCTGGCTGAAAAGATCCCTTGTCTCAAAGCCACTTAACGACCCTTCACATTGGCAGGGGCTGAATGTTTTCAAATGCCTGTGTGGGTTACACGGCGAGTTGGAGCGGCAGTTCCTAAGCTGTCTGTATAAATAAATCTTCCTCCATAAAGCAACAATGACCCAAACTGGGTCAGCCGTAAGCAAGGATATGACGAGGTTTGAGCAACATGGACCACAGCCATGTGTCACGTCACATCTGGTCTATGTTGGCAGAAGCCACCAAGGCATTGGAAGGTGAGCTGCCTGGTTAATGACCCTTGTGATCCTGGTCTTTAACTCCCAATCATCGCTAATGAGGCCAAATCTAACATTGAGGACATGAAGAATTTATACCAGCTAGATCAGAATGTAAATGGGACTTATCTTTCTGAGATGAAAGCTACGGAATTTTCCTGGTCACAAATTCGACCCAAAAGCCCGTGATAAATCTCCTTAATTTTAGCCAACTGGAGAAGGAGGTGGAAGGACAGTGTCTCATCCTTCTCGGTGAAATCTACAGATGCTTTAACTTAAAGTCTTGAGTAGCAGTAAGGGGTGGAGGGTATTCTGAAGCTACCAACACCCTTTAAATTTCCTCAACTGTAGCCTTAAAGTTAAATTCAGCCTGGGTCTGATTGCAGCCCTGGATAAGTCTTAGCTGGTGGCATTGATGACTCAAGTCCATCCCCTTTGAAAATGTCACTAACTCTCCCTTGCAGATAAGCCATTAAAATTCAGAAGTCCAGCACTACCGGATCTGCTGACAAGTTTGCCCAGTGTATGGTCAGTCTGGATGCTGACAATATAGAACAGGGGTCTCAAATTCAGGCCCACAGGCCACATGTGTCCAGCCAAGCAGTAACCTGTGGCCTGCAAAATGATTGGCATCACAAGGTGTCATGAGAGATAGCAAAGGTGGTGCGGCCCTTGGGCCATCAAAAATGGCCTCATGCAGCCCTCAGGGTGGTTTGAGTTAGATACCCCTGGTGTAGAAGATGGTCCAGCTACCACCAGTACCGGCCACTTCAAGGGCCTGGATGGCTAGACAGATTTCTCAATGAAATCTCTGGCATAGTAAAAGTATGTCACTGATGGTGAGGCTAGATGGATCTGTCACTAAGATCCCCATAAATCCTAGTTGGCTGGACTGTTTTAACAAAAAAGTCCCATTGGTGGGACAGCTGGATGGCTAGTGGTGGATGGATGGCGTGGTAGTATAATGAGTTGGATCCAAGGGATCTGGTACAAAACCCCATGTGTCCTGACTTACAGCCCAAAGGCCATGCTCAAACATGCAGGGAGACTTATGCCCACTCAGCTGCTTAGAATTGGGGGGACACTTGCCCACTGAGTCAGAACTGTAAGCAATAAACTAGTTAGCTAGACTGTTTTCTCAAAAGGTCACCCATGATGAATGGCCGATAATTTAGCCAGAATTGCCAGCGATGAACTTTAGGTTGTTTTCCTTGACTTATTCCATCTTTCTTTGCCTTTGATACCATATGGGCTATTACTCTGAACTTTGCATTTCATGCATTTAGTACACACTTCTCCTGAAATGACACACGAAGAGAAAACCGCATAATGTAGCAATTCAGCTTCTTACTAACTAATACTGTAGCCTGGACTTCCTCTGGCCACATATTACCCATGCTGCATGTCACTGATGATATACACTTAGTATAAACAAAACAAGGTAGACTTCCATGCTGAAGTTGCATTTATTGCATTTAGTTGACACTTCTATCAAAAAGACAAGAAGAAAAAACAACATATAAATTAGTAATTCATCATGTTACTAACTTGCTAATATACATATCCCTGTTACTAACCGAGTAACTGAAAATAGTCTGTGTCACACTAACCCATATATGACAATATGAGGTCAACAATAACATGGTGTAACATGGTCTTAAATAGATGAAGTCCATAAAGGTGACAAAGTCACTCAAATATGGCAGAAATTGTTTAACAAATGTCTACAACCTTCAGGAAAATGATTGTCCCATATGATAAATCTAAATCAAAAGCTGGATGGTCCAATTTGAACACTAAAATGGCTTGGATTGTTGGAGGTAAAATTTTTGATGTTATCAGAACAGCAGCAAAGCTAAAACCTGGTGACACCTGGCGCTGGAAAGTGAGGGTAATGGGCAAGAGTTATTGCCCTTTGTCTATGAGGTGGGCAGGAAAAGACAATGTTCATGCTTTAGCAGGGCTGGACTTGCGAGGTATTTGGCTAATATTCCTAATGTAAGGTGATTGGGGAATTTATCTGAAGGGGAAAATAGTATACTATACTATATAGTATATTCCTCTTTACATACCATAATAATGCCTATGTAAGTGCTGCTTATTTCCCACCAAAATTTTCAAATGGGAAGCTAATCTATGGTCCCTGAGACTCTCTTGAACCCAGATCTTTCCTTTGTTCTTCTCTCCCCTTTTCTTTAGTTCCTTCTGCATTCTTTCTATTACAGGGGCCATAATTGGGTTCAACCACTTCAGCCCCTTAACAAAGGGCCAGTAGTCCATCTGATTTTCATAGTCAGTCTGTATAGGAAAAAGATCATCATCATCATTAGAAGTAATATTGGGTAATAATAATATTATTAGCAGTAGTAATATAATTTTTTTCCAATTGTTAAATCTGTAACCCAGCTTCTCTGAAGCTGACTTCCTGAGCAAACTGACCACATATTTTAGTTCCAATAAACCCTTTCCTATACTATCATATATATTCACAATTCATGTCCAACTGCAAAACTGCACAGACACAGATCTGTTACTGCATAATGTGATGGGCAGATCAGGATCTATATTGTTTGCAGCTGAAACTGACTTATAAGCAAGTGTATATGATAATGAAACCTTCTTTATACTGGTAACCTCTGTTTTGGTCCCATCTGTGTCCATTTTAAGGAAAATTCATGTCTACTTTTTCTTTTTCATGTTGTATTCCATTCTATTTTCACTTTGTGATATATACATTTAATATACTTGCTTATAAGTCCAGTCTAACTACAGACTGCACAGACCAAGATCTGCCCTCATATAATGTACCAACAGATCAGGGCCTATGTAGTTTGCTAGCAGTAACCAAAAGAACCAACAACATATACCCTGATCTGCCAGCTCATTATGTGAGAACATATTAGGCTCTATGTTGTGTGCAGCTTGACTTCCCTTATAATCAAGTATGTATGGTATGTAGTTTTATTCACAATCATTACTTTTGTGTCATGTGCCAGGGATGTTGCCTACTAAATAGCATGGTCAGAATATTTCATTCCAATATAAAACTTAAAGATTGTTGAGCATTTTCCTTATGTAACTATACCCTAGCTCTCCCACATTCCATCTGTACCCCATAGACAAATCTAAAATGTAAAAAAGCACACAACTCTTCTTAAAATTGTGCAATTGCGGTGATTGCCAGCCTGCATATCTTGTAATAATGACTATAGTATGCAATGCATTTAACATTAACCCACAAAAAACTGCAAGAATAGTTGCATTCAGAAAAGTATGTAGTACACTGCATCCAGCTTCAAGTTAAAATAAGCATTAACCCATACAAAACTCATGGAAGAACATGGATTTGTCCACATGATCAGCTTTCAGTGATGATCATAACACATATTGAGTTTTCCATAAGAAAACTACAAAATTGTGTCATACATTATGTTCAAAACAAACGAGGCAAAACTCAAATAAAAACTGTATGAGCATTTGATCTGTTGATATGTACTTATTCATTTTTCTGGCAATCCATCAGAATGTTGGACAAGCTGTGGTATCAAGACTGTGTCATTAATATACATGGCAACCATGGCAATGATCATGGCAGAGATTGAGATTGAGATCCATCCCACTCCCACACAACAAAATGGTTACTTAGGCTAATAATAACTTGGGAGCAAAGTGATTTGTCAATGAGTCTTCATTAGGTCGTAACTATAATAGCTAACAAATTTCACAGCAACATTCAACTTTTGCTAAAGATACTGTATCATTCACAGCTGCAAAACAAAAAGGGCATAACTCTAATAAAAAGTGCAGGAACAAAGTGATTTGTTGATATGCAGGAAAGGAAGATAATATATTTGCCAAGTTTCATGGCAATCCATCCAAAACTGTGGGATCAGCTAGTGCCAGATGGAAGTATGAATGGATGGACAGACAGGAGGACTACTAAATATCCCAACCTCAACAGATCTGAGGAAAAACCTCAACAGAGGTTAGGAAAAAATGAGATTCAATGATTATGTGGAACACTATTTCTTGCCTACAACAGAACACTAAGTTTGGATATATAAAATGTATGATTTAATCAATAACAAAAATTTGTAATGTACGATTCATCAGTTTCCCTTCATACTCCTGAAGCATGAACACAATCCTACTCTAATCTATAAATATGGAATAAAAAGATCTCACAGTCCAAAAATAAACATCATTCTGGAAGTCTGTTTATTCTGATATGCCCTGTATATAAATAACATTTCAATGCAAGATGTGCAAAAGTTGGGAGTTACAGGTAAAAGAAATTGTATTATTATTAATTAACCATAATTGGGAAAAGATGCAAAATTAAACCAAGGAAACAGCAGATGGAGCAAACAGTGAAAAAGTCAATGGGTGTACAGTCTCAACATCATAAAAAAAGAAGGTAAAAAAAACTATCAATTTAAAAGTCAACTGTAAAGAATGACTGATAAATTCCTCATGTTTCTGAGAAAGTGAGAGAGACAGGTATGCAAAAATGTCTACAAAAGTAAACTGCAGCAGCAGACGTAGTCATGGCATGGTTGGACTGGTGGTCTAGCCATGACCCCATAATCCCACCCTGGAAATCACTGACAATTTCTGACCTTGAGAGTCCTTCAGATTCTGGACATTGTGAGACAGACAGACAGATTAGTCCTGGAATCATCCAACAGTATTCACTTCAGCAATAAATTTAATTCATTTTATGAACAATTTTCAATCAATTAACAGACCTCCTCTGTTATTTACTGGGCTACAATTGGGGCTGTAAACTATGATGCTCCAAGAAAGATGGCTTCATGTAATACAACTGACACCTATCTGATATCATCAACTGACCAATTATCAAACTTCTGCTGTTAGTTTACTGATGGGCTAAAACTGAGTGTAATTTGGGATTTTTAATGTTGCTTTAACAATATTTCAGTCATATTGCTACAATGTCTGCAGTGGGGCAGTTTATAGTGAAGTATAGTACTGAGGCATCATGCCACAGACATGCAGCATCACATCCCACCCAGTAACATTATCCTGAAACCAGGCCAACCAGTCCTAACAGTAACCTGTTATTGCTGAGTGCCAAGCGAGGCAGCTGTTGGTACCATTTTTATAAGTCTTTTGGTATGACTCGGCCTTGGTTCAAACCCACAACCTCCTGCATCTGAGGTGGATGCTCCAGGCTAAAAAAGTGGTTGGCTACAATTTAAACTGTTAAATACAGTGCTCTACTGGTATGTCATATGACTTCATGTAATATGAATGAAAACTAAACACACTTTGAATATACAAGGCTCTTTTAACATGATTTTTGTATTATCCAAAAATGTATAATTGACACAAAGACTTGATTCCTTATCTGGTATCCAGCTATAACTATTGCACAAAATCTTTGATTGTCTTTGCATTAAGAAAATAATTAGCACAACTCTTCTTAACCCTTTTCCTCATAGAGCATAGTTACAAAGTGCAGCGCACTATAAACAGAACACCTGTTACCTATTCGACTCCATACACATAGGCCTGTCTGTTAACTGTTAAGCAATGTAGTGTATGTTACGTTTAAAAGCAATTTTAACCATTTTACATTTTTGGTACACATCTATTGTGTGGAAAAATGTAAGAGTAAACTCCGATTGTAAAAAGCTGTGTAATTATTTTTGACAGAAGAATTTTTATGCGCTTTAAAGTCTTGAGAGAACTCGTTCACTGTCATGTCAGTGAGGCCGCATGACCAACAGTAGTTTTTCGTCTGCGTCTACATCACTAAGTCATCTGAATTGGATAATTTATAAAAACTAATTGTTGCCTACATCAATATCAGAACTTTACATAAATTACTGAATCTTTCATAGTTGTGATTCTAATCGTGAAAACTTCGTAAGTACTGAATGAAATCCGCGACCTCCATTTTGGAGAGTGAAGATTACGACCCAGTTACTTTAAATATCAGATATCGACTAGAGCATAAACAGTGACCACATGATCTGACGTAATTGTCATTCGCAGAAATGAATGTAGTATCTAATAGGGGGTTTTCTCCGAAGGTGGCCCTACGAAAACTGGGTTAAAATGGTTGATGTTTACAGCAGGCGTCAAAAGACGCTTCCATGCGAATGGAGTTGAGGCGTCAAAAGGCGCTTCCATGCAAATGGAATAGAGGTGTCCAAAGACGCTTGCATGAGGTAAAGGGTTAATATAGCAATTCTGACTAGACTATGACATGCAAGTCTATGCTAAAATTAAACATGAGCAAAACTTTTTAACGGAAACCAAAACAAGGTGTCACATGTGGTCAACACCAAATAATGGAGGTATACAGCTCAATTAAACAATGTTGCACAATGTGTGCACATCAGCCTGATAACAAAAAGTAGCTCAGCTGTTTCCAGAGAGGTAGCATTTTAGTGGTAATTAAACATTCATATCTCCTGTTCCACTGAAAGAATGTGCATCATGTCTTTGCAGTGCATTTGAAATTTCTAATAAATCTAGAGCCTTGTTTATAGCATACAGCATTCAGTTTATCTTTAAAGTGGGAATTCATGCATCCTTATATGTGGGCATGTCTGAGATAGCTTTATTTTTAATTTGTATATTTGCAACTCTGACCACATTAGTGGGTAGGCTGGAATGAAGTCAGTGAATATTGACAGTCAAGCTCATGGTTCCACCAGTTATTTACAAATTTCATCTCTGCATTACATTCACAACAAATGGCAAGTTTATCAATATATGTTTGATTTTTCATGGAGAATGTCAGTCATAAATGCTGCCAAATAGGTGATTTCATTATATACAGTAAACCCTTTCCTTAGGTCATCTTTACTCACTGGTTACCTGTTCACAATGGGTATTTTAATAACCCTCTCAAATTTCCTATGTAAATGTCCTATAAGTAATGGTCACCTGCCTTTCATATTCAGAAGCCAGGTGTTTCCTAACCAATCAATGGTTTCTCCCTGCTTTAAGAGGTCATTTATGTGTGTCTACAAGTAAGGCATTGTTTAAAGGAATATCATGTGAATCAATGTGCAATTTTTATCATACAGGTAAAGGGTCAAAGCAATTTTTTTGTTGACTGGTGGGAAAAGTAGTCAAGCTATTACAGCAGAAATATGCCAGCTTGACAGGCATAGTTTGGTATTTTCATTTATTTGCCTGTGAATTAAAACTATTCCTGAAGAAAAGTTTGTTGTACTACACAATCATTCCAATATATAATTCATCCTCCTGCTTCAATGGCATATATCAAATTTGGTATGAAATGTTTTGACAAAATCATTGTAATTCCTATATTGTATATTTGACCTCTGACCCCCTCAGAGACCCTATGGGTCAGTGCTCAAACAATCCAATATTCCAACACATAGGACCCCTCGAATTTCAAGTCAGGCCCTACCTGTATTTAAGTGAATTTGCCCAAGAAAACTTATCATGCTGATGAAATGTGTAAATTTATTTTTATGTTTTTGAAAGACTAGAAAATTAATTAATATTCATACTCATATATGCCCCATATAAAGATCATCTACCTTTAATAATTTGATTGAAAGCTGTAAACATTGTAACCAATGAACAAGTAACAGATTGCCTGGGATAATTAGAGCTCAAATGGCTTTTTTATACTGCCATTATATCAGTTTTAGTATAAAATGTCATTTTTAAGGCCATCTGCTGCACATATTGTTTAATAGTTCAAATCTACCACTTTTGAAAATTAAGATTAAAACAAAACTGAAGAAAAGGGAAAAAAGTACATTGTGTTCTATTCATGAATTAAAGAACCAGTCTACTGGGTACCAGAACTGTTCCAGCAGTGGTTGCAACCAGTTCAATGATGTGTACCTGAGCAGTGGGATTATTGCTAACATGTATACACAACCAGCTCTTAAATGAATACATAATGTTGTAACATGGAGAGTTTATGCTAAATTAAAGAATTTTTTAGAGGTATTTTAAGTAATAAAGGGATGAAATGTGGTCCACGATGGCTTGTAGGTCTATGATTAAAAATCAGACATCATTTGGCTGACATGAGATAAAAAGGAAAGATTGACCAAAATGGTTTAGGCAGAAACACTCTAGAAAGTATTTTGAAATGTTTGGTTTATTTCATTGCTATTGCATTGTTTCAAGTTAAAGTCTAAAGAACTTACCTGTCCCTTGCTTACACTTAATGTGGTTTAATGCAATCCTGGTTAGACATATTGTCACCTATTAACATCAAGAGTGTAGAAAGAAACTGACAAGCAAGATACACTTCAGATGCTAATGAGCATCAACACTGCTGATGCAATGATTAAGGACACTGACCGAACAATCTGACTATGTTCGACATCAGAACCTTGAGGAAATTGCTTTACATGATACATTCTGAGCTCTGAATAAAGACACAAGTCAATTTAATATGACTTTATTTATTTTTATATTTGATGTACAGCATTTGAAACAATGTGTGACAAACAGGGTTGGAAAGGTAGGTAAATTTTGCTAGGTAATGGGTCTAGATACCAAGCTGTCAGTTTTTATCAGGTCAGGATCCATTCACTCAAACTTTTGCCTGTTTTTCTTCCCACTCCACCTCCCTTTTTTGTAGGACCATAAACCATAAAAACATTTAATTTTTTAAACATTTTTATTACTGCTGGAGGGGAGGGGGGGCAACCCAGAGAGATCAAATTTTATCGGATAACTTGATTAGGCTGGGTATTTCTGGGTTTTGCAAAAAATGGTCAGGTCCAGGTGGCCAGTTGAGGTACCCGTCCATAGCTAGTGACCAATAATAGTTTTAAAAAATGGGGCAAGTTTGGGCATGGATATTGGAGTTAAGGTTTGTGGAATTTAAGTCAGGGCTTGTGATTTTGTTTAAAGTCATCAGCCTAAGGAAAATTCTTTGAGCACTGGGACAGCCAAAAAAAGACTCCCCTCCTGTACATGGTTACCATATGGGCAATACAACTGAGTTTCATAAAATTCCACCCTGTGGGTTAGCGAAGAGATTTGTAATGTATAGACAGATGGCCAGATCAAGGGTATCATAACACAGAGAATTTGTGGAGAACCGAGACTTTACATACAATAAAAATCAGTGGCAAGAATCTGAAGAGCAAAAAAGAATCACAAGCTTAATCAACAACTACATTGGTCATCTCTACTTTTGGTAGTCTCCAGTACCTATGCAAACATCATTAGAAAAAAAATTCAGACTAAACTGATCTTGGTTCCTGCTTTAAATAAAAATTGTTTTGCTGTCTTCTGTCTATAGATAAGCACTTTAATCATAATTTAAAATTTGAAATCAGAACTTGTAAGTGGCACTATATCTTATGTTGACCTGCTGTATATACTAACTTATAAGTCAAGTCAAGCTGTATATATCAAAGAACTTGATCTGCTGTAGCATGATGTGCCTGCAGATCATGGTCTATGCTTTTGTTCTACTGATTACTCCCAATAAACTGCACAGACCAAGATCTGCCAGTGCATTATGCGACAGCAGATATTGGTCTGAACAGTTTGCAGTTGGATTTGTCTAACAAGCAAGTACATTCAGTATTCTGCAACAACCTACTGTAACCAGGCATAACAGAACAAAGAACAGTTGTTTTATCACATCAAAGTAGAGGTACTATAATGAATTGATAAAAGAAGTGTGATTGCTGTTGTTTTGGATTATATTTTAAGGACATCTTGTCTTAAAATCTGACTGACAAGCTATTATCATTATCCACCCCAAGAAAGTAACAGGCTTTGAGTAACTTTGATGTTACAACATGTATTACAAATAAAATTTATGCATCAATTGTTGTTGTTGTTGTTGTTGTAGGGTTTAACACCATTTTTCAGCACACGATAGGCTATGTATGGCAGCCAGTATGAATGGTGGAGGAAAAATCCAGGAAAACCCTGAGAAGAACCACTGACCCACATTGGCCGAATCCTAGACTCAAACCCATGCAGACAGAGGTGAGATGGCAGTGATCTGTAACAGAGAGCGCTTTAAACCACTTGGCCACTCTGGGCCCCTTTATGCATCAATAATTAGCTTGATAGGCCCCCACAAGTGAGGTCTCAAAATTAAAAGCATGCAGTGCTCCCATCTAATTCATATATTCATTCACATACAGAATACACAGTTAACCTGCTGAGGGTAACAGATCATATTAACTCAATGTATAGTCATTGATATGGAATATTTATTAGTGATTAACACATTTATTCCTACTTCCAACTGCATTGGTCAAAAAGGGCCTTCTGAGTAGGCTAGGATGTATATTGGTCTAGCATGAATTAATCAATGTTATCATAAATAGAATGTTTAACCAATCATTAGTAAAGTATGCAATGTAGGTTATAGTGACCTTTTTGGTTTTAAGGGAACCCTTGATGGATGCATGGTCTAAAGTGCTCACCTTTACTGATCACTGCTATTTCATTTTACTGGCATACAATGAGGCAGTTTTTGTTTCTCTGATTATAGAAATCTTGTTTTTGAAAACAAGACTGTCAGGGATTTGGGAGTAAAAAAATCATGTTTTTTGCGCAACATGAGTTTTGGCATGTATGTCATGAACAGAACAAGAGAAAAAAGTAACATAAAAACTGAAACAAAGTCAGTGAAGCATGAAACTGAGGTTACAGTGACCTATGCTTCAGATGAGGATGTAATACTCATCAAGGTGTATCTCCTCATCAAGTTTCATCATTTTCAGAAAAAAGTATTTATATCTTTTAAAAACAAACAGAACTAAATGAAAAATCATATTAGGATTAAACATGTATCTACAAATTTATCCCCCTAGACTCTCTCCCAAGGAGGTAGGAGCTATCAAACCCAAATCAAATTGTTGCCCAGTACTAGGAATAAAAATGGTTGACATTCAGTTATGGTTTACAGATGCATATACTTTCATCTGTTTAGCTGCCACTGCTGATACTGCAGGCAGTTTGACAGCTTCCCTTTATTTCTTAGAGGCAAGATAAAAATAACATGCTGTATTCTAAATCAGACTACAATTACTGCAATAAACTTGAGTCTGTGCTTGAGAATATTTTCCACATCACTGCATAGTCTAGTGAGGCCTCCATAGGTATTCCATACATTGCTACTCTGGTTTGCAAGTAGTCCCTCCACTGTAGTCTTCAGAGAAATGAATAAACTGTGGTGCTCTCTTCTGTGAA
Source organism: Sinohyriopsis cumingii (assembly GCA_028554795.2). Lineage (NCBI taxonomy): Eukaryota > Metazoa > Mollusca > Bivalvia > Unionida > Unionidae > Sinohyriopsis > Sinohyriopsis cumingii. The sequence goes on from CM068828.1 coordinate 96,640,036, forward strand.
AATAATAAAATTTTATCTTTACAAATCAGCTCATATTTTAAACTGAAACAAAGCATCAGCACCTTAAGTAATTATCAAATTGTACATCATATACTAATTCTGTAGGTTTAAATGAATGTTTAATGCATGGCATGCTGAAACACAACACTGTACATGGTTGGGTATTAGACATCCTTAATTAGACAAATTATGTATCATCAAACAAAACATAAAACATTCAAAAGAGTTATTTAGTGAAGATGAACAAATGAAAGAACAATACATATCCAAGCTGATGATGATCCATCCACTTTCTGAAACTAACTGAGGAAGGTGTGGGAATATTTTCACAAGCATGGATCAAATATCATATTTGGACAACTATAGTTTGTATTACATACACTGTTCTGAGCATTTAATAAGACGTTGTGACAAGTCAGATGGATACAGATATATCCCAACATTTATGTGTGTATTGATATCAACTTTTATCAAATGTTTTCAGCAGATGGTAAGATACATAAACAACTCTGTTTCATTTCATTGAAAATATCCAATTTTCCATCATATTCATTGTTAGAAATTCTTTGCTTTTTGAGGTACGTTTGGTATCTGAAAACTTTACATGCAAATTAGCTGAAAGATCAGGTAACTTCTTTATTCTATCATTATTTTTTTTCTTTATACCATGTATTGGATTTTTATATAAGAATTAATATGCATTATTGTGCAGTTTTAGGTGGTTGTATTGTTTCTCTCCATTTTATCTCCTATTTGACAATCATAAAAGTCCTTCCCATCAATGATTTCTAGCACAGTTCTAAAATGTTTTTTTAAAACTATTTTTAATATGATCAATCAGCTTTGAATTATGTAAATAATAATAATAATAATAGTAATAATTATTATTTTATGGTTAATTTGAATTATTTTGAAGAATAGCTATTCTATTTCACACATGATTACCATATGTACTCACTTATAAGCCAAGTCCAATTGCAAACAGCATATCTCCTGATCTGCCACCACATACTGTGCCATCAGATCAGGGTCTATACTTTTTGTTCTACTGATTACTCCTAAAAAAAAACTGCATATATCCAGATCTGCTGGCAGAGTTTGAGTCCGTGCAGTTTGCAGCTGGACCCGACTTATAAGCAAGTAGAGACAATTCACAGAATTCATTTTTTTTATCATGAACCTGTGTGAGAATTATGTATGAGGGTTGTTTTTGTCAGACAGCCAAACAATGCAAAAAAAAGATGACTATATTTTAAATATAATTTATGAAGTATGGTCAAAACAACTTTTATCAATTTACTTTTACTTTATATTCATTGCTGGACAAGCTTAGTCTTTGAAACAGGAAACACAACTCAGGCAGGTTTAAACAAAATGTCACAAAATGCTTTTAAAACTCATTGATTTTGTTTCCCATTATTTTTTCATGAAGATTATATTAATATTGAATTTAAACTTAGGAAATATTCTGATTCAAAGAAACAAAAGATGAAATTTGAAAGGAAACCCAATGTTCCATAATTATGTTCATATAATACTGTATAAACTCACATATACATCAAGTCAAACTGCAAACAAAACAGAGATCCTGATCTGCCATAGCATAATGCTCCTGCAGACCAGGGTATAAGTTGTTTAGATCTGACAGCACATTATGCAATGACAGATCTAGGTCTCTACAGTTTGCAGATAGACTGAACGTATAAGTAAGTATATACAGCATACAATGATGAAAACACTTGCCTTTCAAAAGCATTTTATTGTCAACATAAAATACAGAACTGTATACGGCTTAATGTTTGTCAAATAGACAACAAAAATATATGAAAGAACAACCTCTGCAAATCTATATGCACTGAACATGTAAGATGCATTTTAGAGTCCAATTTCTTGCTGTCATTGTAGTCCAGTTAATTAAATGTGTTTGAAATATATACTACTAGTAAGTACCATATATACTCACTTGTAAGATCAACTGCAAACCGCACACATCCAGATCTGTGGTCACATAATGCACTGGCATTTCTGGGTCAATGTTGTTTGCTATGAGTAATCAGTATGACAAACAACATGTACCCAGGTCTACAGGTGCATTATGCTATGGCAGATCAGGATCTTTGTTGTTTGCAGTTTGATTCATGTCTGAAATATATACTGAGCTCATTGTAAGCACTTCCAGTGCATCTTGGACCTTCAATTCATGCCTTAAGTCAAGTTCTAAAATTGTTCACCCTATGGAATCTTAACAACTGAACCAAAACCCTCAGTCTTCTGCAACTCTTAATATATCTTATGTACATTGTCCCATACACATTACAAAATAAAAGCTGTAATGAGTATAAAAAACCCTAATTATATGAAAGAAATTGTAGAACTGTCCTATTTACAAAAGTAAAGATAAAATAAAATTAAATGGTTACAATGCTTATAATCATAAAGACTTATTGAAGAAAACTTTATTATTTTGCCTTAAATGTCATGATTTTAATGGACTCACTATTTCTCACCTGGATCCCCATGTTTTTATATCATGAACCCCAATTCCAGAAACTGAGGGTCCAGGATTCCAAGATTCAAAGGCCTTTAGAGAGATCTGCCTAAAGTTCCCACATTGTCATGGCAGTCAATACCCTGACCATCAAATGAATAGGATATAAGATTTCATTTTCATTGTGATTTGGAAAGTCAAAATTGAGAAGCAGATCTATCTGTATACCTGCAGTGTATCTCAATTGGGAAAGACTACTGACATGGTTGTCCGATACTTTAACTTGAAAAGCCTTTCTGAATTACCACTGTGTAATGCAAATGAAAAGTATATTCCAACAGATGCAGTGTGCTGACTTTATGTAAAAATAGGTCTGTCATCATCCAAATTGAATTTAACACAACAACATCTAATATTCAATATTTTCAATACAAATAAATCTTGGAATATATCTCCCTCAGCCATGTCTACTACATGTATCAGAATCTTTATTGTACAAGATCATTCACAATATATTGGACTTGCTGTACTGCTTTCACAGCCATGCAGGTAGTCTCTACTACAGTAGGTACATGGCTGCCATGAGACAAGTCTTTCAAGAACACTTAGTACACTGCCACTGTATCTAGACATAGGTCTGTCAGGGGATATAACTCTATCTAGCTTCCCAAATTCTCTTACCACTTACAATACAGAGCACTGGTCTGCTTTCATGTGAGAGTTCTATATAAATATCTAGGTATTGGAATGCAAAATCATTAGAACCTTATAGAACAAAGATATGGGCACTTGTTTATGTTTTTCAGAGTCCTGCGGATTACAACCATGTAATCCTATGAAAATTTTACATTTTCAAAATTTAATTTTGTGATTATCAACACACAGTCATAATCACAGCAACAGTAAAGTCTTAAGCTGCCAACTAATTACAATTTATGCAGTATTTCTGAGTAATCTCTATTTTGCACATGAAATCGGTTTTGTTGTTCTATTAGAGCCTTGTAGGTACATCAAAATAACTGGTGCATTGGCTAAATTTTACCTCAAACACTTTGCACACTGTTGGTTACTATGTCAGTATATGAAACTTAAACTACTAAGATAGTTTGAAGTTGTACTGAAATAACATTACAGTATGATGACACCCTTTTAAATTTAGTGCCTTATAACGGGAACTGTTTTATAAATAAATGGCCTTGTAGTGAAGGCATGCTGTATATACATGACAAAGATATAACTGTTAATGGTGGTCAGAAGCCATCTTCACACTTGCACAGAGATTCCGTTACACCAGTATATGCCAGTTTTTACAAGTAACATTTGTCTCTGTATCAGAACAAAATGAGACAGTCTGTATTTATGTACCAACAGAATATAAAATGTGTTTTTAAGTCTTGAAAGTTAACTCCTTCAGCATCAAAGTCTGTCAGAAGCTGATCTATTTTTTTCACAGGCTCAAGTTCCCAGGGTTATTCAAGTAATGAAACAATGTATTTGATTGGTGCTAGTTGCTGTCAAAACAATGGTTGAAGTCATCAAAGAGAGAAGCCAACTTTCCTTCTGGTGCTGTTGTGTGTGACTAATTTCTGGTGCACAAAGCAATAAAAATTAAAGCACCTCTATTTCTGCTTCACAAAAGTTAATCCAAGCTTTTATTTCTTTTGTTCAAAACAAATTAATAACCATATTTCTTTGCCAATGGATTGGCATGAGTTGGATTTCCTACTTTGTATTTATGGATGACCATAAGTTGTGTGGTCTTATTAGTCATGCTAAAGTTAAAGTCTTTCACTCAAATCAAGCTACTAAGATTAAATATTTTATACGGTGAATTTAAAAACAAAAACTATTTACTTTATAAGTCAACTTGGAATCAAAGTTTTAACTGTGTGTAGATTAAGATGGTGACTGACACTGATGATTGTGGAATGAGATTATGTAGTCCAAGTTTCCCCATTACCTCCATGACCCACTTTATATATTTTGCCATTTATGCTGGAGTGTAGGGTCAAAACCATTTGCTTATCAAAAATTTCCATCACCTGGAGAAAGCCAGATTCATGAAGAATAGAGCAATTGCCAGCGATGTTTTGTTGGCATCACGCGAATACTGTGTTGACATGTGTTCTCTGCTTGATGAATCTGCTTTTCTCTAGGCTGCTATGACTGCGACAGGTTTCTGGTCATTGTTCTTGGAATAAATATGCTGACAATTAAGTAAGTTTTAGTTCTTTTTATAAACATTATTTGACTTTTATGTACTACTTTAGAATATTTTTGTACGTCACTGGAAAGGGATTTAATGTTGATATCATGTGACTATTGGACCTCTGATGTCAAATGTATGTAGTAGGTTGTTAATTTTTTTTATTCATGTGAATAACAATGCAAGTGATAAATAAAAGGGCAAATTTATTCAAAACTGTAGTTTCTTTTGTCTGTCAATGGATTAAAGATATAACAAATATCAAACCCACAATTTCTGAAAAAATAAATCATCTTTCTATTGACTTCATGCAGTTATGGCTTGCTTAAGTGTGTTATGCCCACTAGTAAGTAGTTACCCTCTGTAACATGGCAGCAAACTCCAGATTTTTAACAGGAAATTGACTCTGACTCCACATCCCAACATAAATGTAACAGTATCTAAACTGGGATGAGAAGGGTCATAGGAATCTTGAATTATGGATTGCACTACTGTTGTGGTGTTGATTTGCGATATCTATAATTAACTCTGCTCCTGTAAAGGTGGGAAGTGCATTCATTTCTTTTCTTTCTCTACAGTATAGTTTATAACATAATTTTCCATACATTGATACTATTGGCTGATTAGCATTTGTATCAGTAAAATCTGGCCTTGTACTGACTTGTTCCATCCTTGCCAGCATGAAGTACTGGTAGTTGCACACCCATATGGAATCTCTGCTTGCAACAAATATAAGCCCAACCTTTCACAAACAATTTTAATGAAGGCTCAACATTTGTGTTACATTTAATGCCAATGAATATGGCGCTGATTAATTGGTACTTGATACCCCAGATGACAAATGTAACTTACGGCAGCTATCATTTTTCTCCCTAACTTTAAAATAAAGCCGTATTTTGTTACACATGAAAGCATTTTTTACTCTATTCATTTAGAGTCGGAATTACATTACACGGTAAGAAACGAGTATAGCTCGTTGGAGCTGCTGTACTGACTAGGATTTTTCCAATAAACAATACCATGTACAGACGAATGTGAAGTATTAAGTCTAATTTAGAATACTAATAAATGGACTGCTCTTATGAAAGTTATGAACTGCGATTAAACTCAGTTCCAATGGGCGTCATTACGAACGATGCGGAATTTGGGGCGTTTATCCATAAATTGGTTATAAAATACTGTAGCTCTGACCGTCCACTAGACTATTACAGATTTTATATACAAGCAAAACAAATAAATGAGAATTAAATCATAAAAGTGAAACATTTTGTCACATTCAAAATATATCGAAAATGACGCAGAACTGAGCGAAATTTTTTAAAGTGGCACCTTTGACCGTTGTCATCTTCTGTCTCAGCCATTTTGTTTTGATCTCTGTCACGCAAACGTTTAAACTTGAGTAAAGGTTACCTCCCCTACGGAAAATGACACCAAAACAGAGCGAAAAGAAAATTAAACAAAACAACAAGAGACAGACAGACACATTTTATTTAAAGTCGGAGTCGAATTAAATAATTTTACATCGAATATGAAACTACACAGAACAGCACATAAATAAAATGCGGCATGATTTACCCAAATACACACAAATGCTGCCCAAATCCAACCCAATACTGCCAAAATATCCCCAAAACACTGCCCAGAAACAAGCACGTGCTATATTTACTACTAACGAGATTTTTAAATTCATTGCAAAGTTAAATATTGGGCTGAAATGAAATACGTTAAATAACTAAAGCAATCAGAAATTCTTTGTACGAAATGTAACGTATCATTTGCTCGGAAATAAGGGAAAGATGTGAAAAGAGCGAGGTGCGATGAGCGATTTTTAAACAAAAATTATTGCTTAAAAGAATAAGGTAACAGTTATCACAATTACTATATAAGAGTTGTATTTAAAAAATGATGGTAAAGATAGCTATCACAAAATGCTATGTAACAGTTGTAGAAGAAAATGGTGGTAGAGATAATTTGAACGATCTGGGCAAATCTACTCACACACAAAACAAGGCAAAAATCGAAAACCAATAAATCTCGAATGATTTCTAGAAACCTTCTGATCAGCAAGTCAAAAATGTTAACAATGAATACATGTTTATTGCAACTGTGATAAGTTTTGGAGTTTTTATTTACATGCACGCTTAGGAACAATATTTATCTGAACAAATTAATCAGACGGTAAAATCAAAGCTAAGCCCTAATATTTACGATAATTTCAAAATAATTCGTGCTTAGTTTAAAGTTTTGTTGACACTGTGTAGAAATAGACAGTGGAAAAGGTAATCATGAAAGGTTCCACAGTTTAGTAATAAGTCAAATCTTTTTAGCTTTGAATGTCTGTCAACGCAGTTAGGAGAAGGTTGATATTTCTGAAGCTAATATATTCAAGAAACTTTTAAAAAGGAAATTTAAAATAAAACTTTTTCTGAGGAGGAGGGGCTTTAAAAGAGAAATAGATTTTGAAGAAGCTTTCAGAAAACATGAAATCTCTTATAATAATGGAAGAAGGAAACTACACGTACAATATGTATCTACTGGCTGTGTGAATATTTTTATTTTTGCTGCTTAAATGCAATGTTCCATGACCGCAGTGATTTTATTTGTATGCTGTAAATAGCTGATGCAAACAAGGAACTATATACATCTTTAATATCAGAAACACAATGATGGGAAAGTGATAACTTTTCATCATGAGACTGTAACGTGTTGTATGTGTTTTGTTGTTAAGAAATAGACTTATTAACATCATGGACAAAATAGACATTCAAACCCCACACGCCCATTTACTCGTGCATTTAAAACCTACTAGCCCCCGATTATTTGCGATTTCGTACCCATCGATTTCACTACTGGTGCCAAGACATAGGGCCTGTCTTGTACACTTCCCCTTCGTCGACTTAACAACAACAACAAAAATCTAAAAACCTCAGACACTTGGGTCTGTCTCACACAGCGTCAAAATGACTTCCCTTCAGCCTCATCTTCCCGTCAAATTGATACGTACTTTGTACGGCATCAGTCGCGAACAAAATCAACAAATACGTGTTCGTGTCTTAGAAGCCAGTCTCAGAGAAGTCTTACGATGGTTTACGGTGACAATAGGTCAATTACTTTAATTACTTACTTACTTTCACATTCCACATTAAACCAAGCGCTTTTTTGAGAGAAACAAAGTAGCCATGACGCAACTGGCCGATCCCTGCATCGACACTCAAACCAAAAAGCAAATCATTCAGAAACCTGGATGTAGCGGTTCTCTAGGAGGTATTTCCTCTTAAAATGCGAACTCAATGCCCCCAAAGTCCTCCCTAAGAAAAAAGCCAATTCCAAGAAAACCAAACTAACCCAGAAGAAGAAAAAGAACAGTGGTGTCAAGACCAGGTCGCAGCAACAGAAAAAGAAAAACAAAAGCCCACAGAAAAGACCACAGACAATAGCTTCTTTACACAAGAGGCCACAACTAACATATATGATAACCGCGTCTCCAGCAGCGTCCATTTCTCCGTTGCCAGTGATGTCAGCCAAGCCCAATTTGACACGCGTTCTTCCTCATTTGATAAAACAATGGAAACCCGCGTCTTCAAATACTTCTCATCGAGCGGTGACACCATCCTCTTTAGCTGCAGTGTCAACTGCTAACAAAGTACCTGCCACCAAAATCAAAGTCCAAGAGAGATCGGGCTTGTTACAACTTATTTTTATTTGTCCAAGCAGGAACCGTCCCAATTTAATCCGTTGCGAACCTTTCCACGACGTGTGATGCCTGTCATCAAGTGGATACGACGTAACGACAATCAGTGGTGACGCATTCCAGTATATAAAAAAAGACTTGCGGTAAAGGTTGGGGATCAGTGTTTTTCTGTAATCCTGAACTCCCAAAGATATCCCCTAAAAGAAGTGCACACCACTCTCTGGCTATAAAAGGAAAGAAAATGTTGTCTGTCCTGTCCAAAGTTCCATCACCCATGCAAAAACAACTCATTCAGACAGCCTCCAAAGACGTCGTCGATACCGTGTGTAAATGTTGTCTGAACATCTTGAAAGGCACGATACCTTTCTCTCCACATCAGACAGAATGCTTAGCCAAGTATCGGCACGTTCTTCCCAAATGGTCCTAAAGAAAATATCCATCCGTCAAAAAAGAAGATGTAGGTATAACCCGGAGGAATTTTGCCCATGTTGTTAGGACCCTTGCTGAAAGGAGTATTGGGAACAATGCTGGGAGGACTCATGGGAGCAAGATTAAAAAGGACCAAGAAGACAAAAGGGACCTCTGGAGTCTACAGATCTCAGACGTGACCATTGAAATCTGATGGATGGACGAAAACTGGCACTAGTGCCTTACACATGATAGATGGAATACCATCGTTGACAAAACAACGGACTCCGCATTTGCCTCCCAATCCTCTTTTGACCGAGATGTCCCAGTTACAACACAATTGCAATCGTTGATAGATCGCAACTATTTGTCCGAAACAGAAAAATCGCAAAGGTATGGTCCACTGTTTCAACGACTGCAACTCTTTCAACAGAGAGTTTTAGACGAAACACCTGTGCCAACTCTGGAAGATTTTAAGACCCTGGTGAAAAGTCCATCACCACCACCACTGCAACATTACCCATAATCAGTTATGAAGGACGCAGTGCCACGAATGCCTGTAGAAGAAGAGGTATGAGAAGTCTTTCAAACACCGTCAGCAGCTCCCATTTCTAGTAAGATTGCAGCTTCCTTGTTGACCGTTACTCCACTCCCCAACGAGAAGAACTTAAAGTTTGGGTTAAAAAGATGATGTCCACTCCTCCTTCGACAGAAGTCAAAAAGAAAGAAGGAAAACCAGGAGTGAAGAAACAAAAGAAGACCAAAGCCATCCCATTACCACCGCCACCACTGCCACCACTACCCTCAACGTCTACTTCCGAGGCACATCGGACACGTAAAGCCGTTTCCAAACCACCATTTCGCCCCGTCTAAAGTAGCATCAGCGAAGAGTGGGTGACTTATTAAAAAATGGAGAAGGTGTTAGCCACCATTTACTATAACCCATCTCATCCTGCAGATTATGGAGGAGTTCAGAAATTGTATCGTGTTGCCAAAACCAGTCTGAAAAGCCTCCTTTTACATCAAGTGAAACGATCATTTCAACAACAAGCCACGTACACCTTACATAAACACATTCGACGAAAATTTTCCACTAGTCGCACCCAAGTGGAGGGCATCGACCATCAATGGCAATGTCGTGTCATTGACTTCCAAATCGAAAAGTGAGTTAGTGCGAGCCCTAAAAATGGTATTGAAACAAAGTGGTCATCACCCTATTCGATGGCACACCGATAAAGGCACATAATTTCTGAAGCAAGCTTCCGAAAAAGAATTAAAGAAACGAGACATTCATTTTTTTTCACCGCCGAGAATCTTGAAACCAAAGCAGCATCATGGAATGTTTACAACGCAAGTTGGAAGAACACACGTGGAAATATTTTACGCATCAACCCACTCTCAAGTACATCGACGTCTTACTGCACCTGGTCCAAGCGTAAAACCAATCTTAACATCGGAGCATCTGATGTGCCCCCCCCCCCCAAGAAATGATCCATGCAACGAAGTGACTATTTGGTAAGTTACCACGAAAGGTGGAATGTTGACAGCTGAAGATTTGGTGTGCATTAGTCAAATCAAAAGCATTTCCGACAAATGTTACTTATCCAAATGGACTACCGAATCGTTTCGTGCCACTGAACGTGTGCTTGGCGGTTCCGTCCTCCTTCCGTCTATAAATTAGAGGACATGAACGGGAAAGTGTTAAAAGGAACGTTTTACTTGCCCGAGATACAACGCTTGACCAAAAAAGAAGACGAAGTGTAAGACTTCGAAAGCATTATCGAAAGAAGAACCCGAAAAATGGAAAATTAAAGTGTCAAAGAAGTCAAAGTGCGTTCAAAAGGATATCCTCCCTGTTTTGATTCTTGGATCGACGCTTCGCACGTCATCCACTATGAAAAGAAGAGACCATCATGCCCTTCAACACAGCCCAAACCGCTACTACCGCAGTGACCGAGGTCTTCTCTGCAAGATCTACAAAAGCAACCATTGTGGGTGTGGTGTGGAGAACGTGTGTCTAAAATGTAAATCGTCTTTTTCTGCCAAATCTTTGGTGTTTATTGTGTGATGGGTGTAGCCATTGCCAATTAGAGGTTGCAACATGGAGACAAACAATTGTGGACCATTTTACTGATGAGTTTCATCGGTTACCTTCTCCACAATCCTTCCCTGAAATACTCCTCAAACGGGAACAACGGGAACAACGAGAGTCTTGTGTACAACGTCAGTCACCACTTCAACAATAACCACAACAGCAATCCTCTTTTAGACTCTCCTCTGACTTCGAGTGATCCGTCGGACAGCAGCAGAACTCTTGGATTATGAAGAACAACAACCAATTTTACTTAACGTTACCCAGTGACAGTTTCATAGAGGTGTTTCCCAACAATACTCTGTGTTGTTACACGGCCAAATTACCTCAGGCCATCCAATTAGATCATGAAACCCTTTGGGAAGTGGCTTTGGTGGAAATGATTTACCCTACACAATTTCGAAAACGGTTCTCTAACGAGTTGTAAGTCATGTATCCATTGTACCTAGGCGTCGCTCGACAGCAAGGACATGGTTTAGGAGATATGCTGAAATCGGCATTTCTTTCGGTGGCCCCAGTTTTGAAACCGATGGTGACACGAGGATTGCAAGCTTTGAAAGATGCCGCATTGACGCACGGCAAAATAATTTCTCCAAAATGTCATCATCTACAATCAAAACCACAAAGAAGCTTTCTTGCGAGCAGGCAAATATGTCTTTCTTCAAACAGGAAAAGACATTTTGGGCCGACGAGAAACTCCTATAAATGCCATGGACACTGACAAGCAGGCATTCCTGCTTCCCTGACGCAACAGCAAGAACAAGGCAGAAAGAGATGACGAAGACACCCCTCCAGAGGACTTTACACCACTAGAGTTAGAAATACCAAGGAAATAAGAACCGCCTGAGACTTAGACGTTTTTGAGTATTAAAAATAGAGAGAAAAAAAGGAAAGAAAACGATTCCCCGAGAGTCTTGCGTCTGTTCCAAGTCGGAACTGGATGTGTTTGTCATGCCATCCACAATGATGACGATGCAAGAATCCTAATGGGTTGAATTTTATCCCGTCTCCTCTTTGTATATCAGTCACTTGTACTTGAAAGTGAAAGTGATCGACACATCACCAGAAGGTTGCGATATAAAGGACGAAGATAAAGTAGCCCTCGTCAACAATTTCATGCATTCCTTGTTCAGTAGAGTGGATTGGTACTTGAATAACAAATTGGTCAGTAGCAGCATGAACACTTCACCTTACCAAGCGTTCATGGAAAATCTCTTGACGTACGGAAAAGACGCTACTAAGAACACTTATCTGGATGCTTGTGTAGTATAGAAACCTGACACGGCAGGCAACTTCAACGGTACCGATTTGATTACAGATAAAGAACCAAATCGCAATGTGGGATTCAACATGTGGACATGTGGTTGCAAGAGAAATATTTGCTGAACGGAGTGGATGTCCGCCTGAGACTAGATCGTAGCAGTGCAGCTTTTCATTTGATAGCTGAGTCTGCCTATTACAAAACAGACATTAAAGAAGCCAGACTCTACATACGACGTGTGGAAATGTTACCTAAGGTGAGAAACGACATCAGTCACACTTTGAACAGAACGACCGCCAAGTATCTGATACGACGCATGGAATTGAAAACTTTTACCATTCTCACTGAACATCAATCGATGATCGAAGATCATCTGTTCCAAGGACAGTTACCCAAACGCTTGATCATTGGTATCGTCAATGGAGCCTTTCTGGAAAATCCTTTTGAGTTTCAGCACTACATCGTGTTCAAAATCGAAGTCAGTCGACACGCAAGACCTTGTGTACCAGGCCTTTAGTGACGAAAACAAACAATTACTTGAGATCGTACTTTTCCCGGTACTAAGCCACGGGACAGTTAGGAACCAACGCCAGTCATGACATTACGTACGAGGATTATGCAGAAGGTTACAGTTTGTGGGCCTTTGACTTCACTCCAGAATAAGCGAGCGACGAGAGACATTTCCACCCTATAAAATCTGGCCAAATTCGTGTGGAACTTCAGTTTGCAAAGCCAATATCCGTAAACTACACATTGAACGTCATCTTGTATGCCGAATTCGACAATACGATAGAAATCAACAGTTTGAGAGAAGTCATTCTAGATTATTAGAAACTACGGAAAACACTTATCCCTCTTTGAATGGTGGAGAATCTATGGAGATGGAATGGGAGGATACCGTGGAAGCCGAACCCCAAGACAAATACGAAGAGAACTTGTTGATTGCGTCCAAAAGGCCAGAACAAGAACAACATTTAGTCTCCTAGTTTTCCAAACACATGGCAGAATAAAATAGGGAATTGATCAAGAAAGATTGATATGGCTGTCAAAACAATAACCCAAGTCAAATTCAACACGATAAATGTCTGATGATGAGCCAAGAAGCAAAAGTGGAAAAGTATTTGGAGGACGCTTGGAGTCTCATTTCGGAAGAAGCCGTGTTGAATCAGTGGTATAAAGACTTGCATGATCATTCTTCTCCTCCATTTATTGCTCTAAAGATCCTTCACTTTTAAGCGAAGAAAAGGTTACTTGTCAGAGATTTTCAAACAAAAGCAAGGATCGAATCAATGACTTATCATTACCTGTGAAGAAACAAAAGCAAGACGACCACCAACAACACAAAAAATGAATATCTGATAACTTTATTACCTTTTGAATAACATTTCGTACACTGCTTCTTGGAATTCAATAGTGTGTGCTAAAGATGAAATGCCTTATCGCAAACCTCAAGACCTTCAAGCTTATGTCATCAACACGGACGACAGTCGTCTTCTGATAGCCGTCTACTTCCCTAAAGAGAGTTATGTGAAGTATTTTGATTTGTATGGATTACCACCTTTGGAAGACGAATGTATCGACTTTATGAGAAGAAAAGCCCATACGACACGATTCAATAATGTGTAATTACAAGGCATAGATCCTATGGTGTGTGGATAATATTGTGTGTATTTTCTTCATCAACACAGTCTTGTATATTCTTTAGAACATTGAGTGACTTATTGTGATCATCACTCTTCTAGAAATGATGACAAAGTAGATCGATGATTTTGTGACCACCATGGCTATCTCTTGTCTTTAACTAGGAAACGTAGTGTGCATCAATGACTCAATGACTTCAATCAGTGGAACTCTAGTTTCACTTCACAACGTTGTCAGCCTTGTCAAAAATAGTTTATTTATTTGAAAAATTGTTTGCTTCTTGTTTGATAAAAAGTTTTACGTTTAATTGGTAATTGTTGTTTGAATAAAAAATGTTGTGTTTTGTAAAATTGAGTCTGTCGTTTGTTTTCAATTCTTATCATTATACATGCTCTTTGACGTCTCGCTATCCATCACTCTAAAATCAACTCTATCGGATTCCGATCCAACAAAAAATTGTGGGAATGTTTTCTATTACGCCCGTGCATGAACCATAAAAAAGACCGAGACACCTACGAATATGCCTCCTAATTTAGCTAAACTAAACGAAGCCTACATGCATTCGCGTCGTGTCAGGCATATCATGATACCCCAACCTAAAGAGATAGAAAATGTCAGGATGCTGAAAGTGGCCGAAGACCTGATATAAGAGCAGTTGAGAGAGGAAATCAAGAAGGAGATAGAAGAATGGACGGAGAAGTACATACTTCGGAAGCAGAGAGAGAGAGAGAGAGAGAGAGAGAGAGAGAGAGAACAGCAGCAGCAGCAGCAACAACAACAGCAACAACAGCAGCAACAATAACAACAACAACAGGAATCAGACAGAGGTTTTGTCGACTGCTGTGTGGACACGAACGAGTTATCATTCCCTTTCCGAAGAAGCATATCCTGTGAAAAAGCTTGCGGCCAGACGGGGACGCAATCTTAGACGATAAAAGATTACATAACTCCCCCTCCACAAAAACAGCCCTTTTTAGGGATACCCCAATACTCTAGAAAAAAGACTATTCGAATTTCCAATTGGTATGAGTGTAGAGTAGTGTGACTATAAGCACTCACTCCTTTACTGATATAAGTGTGTGTGTTTGTTTGTGTGTGTTTCTGTGGATATTTGAGTGTTTGTATGCGTTCGAGTACGTTAGTGTGGATAGTAGAATGCATTTTTCCCACCCCTTTTGTGTAGATAGCTGAGTGTGTGTTTGTATGCGTTCGCATACGTTTGTGTGGATATTATACTTGTGCTTTGTTATTTTCCTCTTCCCTCTGTGTGGATAGTATATTTGGGGTTGGTTTTTCTTCTTACCTCTGTGGTGTGTGTGTGTGTGTGTGTGTGTGTGTGTGTGTGTGTTATACTTCTGGTTTGTTATTTTCCTCTTCCCTCTGTGTGTATTGTATATTTTGGGTTTGCTTTTTCTTCTTCCTTCTGTGGTGTATGTATATATGTGTATGTGTGTGTTCGTGTACGTTTATGTGGATAGTATATTTGGGTTTGTTTTTTTATTCTTCCCTCTGTGGTGTGTGTGTGTGTGTGTGTGTAGATATTGGGGTACTTTTATAGTAGATATTGGATTATTTTATCCTTCCCTTCTGTGTGGATAGTAGAGTGTGTGTTTGTGTGCGTGCGCATACATTTTGTGGATAGTATATATATTTTTCCCCTTACCTTTCATGTGGATAGTATATTTTGTGTTTGTTTTTTCTTCTTCCCGCTGTGTGATGTGTGTGTCTGTATGTGTGGGTAGTATATTTAGGTTTGTTTTTTCTTCTTCCCGAATGTGGATAGTATATGTGGGTTTATTGTTTTTCCTCTTCCCTCTTCGTGGGTATAATATTTTTTTTTTGTTCTTCCCTCTGCGGTGTGTGTGTTTGTTTGTGTGTATGTGTGCACGCGTACGTTTATTTTTGTGTATGTATTGGTCTTTGTCTCTATAAACTCCCTTTATCCCTATAAAATTCATTTCATCTACCTACCTACCTACAGTAGCGCGTATTCAGGTCAGCCACTTGCAACACTGTTACCATTATTCCCTTAGTGCTAAGTACAGTGACGTAATTGAAGTTGGAAAGTTTGAGACTATAAATATAGACTTGGTTTTTATCCACAGGTTGTAGCAATAAATAGATACTAGGGGTTTTAAACAGGACTTTAACGTTTTTTAATTCTCATGATGGTTGACTTTAAATAAATTCATCTCTTGTGATTTCTATTTAAACCGAGTACTAGAAAAGAGTGGAAATCGACAAGTTTTGTAAAAATTTAAGAAATAATTTGTTTCCATGAATACAATTTGAAAATGTAAAAAGAACATACAGAAAAGTAAATTAATCCCAACAGTTCTATCATATGTTCAAAATTAAAGTTTATTTCGACGGAATTCCATTCTTATTCGAATGAATTCCAATTTTCACTGTGCTGATGAGCCGTTAGTCTCGAATGTGCGAATCTGCCAACAGTATTGATGTATCACCATGATATAATCAAAAATGTCCTTGAATGACCTGACAATGGTCCCAGAATAGTGGTTTAGTTAAAGAGCATTCTGTAATTAAAATGAATAGTTTATATAACTAAATCCTCTCAAGTATTAAGTGAAACACAAATACATAGATTGGATTCCTGCAGATATTGATAATCAGTGGCATATATTTAGGACATTTGTAATTCAAATTACACTCCAGATATGCAGGGTCTCTATTTTTCCCTGTTAAGTAATCATGATACCTTACAATGTAATTGATGATACTGGTAACTTCTCATCTAAGCTTTTTCTTCTTTAATCACATTTTCATTAATACTGCATATGTTGGTGGAATTTTAATGCTTGCTATTCTCCTCAGTTAATATCATTTTAGAAGCGTGTGTTTGTGTAAGTCCTTTGTAAAATAAACAGCTACTGCACTTAACTGCATATACTTAAACAATTTGTTCATGCAGTCACCTGCTTTGCAATCTATTGATTGTACATTTGTGAATTGAGTTAATGTTGAGGCAAACTGCTGGAGTGTGTTCTGCTGGTTTGATTGTCTGTGATGCTTTTTGGTTTTATTTACAGCCAATTATTAGTTCCATAATACAGAACCAAAGATGTTAATTGGGGAAGGTAATTTTACATTCAAGTACAGAACTCTTGTCAGGCATTGCGCCTGTTGCTTGTGTTATCTGTTCTACGACAAAATGTTAGTATTCTTCAAAGCAAAATTAAATTCAGACACTTCACACTTCTGATAAATTATTTTTTCAACAATAATGATAATTTTTCCTATGAAATACAGTTAGCATACTCAGATGCATGTTTGTTTCTTTTTCTGTCTTTCTAACTAGTTTTCTACGTCTGGCTACTGTTTTGTAGATATAAACAGATATATTCAATTTTAATTGTTTTTTCTTGCATGGTATTGGACATTGTTTATATTTGTCAAAGTTATAGTTTTGTGTTCGAATTGGATTGTCCTTTCGTGGGTTTATTATAGAGACTATGGCATACAAATAATCTACTGGCTCTTTTTAACATTAAGACAGGCTTCTTATTATTTTTGTTCATTTTTGTAAGTCTGTATATGAAACTCCTCTTGTTGGTCTATGTCTATATGAAGTGTTAAAGAATTTATTTATACAAAAGACCAATGTG
The DNA here is from genome assembly GCA_028554795.2 of Sinohyriopsis cumingii. NCBI lineage: Eukaryota > Metazoa > Mollusca > Bivalvia > Unionida > Unionidae > Sinohyriopsis > Sinohyriopsis cumingii. The sequence goes on from CM068828.1 coordinate 96,657,452, forward strand.
TATCATAAAAGAAAAGTTTTATTTGAACAAGAACTAGAAGAGCCCGTGTGTTTCTTATCCCAGGTCCCGTGATCACTCTCTACGGCCCTGACATTTGGTGGCCAGTATATTTGATGAGAAAAAATTCAAAAGAACCACCCTGCCAAGGGAAGCTACTGGCAAATTCTCTCACCTACCGGCGTGGGTCGAATCGAGATTCAAACTCAAGCAGACGGAGGTGAGATGTGTTGACTTGTCAATGCGTGCCTAAGACAATTTGGCCACCGGGGCTCTCTAGATCTTTATTAAAGTTGAAAAAACAAAATGCAGAACTAAAGCATTTTTTATATAAAATACTTAGCCAATCAACGTGCGATAGGCATATATTAAAGCAAGTTAAAGAGGAAACAAACCATTTACTCGAAGAAATATTCTAAAATATGTACGAAAGTTTAAAATATTGTACAGTGAAACTTGACATTGAAATCTGTATATCAGACTCCACTTGTTGGTATATTTTTATCTATATAAAGTGTTAAAGAATTTATTTATACAAAAGACCAATGTGTATCATGATTTATTTCCTTAGTTACTTTTGTGTCGTGTATATCAAACCTATTTTGAACTTTACTCTCTGTCTCATTTCTGTTAATTACGTTTATAGGCAGTGTTCTGTGAAACCAATCTACAATATGAAAAGTGCTATTTTTCACACTAATAATTTGATTAATAAGCTTTGCTCGCATACTTATTTAACGCATATGAAATTAGTCTTGAAGACTTCTTGTCATCATTTGCATTTTAGTTTAAAAAATAAGTCTGTGTATTTCTCTTCCTATTGGAAGACCAATTTGAGGATAGTTAAATTCTCTCCTTTTGAATTTAGTTGGGTTTCTTTTGGCATGAATACAATTGTTCACCATTTATTATAGTACTATATTTTGCCATTAGTGTTTCAGTGTGAAATGTACTTTTCGCTTGCTTGAATAATGAGCTTTCTTGCATTTTTTTCTTCATGTTCCCAAGGAGTTGTTTTCGCCTTGTATTTTCTGATTTTTTCGTTTCCTCCATTTTAATACCAGTTTCATTTGAAAAGATTTACACAGTTTGTATACCTTTTGTATTGAGTATTTCGACTTTCCTTATGGTCTGATTTTGACCATTGTAACAAGTAAAATATTAGATCTTTAATTAGTTTTACCTGTTTAGTCTTTTAGAAGAATAAACTGGTAACATAATTAAACACATTTTCTTGAAAATTACTTATAATGTTCTTCTCCATATTTATCACATTCTATTTGTAAACGGCTGAGCAGAAGCATTCAGTAGTAATAGTGGAGATACCATAAATTATATTGTTGTCTTAAACGCTTTTTATTGTACTGGTAAATAGCCTGCAAACGTTTAAGTGGTATTATTTTTATCATACAAGCTTTAACAAGCTCGGTCCTTAACAAAACAAAATTTGCTTCATTTTAGTCTAACATGGCTTTTATAATTTTTAAGCAACTAATTTATATCCTCCACTCATTGTAGCTAGATTTTCTTCTCTTTCGGCTCCCAATCATTTAATGAATGAATACATAATCCCTGTTTAATAACCACAATTCTTACCGTTTGTTGATTTTGTTTTTAGCTTGCTTTTCAAATTTGAACTCGTCATCTTGTTGTCGAGCAGCAGAGGGGGGGAACAGACCGAAACTAAAATAGTACTGAATAGACAAAAACAGTTTCGGTTTACTTATTTCGACGATAAACCTTTCCATGTAGACCATAGAATAAAAAAAAAATATCCCTGAACGTCGAATAATTTCTCTCGGAGAGACTCTTCGACGACCCGGGAAATGCAATAACATCCGCGCGCTGACGTTCTTGGTTTACTTCAATAAATCTGAAACTATTCCCCCGCGGGTCGTCATTGACACGGTCGGTCGGTCCAGCCCCCCCCCCCCTCTGCTGCTCTACGAAATGAGTTTCCGAGCGCGTTAACGCGCCAAGAAAACATTTTTATGTTAACCATACAGTGTATCAAGTCCGATACGGTATCGTGTCCGCGGGTCGTGTAAATTTATTGTCACAAATCCATGCTGGTTTCTTCGAGCGTGACTAAAGAAATTCTTAAACTTATTAATATCCATATCGCCGCTACACCATGTCTGATGAATATTTCTCAGCGTGTGAACATCAACTCCATTAAACACAGCAAGAAGATTACAGTTATCGCGGATCACTTTTGGAATTTGTGTGTAACGCTGAGTAACATAAATGACATCGGTGTTTTTATGACGACCCCGGGAGAATATTCTTGCAGGATTTTTTTGCTTGTCCAGCATCACATCATCGTACACTACTAGGTTATTTATTCCTCCGTCGAGGTCTTCCACGGACGGAGCTTCTTCAATATCAGTTATAAATTCAACAACATCCTCGCCGTCTTCACTCAGCGTTTTTGCACTCTCATTAAAATCTTTTATAACATCATAACAACGTTGATCATCCACAGACGGAGCTATCAAGTATAGTTTGTCCCATTTCATCCACTTCATTATCATGTTCAGCAACAGCTGTGTTTTACCTGATCCTGACGGTCCTATGATGATCATTCTGATAGAATTTGGTAGCACGGAATTATGCTTGACTGGTTCTTTCCTTCGCGTCGCAGAAAAATCAGTGATCTCCATTTGTATATAAGGAATAATAATTATGGATCTATATTGTGTGAAGTGTAAGGCACGAACCCCTACGAATGATCTAACAACGGTTACAACAAAAAATAACAGACTAGCAACTTCAGGTACGTGTACGCGATGTGGCACAAAAAAATTTAGATTTCAAAAAAAAAGCCTGACAAACGCGGAGGTGACATTGCAGCCGCCCTCGGACGACTTCCAGGTACCCCTTGGGCTAAATATCCCGGAGAAAAACATCTCCCAGGATACAATTACTGCGGTCCGGGAACACGACTAGATATCAGGCTTGACAGCAACGATCAGCCCAAACCCGGCGAGTATCCGATAAACGCTATCGACGCAGCGTGTCACATACATGATATTGCTTATCGAAGTAAAGATCTACAAGACAGGCATATCGCGGATGTGAAATTAATTCATGCACTAAGCGCCATAAAAAATAAATCATTTAGGGAGTCACTCGCTAATTGGTTAGTAAGATCAGCGATGAAATCTAAATTAGTAATCGGGGCTGGATAATTAATAACGATGCAGACAAGTCCAAGGACTTCCAACGCTAGTGTTTCCATGCAAGCGATTTATTATTCCCCAATCGGATACTGGAGAGGTAACTCAGCAATTAATAAACTCGCCAACGCGGCATCAGTAACACGCGAGGTTGCCAAAAAATGGCTGTCAAAACAAGCAATATGGCAAATCTACTTACCACCACCTCGACAAATCAACTTTGCACATTTTGATGTTAGTACCCCCAATGAAGTTCATCAGGCTGACATACTATTCCTGCCTCATGATACTGTCCGCAGAAAAATATACAAATACGCGCTAACAGTAGTTGATGTTGCTAGTAGATACAAAGAAGCAGAACCGTTAGCGACTAAAACAGCGTCCGAAGTCGCCTCTGCGTTTTCGCGAATTTATCAGCGAGGACCTCTAAGCTGGCCACGATTATTACAAGTTGATCCTGGTAAAGAATTTCAGGGCGCGGTGTCATCGTTGACAAAGCAGCATAACGTTACCATACGACGAGGACATACTGAAATTCATCGGGATCAGGCAATTGTTGAGCGATTTAATAGAACACTCGCTGAGAGATTATTCGGATACCAGTACGCGAGGGAATTCATTTACGATACACGATCTCGTGAATGGGTTGCAAGACTGCCAAACGTGATCCACGCACTGAATAATGAAATTACCAGAACAACAAACATGAAACCTGTAAATGCAATCACAAAAAAATATATACCCCCGATCACTAAAGTGATTCACGGACATGTTTCAACGCAGCCAACGACGCTAGCGGGTAATGTCACCGTTAGGTATTTATACGAACCCGGCGAACTCGAAGGAGGAAAAAAAAGGGCAACTGATCCTATATGGAGCGTTACAACACATAAGATATCTAGCATAACCAGATCAACTGGGAGAAACGCAATCTACAGATTAGATTCGACTGCTCCTCAGCGTGGGTTCACACGCGAGCAACTTCAGGTGATCCCCGCGGATACACAATTACCACCTCGATCACTTAAATAACTGCAGCAGCACCTCTGCGTCGATTACACTCAAGACAGGTCAACATCACATTTTCACGCGTATGACCGCGATTACTATCTATTCTATCTACGGTAAATTGCCTTGGATTATTTTTCGAATACTGCCACAGCAATAAACAATTACAACTCGCGCAGTGATTATTCTGCTGTTGTTGTAATTGTATAATAAATGTTTCGTCGAGATCAAACTCGTTGCCATTTTTTTTGTCGCTCTGTTTGTAACCGGCTAATTTCTTTCTTATTGTATCATCAGCGATTGATCTGTTGATGCTGTCGTTGATAACATCATCTAATACAATTCTTCGTAACTGACCTATCCTTCTTACTCTTGACACGGCTAAATAAACTAAATTTGACCACTCGATGCGATCATCAACAATCCAAACTGTTGTATCTGAAATAGTTAGTCCCTGCGAACTGTGGATGGTCATAGCGTATCCTAGCGTCCACGGGGATTTGCTCATTTTCAGTGCCTGTTCAACAGCATCAATATCAACTGTGACAATATCATTTAATACTAAATTCTGTTTTTCCGATCTCCCAGGTATATCAACGTCGGTATTCTGCAATCGCGTATCAGCTGGTCTATAACACAATGGCACTACCAGCATTGGAAATTTCTTCTGATGTAACTGAAATAACCGCTGCTGAAGTGTGTCCCTGACTATCTTTCTACTTGCCACTATGAGATCACCTGGTTTCCACGTTTCCCAAAAGTCGCTCAGCGAAGTCTCTGGAATTATTTCACGCATTATCTCACACTGGACTTTATTGGTTTGTAGCCTGATCAACGCCTTAAACTCTTTCAGCGTTTCATCGAGTGCTCTAACATCGTTAGTTATTTCCTCATAATAATCTACAAAAGTTTTCAGCCACGTGTGTGGAGATTCACCTGTAAATGGCGGTGGTTGACCATGATCGCCGCACATAACAACTGCGGTATTTTTCTTTAGCAACCAATCCAGAAACTGTTTTAATGTATCCAACGGCACAGTGTCTATCTCATCCCAGATGATTATTCCAGGGATATATTTCGTTCCCATTCGCGTAGGAGTCCATGTGCCGCCGCTGTATTTGAAAAAACTGTGATACGTGCACGCGTTAACATCCCGTTGTCGCATCTCCCTGGCAAGTCTATGTGTGGGTGTTAGCACAATCATGTCAGAGTTTCTAAATAATTCTATCGCGCGAGTTGTCTTACCGGAACCACCAGCCCCGTTGAGATAAACTGTTCTATGTCTCACAACAGGATCGTGCACCGGCGGCAGCGAAGTTGTCGTAGAAATTGAAAATTTCCCAGATATTTCTGCGCCGCGATATTCATCCTCGATTTCAACATCAGCCGATTCACAATATCCATGCAACATTTCATTTTTTATTCTCCATGAACCCCACGATGGATCATTCGGTATAACCTTATTCAACGCCGCTAAGTGTTTTTTATCGATATAGAATGAATCCGTTGCAACTCTCACTGCGTCAACGGGAAACCTATTAATCATCGACAATAGGTTTATTGATACATAAGCTAGCATCGAAGATCTCAAATGTGTGTACTGAGATGATTCTCCGTCGATATAACTAAAAACAGTTCCTAATTTTTCCCCGTTTGACAGAAACACATCTTCGCGGGTACAAAACGTATTATTCGTGGCGGCATCAGCGACAATAAGATCCAATTCGGCCTCGTCCATGATTAATCGACTATGATGTAGTTTATGATCATACGCTCCACCTTGAGTAAATTTTCCTATTATTCTTCGTCCTAGATCTTTTGCGGCGCTTTCATCAGTTCGGGGAGTTCTTTCGATGATAGTGTCGATAAAAGATTCTGGATACTCCTGGAAATTATTAGTTTCTTCGATGACTTGCGGAGTTGGCAACCAAACTTCGGTTTGACGACAATAACATATAATCGCGGTACTGACCGTCAGCGACAGCAGTATTCGACTGTCAAGCATGTATCGCAATAACACTATTGGGGCCCATCGCTTCTCAACGAAATGTTTACCAAACCAAGCATAACACACAGGATGTAAACCCGTAGCGAGTTTAAACGACGACACACAAGCAACCCCGGTCAGGTCAAAATCAGGTAATGGTCCGTTTATGGCAACTCTTGTCATCGAGCTTGTAGGATGACCAAACCGCGCAAAATACTCACTGCATTCTCCACGCCCAAGAAAACTTCCTGGATAACACGCCGTCATATCCACGGATATCATATCGCGGTGATCATACTGGGTATTCCACAAACCACCGTGCCCGTATTCGATACAGCTCTGTTGAATATCCTCGAGAAAGCTCTTCGGGGTTGGTCTCCATGAATTTCGTTCTCGGGCTATATGCGTGACAACACCCGGGACAGTAAAACACTGCGTCAGTAACGTATCAGTGTTCGTCGCATGATATTTTTCTGCGAGTTTTTTCATTTCGTGATGTAATGCCGCCGTTCTGTATACCTCCCCGTTGGGTTTCACAAACTGATCAAACTCTCCCTCGAGGTCACTTCGGAATAACCACACCGACACTGGATCGGTTTTACTTATCTGATAAATAAAATCAAACATAGAAATGCTTGCATTTCCAGAAACTCTTCGAGTTTCAATGCTGGCATTTCCGCTCGTGGAACCACTAGCATTTTCCAATTCCGGATAATACTTTACAACACGGTCTCGAGGAAATATCCTAACCGAGTCAGTCCAGGCGTGACTGTTATGATCGATAATAGTTATTGGTGCTCCACGGGAATCATATTTACTCTTGTACAATACCTCACCGGTCAACGATGAAACCGTTATAGGAAATTTTAGTAATCGTTCGAGCTCGGCAACATCATTTATTGACGCTCCTTCATCCACTACTTTTGCCGCCCACGCTGCTATTTTAGTCTGTCTTAGCGGTGTTAGGCCGTTTCCTCGCGCGGCATTTTTAAAATGTTCCATTACTCGCTCGGCTACACAATTCAACCCTGGGGATTTTATCAATGACTCTGACATCTTCATCGGGGCGAGTTTATCAACGCGTGGTTTCTTCATCGGATAAATTCCATAAATGACTGCGGTCACAGGATACGCTCTGGCATAATATGGTATATCAATCCCAACAAGTACTCCCGGGTTTGAGTCTTTGGTTACGACGACGGTTTTTCCCCGTCGGGCATCAAGAATAGGGTCTAGTTTGTCTCTGATAATCCATGTTGTTTCACCTGTTTCCGCGTCGTCGACGCCAACGATAAATTTTATCTGAATGAAATATTTTTTATCATCGAGATACCCAATTATGTTCGACGCGATTGTATCGTTGATGGTACCATCAATGATGGCATTTTCAGAAATGATTTTATACGAAGACCACACATGTGCGGCACCATCACGACGAAACTCTTCTTTGGCGTTCTTGATAACACCAATTACGAGTGTGAGTTCTCGTCGTCGTCGATCAAAAGTTAACCGGTCAAGATCGAATCGACCTCGGGGAAATTGGAGATTTCCAGGTTTTATTCTGGATAGTCTTTCAAAACTCATTATTATAATTAAGACAAGTATTTAAATAGACAAATATATTATATGCACCAATGCAAGTGGATTAAACTAAATTCATCAGCGCCGTGTAGCAAACCATGCAGACACGAATACTGTGGACAACATGCTCAGCAGGTCCGCCGTGGAAGTCTAGGACCGATACCGTGTATCAGATGCGGCATTGGAACACGGGGAAAAACGCAATTATGTTCATCATGTGGTGGGAAACGCTATCGAGAACTGAAACGTTATTATGATAAAAAAAACTGTGATAACTCTCTGAGTTTCTCCGAGCGTGATTATATAAATAAGTTTTCAGACAAATTATGAATTAGACAATGATTTTGCTTATAATATAATGAATCAAGAATTCGTCCCCGAACAAGAATTTGTTCCCGAACAAGAATTTGTTCCCGAACAAGAATTTGTTCCCGAACAAGAATTTGTTGCACATCCAACTATTAAAAATTATGAAGCAAACCGCGACGGAGTAGTACGACACTGCAGACTGAAGAAACCAGTTGGTTTTGTAGGTAATACTGGTTATCGTCGATTTACTGCTCGAGGAAAGAACTATTCATGTCACCGTTTCGTCTATGAATGTTTCCATGGACTGATCAAGACCGGGTTTGTCATTGATCACATTAACGGTAACCCCCTTGATAACTCTATAAACAATCTTCGCGTGGTCACTCAGAGCAAGAACTGCTTACTGGGTAACACAGGGCGTTGTAAAACAGTTGCAAGAAGAGCTATCAAATCCATAAACGCAACCGGTGAAGAAATTGTATTCCAGTCAATAAACGCCGCCGGTAGGTATTTCGATATTTTTCCACCTGCTGTACAGTATGTCGCAGATGGGATCCGCAAAACAGCATTTTCAAAGAAGCTCAAACAGAAGATCACATTTAGTTATGTACCTCTTATCGTTGACACAAACGACGATAACTCCTCCACGAGTGTGTAACGCTTTGCAGAGTTGTCGTCGTCAGAGGATTTGCTCCCTTGAGAAAGCCACCTCGATAAAATATTTTATCGAGTTCATAACATGTAATCATTTATTTACCGTAGAATATATATTTTTTTACAAACAATATCCTCGTTTTACTGAATATATCCGACTGTTTTGCTCTTCTGTGCTTGTTATATGACCGCGCTCAAGAAAACATACAATTAAAATATTTTAAACAAGTCCCGCCCACTGCTAGAGCGAATTTGGATCTCGCAAGTAACAGTTGGGTTATATACGAAATCGCTCCCAAGACCTTTGGGTCGATCGAAAGTCAGCACGCGCAAGCAAAACCATAAATTTAATCCGCCAATGGCGGGTGTCTTTTGTGCACCATCCAATGGTCGATTCAATGGATGGTTTTGCTCTGCTGCTGACCGTAGAAAATGACCCACCTGCATGTTTGTGTCGTCATAGGATAAGGTCTTAGGATAAGTTAGGATAAGATTACATGTTCATTGTGCCTTTGCCTGCTATGACACTCGAATCAGAGGTAAAGGTTGTTTGTGTTGTCAAATAAATGTTTGCCGGGCTTGCTAGAAAACTCGATCCTAGAAGCCAGGATGTCTCGTTTTGTTTTTTGGCGATGCTAGTATTTTTCATGCATTTAAAAATATGAAAATATATAATAATATGAATCACGAAAATATAAATACCATACTTGTTGAAATTAAAGAATTACAACAGCGAGGTTTTAATATTTTACTAGACACTGAAACAATTATGTCAGATTTTGAATCCTTGAATGAGCTATCACGGCAGGGAAAGAACAATCTCTCTGCGAGATATAGGTTCATTAAGGGTTTGCAAGATCGCATTTACAGATCACTTGCCACGATAACTGAAAATCAGGTATCTGAATTTATTCCACTGTGCCGTGCAGTTGAGAAGATTCGTCTTGTATTGTCAAGCGAGTATGAGACTCGAAAATTAATTAGCACCAGGGTGAGGCAGTTAAAAGGTTATATAAAGGACACGGAAATGCCTGAAAATACTAGTATTTGTGACTACGAGGCCGACAAGGAAGTATAAATACAGCCGCGTGTGACTCACAGCACAAAGTGAAAGTAGAACCTGAGCTAGCGTGGAAACTCAAAGCGGAAGCGAAAATGCAGAGCATTTCACAAGCACATTTCCACGGTAAAAAAAAAGTGTATTATTTTTTTTGCCCGAGCGTGGAAACTCTTCGAGTTTTACATGAGAAATGCTTTGCATTTCCAGAGAAGTCCTTAGACTTCCAGGATTTGCTTAAGCGTTTCAACATCAATACAACAATGAGAATAGTTCATAATCTGTTCTCGTTGACACCAAGCTGTGATCATATGATTTTGCTGTAGCTGTGTTAATTGTGACGACGTTAACAAGAAGTCTTCGTCGCCGTACACGTCAACGATTATTTTAACGGGGAAATACTGTTCTCGTGTCTGTATTTGAAATGCGGTTTTTATTGCCTCGTGAAGAATTTGCTTATCATGAATATGAACTCGTGCGTGAATGTATTCACACATTATACACAACCGTTTTTTTTTAAATGCGCGCCTGCGTGCTAAGCACTCGCATGAGAAGTCCTTTGGACGAGAAATGCAAAGCATTTCCAGAGAAACTCTTCCAGAAATGCTTTGCATTTCCAACGATGCCGGTTTTGATGGGGTATTTGCACGCGATGACGAAAGTGGACCACTGCAGAAAAAAAACTATTATTATGGATCCGTTGACTTGTCCTCGAAGAGTTTCAGGACTTCACCAGTAAGTTCACGGAGACAGTCTCGCCACGCAGGTCCAACAACCCCCCCCGTTGGTCGGTGAGTTTAAAATTTATCGTTGACAACCACGGATTATTACACCGCAGATAGACCACATTGATTGGTTCTTGCACAATCAGAAAACCAGGGGGGTCTTTTGGTGTGAACGTATACAGGATAAACCCCTGCGTCGCCGTAGTATTATCTGATGCGCTGTAACTGCCATCGATGACGTCACATACAAGATTGACCGCGACCACATCTGTGATATTTACGATCCCCGGAGATACGTGTCTGCCATCGGATGCTGTACTGTTGTCGTGTCTTAAAATAACCGGCTGTGGTTTTGTTCGCGTGTACGTGGCAGAAATATCTCTGTAGGATTCATCGATGAGAACTTGGACTGATTTTCGTAGCGCAGGTGCGTTATATCCAGGAAATTTAAAATCCGGAATATCCTTCACGGAAATACCAAATCGGGTTGCAAAAAACTCCAATTCTTTTTTGTTTCCGTGATCGCCCTCGAAATTCAGTTGATACTGGATTATTTTTTGATTTATAATTTCCATCGCGGATGCAAGTTTGTTTAGTTTTTCTATGATGGTGATAATTTTATCACGAGAATGCTTTTCACTCCGAGAACTGCTTGTAGTTCCACTTGTTATATCAAAGATATAACTTTGAAAATATACTCGCAACAGGTCTAGCTGTTGTTTATGTGCTTGTTTGATCGGATTAAAAAACTGAGCTTCAATATCATCTTCTATAATGTAATAATGGGATCTCCCGGTTTTGAAATCTATCTTTATATCAAAGGGGCGAGGGGGGGTTGCAAGCCAGGCCTCGCCGGATTGTAATTTATCTGTAAATAATAAATGATCCCCGACGAGGTCGTGTAGTGCTTCTTTGTTGGTCTCAAAATCCGACTTTGATGGTGGTGGTGGACGCGTTTTAACCTCGACGGGAGGGTCTTGTGGCCATCCTAATACGGTTCTGATTGAGCTGTTATAAATATCCACAGCGTATCCCGGTGTTGAGATTTCAATGACCGTAGACAGCGTTGGTTCGTGCGCGGATATAGATATTTTGGCTTCCTTGCCGGTGATTCGTTTTATTTGGCGTTGTATTTCCGCGTTGATTTCTTCGATCTGATAACTCCCAGTGGGTAGCGTAATTGTATCCCATTCAAGTTCACGTTGTGGGTCTGTACTTGGTTTCCCGAACACGAACGAATTATTCGGCTGCTGACCGGAAAATGATGCCGCTCTGACATTAGGCCAGCTGTGATACACGCTGAGCTTTGCTAATGCGATTTCATTCACGGCAATTGGAGTTCGAAAATTAATGCTGAATTCTGGTGTCGTCGAGGACACTGAGATCATCGTTGTTTTTACCGGCGTTGTGTTTGTGACTATTTGCTGAAGCAGTTCCTGTGGCGTTGCCATCGTTATTATTTACTGAACTTTTCAAATAGTCATTGTACGCGTGTGACATCGCCGTAAATTCAGAATCTGATATCGTTCCGTCGTCGAGACTTGATGATATCAGCGATGACAGTTTCTGATATGCGGTCACGGCGGTAGTTAATTTGGTTGTGTAATCGTGCAGTTTTGTATTCGCGCATGATGATATTTTTTTTGCTATTATTCCAAAGACGCCGGCGGTGGTTGTTGTCACAGAAACACAAATTGTTGCAGCGACTACTGCAGTCACGGGAGTTATCGCTGATAGTATTAATCCCGCGGATGCAACAGCGGTAGATACCGAATAAACCATAACATCCAATACTACAACGCGGCGTTTATACTTCCTTACTTTACGATTAAGCTCGTCGATGACGGTTTTTAATTCTGATTGCCACTCATAGACCTGATTGTATCTGTATTCATTCCCGCGCGGCGTTGAAACGCTTTGCGTTTGCGTTGACATTATTTAAATCGCATGCGATTCAATTATGCAGTGACCAATTGAGGTGTTGAAGCGACGAATTCCAAACACCACCAGTAAGATGTTGCTGTTAAAGTATCGTCGGCGGCTTCAAGCATAAATGTTTCCTCGTTTCCGCTGTTTAGTATTACAGTGCAAACCCCGGAATACTTATCGGTGGAATGTCTCCAAGGATATGTTGTGAAGATTTCAAATTTAGCGGCTGAAAACACAGACAACCTGTAAACACCGGTGGCTGTTGCTGTATATTTGATAGTGTTGTTATTTTGTCGTGACCATGTTGCGAATCCCGATAATACCGTGAATACGATGTTGGTGATATGCCCGGGAGTAACTCCAGTGGGGACTTTAATCAAACTGGTTTTGTTAACGATCTCAGGAATACCCGATACTATATTCTGCTGTGTTTGTTTGATCGTGTTAATGTTATTTTCTATTATCTGAACCTGATCTGAAAAACTTTTTTCCGTTCTGACTACACCTAACCGGGTATTAATCTTATTGATATCGTTGGCGTTATTAGTAAGATTTGGTATGATTTCAGAAAGTTTCGTGTCGACGACTGGAGGATCCCCAAAGAACTTATCCACGGCCTCATCAGTTTTTGAGAAGTTTCTTCGAAGTCTTGTAAACGCGCCCACGTGAACATCATACTCTGCACGCAGCGTATTTAGTTTACCGTTGACGATGTCCACGTATTGTTTGTTTGACGCATCCTGGTCGGATTCGGGATTTGCTAACGCGGTTATTTTGTTGCCGCTCATGTCAAGTCCGCCGGTCATTACGTCGCCGGCTTTTGTTACTTTATCGCTGATTAGGCCAGCAACGTGTTGGTACTGCGCGTCGACGTATTGTTTATTTGCGGCATCTTCGAGACCTTCCGGATTTTTTAGAACGGTTATTTTGTTTCCATTCATGCTGAGTTCGCCTGTCATCGTGTCACCGGTTTTTTTCACACATTTATCAACGCCGCTATCAATACTGTCTTTGATGCTTGCGATTGATATGTTCGAGTCCTTGATTCGGCCGCCATCACTAAATGCGGCGAAGTTATCCTTGGTAGCTCCAAGAACTCTGCGAATTATATCATTCCACCTAATGTTGCTCGTTCTTAGTTTTCCCTGCTTGTCCTGAAAAATAGCAACTTCATCTGGGTCAACTCCAGCTATATTCAAAAGATTATCGACTTCATCTCGGGTCGCATATTTTGAGAGATCAACATCCGTGCCAGGTTTGACTTTTCTTGTGAAAGGTCTTCCGTAAATATCCACCATTATTCTTATTGCTGTTTTTCAAATGCGTGAGAAGTCCTTTGGACTTCCAGAAATGCTAAGCATTTCTCGATGCGGTATATTCATACACTACTCGATGCGGAGACGTTGCTGGATTTCTTGAGATTGCATCAAGAACATTTAAAACCTCGTTTCCACAAATGGGCGGATCAATTAATGTTTGTGTTGGTAGCGTCGACTGCCACACTGGAATTGAAAATCCTTTGGATTTCTTAGAAAATCTGCTGTTGAGAGTGCGAGGCACTCCGCGGACATACTTGAGAAACTCAACTGGCGGTGCTAAACCGTACGAATCGAAATAGATAATTCCACGTGGATCGATCGCGTAAGCAACCCAGTGAGTTCCCGGACCATCTTTGTTGTCGAGATTGATAATGCCAGTTTCTGGATTATTCGGCCGCGTCGGTAATTGATCTCGCATAAATACTCCTCTGAAATGTTTTATACGCAATTTTTTAACAGCATCGACTAAATCAAAATTGCTCAACGGCGTTAGAATTTTTTTGGATACCATGATGGTGGAGTTCCTGGTAGTCTTAGCCCTGATCCGCGAGTGGATCTCCCCTTTTTTTTCTTATACCCGTGTCCGGTTGCTTTCTTTAGTGCCATTCCAGCTGCAGTTCCAACTGCACCTAACGCTGCAGCTTTTGCTACGGCTGGTGCTGCCGCGGCAATCAACGCCGGTATTGCTGCGAGAAGAGGAAATATTCCACCGGTTTTAACCATATCCTTGATCGCGGCCGGAGAGAAATCGAGTCGAACTCCAGTCGTTGCTTGCTTTGCTTTATTAAAATGGTTTAGTTGGGTTTTAGTTAATGACAGTTTGTTCGGACCGCCCACTAGCTGATTGTGTTTTAGCGTTATTGATGTCCCACACGTGCTTGCGTTCTTCGATTGCAATTTCTTTGTTTGACCGGAAGTCAAGGTGACATTAACGTGACTGTATGACATTATATTTCAGAGATTGATCTAATTGTTACATATTTTCTACTGGAGCGTCAATAACTCTCATTCGTCCGCCAACACCTTCAAGCAGCATTGCTTTATCGGAGAGTATAACCGCGACAGCTCTGAAACCACCAATGGGAAACTCACCAACGTTAGCCTTGAAGTGTATATCAACGACAGATTGTTTTGTTAGATCCAAATGTTCCAGCGAAAAGTAATAAATCGGATACAGCGTTGTAAAATCCAGTTGTGATATCTGCAACCCGGTATCAATATTTTGATCACGTCCCATAAATGTCATTAGATTGTGATACGCACGGGCGACTTGATTACTTGTAAAATCTATCACTATATCCTCGGATGGTTCTTGATGCCCGTTTATTCGCAGCGAAACCCCGCTGACCCGAAGGTGGTCAAATATCATATGCGAACGTATTTGACTATTTACTCGTGCGTTACTCTGGAGTGCTATAAAAATATGTCGTGGTGCTGACACCCCCTGCTGTGATGCGATGTGCCACGTAAACTGTCCAATACCGGCACCTTGAATAGAATCTGTTGTTGTTGTCAACCATGATATCAGTGATTTACCACCTGTGTCCATAAAAGAGAGTAACCGTTGCTCTTCAGCGAGTGATGGAGACATTACTGGCATCCACAACGCAAGTTTGAGTAATATTACTTTACCCTGATCAGCAGCAGGACCAACACCTTCTCGCCAGATAGCGTCGTTGTCATCACCTTTTCGTACAAGTACAACTGCATGCTTGGCTCCAAAAATAACCTTTCTGACATTTCTGCAGAACCCAAAGATGTGAGACAATGGAATTGCGCATGAGAATTGTCTATCTGCGCCGGATAACATTAATTTACGCGTAGCAAAACCTAAATTGTAATTAGGGTTGGGAAATGGTAAATTCTCTACTGTATCAATAGCAACAGGAGGAGCAGCACGGTTGGTTGGTTGTCTCATAATGCTAGATCTATGATCCGGATGATCAGAATTATCCTTAGCGAACATCATAGTCGGACCAGCTGATCTAGTGTAATCATCTGAGTATCTCGCTAATCCCACGATTGTTGTAGCAACGTCAGCATTATCCTGAATCGTTTCAATTTCTCTCCCGTCAATGCTGTATGAAGCACTTCTGAATAGTGCCATGATACCGTTGTTGACAAGACCAGCTCGGAAATCAGCTCCATATGCTACATTAGCGTCAACATCTGTTACAATTTTCCCCGTGACTTCAAGAAATGCTTCAGCGGGCAAGAAATATCTACTTGTGTCCTGAACTTGTAATTCAATTCGTCCTCGCTGATTGGGATTTCTTGCTTCGTAAGAATAATACTGATAATCGCGCACAGACTCATCTTTGAGCGTTGGTGCTTCCATGTCAAATGCTGGATCAGATACGCGTTTAAACATTTTATATAAAATTATTGTCGTCTAAAACGAAGACCACTTCGGGAAATTCCGCTTCCTGATATCAGGCTTGTATTTATTTGTTCGGGTGTTTGGGTTACAAGCTCTGCAAGTTTTTGATTGGCAGCCTGATTTATTACTTTACTGACGTCCGCGGGCATAAGTTCAGTACTGGCCAGTTTCACCGGTGGCGGTTTTTTTGATCTGCGAATTAACCGTGACAGTCTGTCCTTGATTGACGCGAATGCTTTCCCGGCGAGATCACCAACAGATCCAAGGGCTTTATCCTTGATAACATCAATAGCTTTCATCGACAATTGTTTTGCAATCGGTAATGCCTTAGGGGCTATTCTTGAAAACAAACCAGTAATTGTATCACCGAGACCATCTCCGTAGGTTGCTCTGTAGACTGGTAATCGCGAGTTCACTACGCGGACTTGTAACACACGAGCGTGTCCGGGTTGAGAATTGTGCACGATCATTTTATTTAATTATTGTTTCTCTAACTAAATTTGCTAGTCGCTGTGGTAACCATCCGCGAGTTCATCAATGAGTCCCCGGTAAACGCCGATATCCATGATGCCACGCTGAAATAGTCTCTGACAGATATCTGCGGCTTCATTTATAATTTCCGGAGAGTTGTTTCCGGCGCGTCTTCCTCCTATGAGAACTTCTAACCGTGATACGTCATTGACGATATTATCAGGACAGATGTGGTTGTTATATCCGCGACCAGTGTAACCTTTTCCTATTTTCCTTATTTCCTTTTGTACCCTTTTAATATCAGAAATTACATCATTTTTCTGAGCTATTTTATCTGATAAAACCATTTTAGCAGAAGTACCCTTCAATGTTTTTTGTTCTTCTATTTCATCGTTTAATTCTCTTAATATAATATTTAAATTGGCTAGTTCCCCCTCTAATTTTTTTCTTTTTTCTGATATATTTGGGGGGATGGACGAAACAGGAGTGGTATCATCATCATCGGGAGCCCCCATTTGTTCACGCGATAAAAATTCAGGCACTGGATCAGGCGGTATCATTACGGGGTCTATTTTTAGAGCTGGTGGTTTCTTCTCCTGTAGTCTCGACTGTTTTTTCATTTCCTTTTCCTGTATTTTTTTCTTCTTTTCTTCCTCCCTTTCCTGCCTTTTCATTTCCATTTCCTGTATTTTTGCCTGCCTTTCCCTTTCCTTTGTCTTCATTCGTCGGTCTCTTAGTTCCTTATTAACCCCAATTACGCCAGTTTTTATAAAATTATAGGTATCATCAGTGCTAGATATTCGAGGAATACCCCTGTTTACTTTGTAAACATAATCCCTCCAATCATTCAGGGTTATACCCGAGGCAGCTCCTGGGTTTAGAAAATTTTGCCGGTTAGGATAATTTAAGACAATCCAAGCAGAAAACTCCTTAAGTTCATCCACGTTAGTAAGTGGAATATTTTTTATTTCAGTAATACCATCTTCGGTAAATTTATTAATAAATGTTTCCTTAGCAACTGTCACTACTCCGGCGGCACCTGGATCAACTACAGCACCTTCATCTGCCTGTTGCTGTTTAAGTTCTTCTATTGCTTGAAGTAACCCTCGTTTTGTTTTGGTAGGGTCAGCAGGATCAGGTTTTCCTACAATTGCAGTTTTAATTTCACCAGTAGCTGCTGTAATAGGCTTAAATAATTCCTCCGCAGATGTTGCAAACTCAACCTGCGCTTCTTGTCTTGCTTTTAATTTTTCTCTGACGGAATCACGGACAGGAATAAATTTTTTAATCGCGGCTAGTCGTTGTCGTGCCAATCTAGTTGTGAATGCTTCTCCAATATTTGCCATTATTTATTTGTCCACGATTTAATTTCCCCGCATGGATTTGTGACAATAAATTTACACGACCCGCGGACACGATACCGTATCGGACTTGATACACTGTATGGTTAACATAAAAATGTTTTCTTGGCGCGTTAACGCGCTCGGAAACTCATTTCGTAGAGCAGCAGAGGGGGGGGGGGGCTGGACCGACCGACCGTGTCAATGACGACCCGCGGGGGAATAGTTTCAGATTTATTGAAGTAAACCAAGAACGTCAGCGCGCGGATGTTATTGCATTTCCCGGGTCGTCGAAGAGTCTCTCCGAGAGAAATTATTCGACGTTCAGGGATATTTTTTTTTTATTCTATGGTCTACATGGAAAGGTTTATCGTCGAAATAAGTAAACCGAAACTGTTTTTGTCTATTCAGTACTATTTTAGTTTCGGTCTGTTCCCCCCCTCTGCTGCTTGTCGTGTAGAGATAACACCTATTAAAATATTCCATCAATATTCTCTTCCTTTATGTCTTCCACTTTATACATAGCAAGATGACTGAAAATTCCTTGCCTCATTGTAAATATTAATTTCTGAGGAAGAGTTTTTACCCCCCCCCCCCAAAAAATAGATTTTTATTTTAATATAATATCTTTTTCGCTCATTTTATATATTGATGTTCCAAAAGTATCAGTTGCCAATTACCTAGATAGGTTAAGTCATACATTTTCTGGTTTAATTTTGAGTGAAATATATCTGCAGTCTCTTCTTTAGAGTTAAATTGCATTCTTCTATAACATGCATTTTTTTTCCTTGCAAGTGGAAATGTATTCTGTATTTTCTTTCTTCAGTAAGTTCTTGACCATTTGGTTGTAAAAGACTTTCCCTTCACTGCATTTTGTTCTTTTCTTTTGGTTTTCACTCGTTTATGATATTTATGAAAGTGCCACGGATGTCTTCTTCCATTCTTGTTTTCATCTTCTATTAGTTCAAGTTTATGTTGAGAAACATCAATCACATTCAAAATATTGGTGTCCATTGATGTAATTTAATACACTTGCATATCAATCGTGTTTGTTTGCTTTGCTGTTGTTGTGGGGTTTAACGCCATTTTTCAGCACACGATAGGCTATACATGGCGGCAAGTTTTAATGGTGGAGGAAGAACCCGGGAAAACCTCGGAAAGAACCACCGACCCACGAGAAGCTACTGGCAAACTTTCTCACATACCCACATTGGCTGAATCCGAGACTTGAACCGGCGCAGACATAGGTGAGATGTCAGTGATCCGTAACGGAGAGCGCTTTAGACCACTCGGCCACTCGGGGCCCCTGTTTGTTTGCCACCGATCATCCACATTAACATAGCTCTTCTGTACGGAAATGTTTTACTTGCTTACTTTTGTGATGCGTATGTATATTGTTGAACAAACCTTACTTTCCATTTAAAATAGTGCCTCTTCTTTTGATAACATTATGCTGGTTAATGAAAAACGAAACTAGAAGACCGGATTGTAAAAGAACCGGTTTTGTAGCTTTGTTCACCTTGGTATACTCAATACAATTTTGTACCAAGCATGCCACATTTATTTGTATGTGCTCTGTTAAAGTTCATAAATAAGAAAATATAAATTAATGGCTAGTAGATATTCATCTGTGGCTTTATTAATTTATGCCTAATTACTATCCAAATTAATGAGCTATGGGCGTTGGATATCGCACTTCACGATATATAATACGGACTATAATCTAAGAACTGGGTTTATTTGTGTTATTATTTCATTTTTTTTTGGTGTTTGTGTGTGGTAGGATGTTGCCAAAAAAATGAAAATGATGTGATTTATGGCTGGTTGTTGGAAGCATAAAGTGCAAACAAAATATAGTTCGTGATATGGTGTTTTCTTTTGAAAAATTCTTTCTTTTTGTGGGGGATAGGAGTGGTAGGTGGGGTGATGTGATTTTGAATATTTGAAAATAATATTCTCTGAAGCCTGACGTGGGATATACAGACATACATTACTCCAACACGGTAAGACCCCCCCCCCCAACCATTTATCTTGTATTGTACCATTATTTTTATGTTGTGTAAAACGTTTTAAATTATTATCATGTGTTCTCTAATAGTCATCAAAGTTTAATAGCCTAGTCATTTTTAATTTGCAAAATAATACCCTCAAGTCGAGTTGGTCTACTCAGTTTTAATTTGTGAAATTTTACCCTCAGGTCAGACCATTCTAGTACTAGAAATTGTTTGCAGTAGATTTATTAACAGAAATTCTGTTTGAACTATATCAATTTCTCTCTGTGAATATATACGTGGGCAAAATCCAAAAGGTAAAAAAAACAAAAAAACAGTTCGTACTATTTTAGATGTCAGTATGTTTCAGTTCAGCCGTAGAATCCACTGTGAATAAACGAACGAACAAATGACAGACAGACAGACAGACAGACAGACAGATAGATAGATAGATAGATAGATAGATAGATAGATAGATAGATAGATAGATAATGTCAATGAGAGATAACGTTACCTGAGTTATAGAATCAACATTTAGGGAGAAAAGGCTTTGGCATGTATCTCAATGAAAGACAGATTACAAATTCCATACACGTCTGTGCTTTTGTCTTTGATTATCTTTTCATGAAAATCATATTCATGACTTCTTATATAAAAGTTAGGGGTGTAATGTTCCGTTCTCTTTGTCCTATTTTTTAAAATTGCATTTTTATTTTAAATAGGTTGTATTGTTTGGGGGAAAAAAGCAACTCTTTGCCGTTTATCATAAAAAATAATGTAGAAACAAATTATTGTATCTGTGGAGCGTCGTGTCTTACACTCGCTAAGAATGTATTATCTCAGAGCAACTTGATGATTGATTGATCTATGTATTTTTAAATGCAGATGAAAAAGCATGGCATCTTTGATAAAGAACTACACAGGCATGATTTCCTTCTTGATACAAACATCCTCATAATTCATTTGCCGATAATTAGACCAAATATGACAAGATTTGCGTGAGAAACAAAATCGCGGTTACATTGTGAACGCAATGATCTTGTACAAATTAGATCAGTTCCAAAGGGAAGTTTTGAAATTAGCTTGAAATGTAGTCTCTGTGGATTTTCTATGAAATTTTGGGAGCCAAATTGTTGATTTCATAAACTTGGTTAGTTTCCCGTTTTACTCGTATCTCGGCATCGTGGCCAAACGTTATAGTTCACTTGCGTGCGTGGCGCTCGTCCATCCCTGCAACGTTCAATAATTTTGAATCAATCAAGCAAATCAAGTAGATAAATCTGGCTGTGTTCAGATTTTTCTCTTTCTGTTATAACTTCCCCAAAACACATGCCTTATTCAAAAGTTCTTTAGGGCTACAATTTGACACAACATTTTTATTGCCACGCAAGCCAAACATTAGACGGAGTTGACTCAGTCTTGATATTGGCCTGTTGTAATTTCGTTAGCCAAGGTTCCGATAACTACGTAGATAGGATTAACCTTGGCTAGCGAAGATGATTTGGCCGTTGCTGTGAAGAAAATCGGAACCTCGGTCTAATCAAACAAAATGCACAAATAGAAACAAAATAATAACAATAAAGGGTACATTCTCCTTCAAACATATATGCCACTGACGTAAAAGCATAACCCTATAATTTAATTAGATGCAGTTGTGATAATTGGCCTTAATAATTAACAGTTAACAATGTTTTTTAATTTAAATATGTACAAAAAAGTTTTCATTGCCACATTTACCACCATTAACATTATCTGTATCATCATCGTCACCATCACCGTCCTTATTTTCGCCTTCTTCGTTGTTTTCCGGTTATTATCAGTAGTAATACTACTTTTTATCGCTGTTGTTGTTATTGCAATAATGTCATTTGTGTTTCACAAAGAGCAAATTCATGAGAAACTTTAAGCAATACAGTAACAAAATCGGACACATTAACCAGATCAGCATAATCTGCCTAGATCAGAGTTGTCTTATTAGTCTGAATGACTAAACAACTTCTTTTATCGAAGGTGCGAGGTGGGGGTTTACTAGATATTTTGATAGGGAAGTGCAGTCCATGATCCCCAGGTACCCATATATCGACCCTAGTAAACATGCACTCTTATACCTACCTACCCATGTACAAGACAGTAAACTAAATACACCTATTATCAATACATTCTCTTTCGCTTATAATCGAATCCAACTACACAAACCCAGATCTGCCTTCGCATCAGGCTCCAACAGGTACGGGTCTGTTCAGCTTGTAGGTAGTAAGCATGAACAAGCAAATGAGACCCTAACGGCGCATGATGCGAAGGCAGATCAGGATTTATGTTGTTTGCAGCTGGACTATGTTATAAGCAAGTAGAGACGACACCCAACCTGAGCTGTTGTATAAATATTAGTCATGTCAAAGCAGATGTGCCAAGTCTATATTCCATGGATTAATTGTAGTCAGGTGCTCAACTTCAAGTAATGAACTCGATTACTTTGTGTACAAGTAATTACTGATCAAAAGGGAAGACCGACTCGTGCACCTGGAATTCGTTTTTAAAAACAAGAAGCAGTGCAAAATAAAGACAGGCAGTGACGTACTTCCATTTTCACAAAATGTTCCTAATTGGGCATGACTTACCTAATTAAAAGAATGAACACCTTTAGATCGACTCATAGTGTTCCTGCGTCTTATTGGGGGTGTGTGGGGTGTGTGCGCAAAATATTTACACCCTACAAATGGACAA
The DNA here is from genome assembly GCA_028554795.2 of Sinohyriopsis cumingii. NCBI lineage: Eukaryota > Metazoa > Mollusca > Bivalvia > Unionida > Unionidae > Sinohyriopsis > Sinohyriopsis cumingii. The sequence continues at coordinate 96,680,103 of CM068828.1, forward strand.
CTATTAGAATTAATCCCATAATCGGTTTCAATATATACTTCATTTAAACAACTCATAGGATCATTGACTGTACGAAAATATTAGAGAGAGCTGCGCCAGACTATGAATAAGTGCCTCGCTTCAATGCCATGCTGCAATGCGAAGTATCTGTCACGCGTTCACGTGGTAGCTGCGATTACGTAGTCTGACGAATATCTGACATAAGTCATGACATTAATTTAAACACACATTGACGCACAGCTTATTCTGATTTAGTATACTTTAGCGTTTAACGTCACTTTTCAGCAGTTGGCAGGGTCGACAAGAGGGGAGGGGACCGGGGATAAATCCTTAACAATACTTTTTAATTTCATAAAGAAAAAAGTTTTGGAACAAGAACTAGAAGAGCCCGGGTGTTTCTTACCCCAGGTCCTGTGATCACTCTCTACGGCCCTGACATTTGGTTGCCAGTATATTTGAGGAGGAGAAATTCAAAAGGACCACCGTGCCAAGGGAGGTTACTGGCAAATTATCTCACATACCCGCGTGGGTCGAACCGAGATTCAAACTCAAGCAGAAAGAGGTGTGATGTGTGGATGACTTGTCAATGCGTGCCTAAGACAATTTGGCCATCCGGGGCTCCCTAGATCTTTAGTAAAGTTGATAAAACAAAATGCAGAGCTAAAGCATTTGTTATAAAATACTTAGCTAATCAACGTGCGATATGCATATATTAAAGCAAGTTAAAGAGGAAACAAACCATTTACTCGAAGAAATATTCTAAAATATGTACGGAAGTTTCAAATATTGTAAAATGAAAATTGACATTGAAAGAGTTATTTATTTATGAAATATTAGGCGAAAACGTTAGAAATCTAACGAGAAAATAATAATAATAATAACAATAATAATAATAATGGACTTTGTAAGGCGCCTAATCTTTAGAAGTTCTAAGCGCTTTACAACATTAGACAACACCTATAAGATAAGAAACGTAATAATATAAATATTACAAAAACAAACAACATGAAATTAGAAAAATAATAAACAATACAAAACATGCTGAGAATATTTCAGGTAGGAAAGAATATTGATTTAAAATAATTTTCTTTATTTTTCTTTCTTTTAGTAAATATAAATTTCAGATGATATTGTAAAGAAATTGTACATGATCAGTTTTAATTAAAATATTATTAATTTTATTGTCTAAAGCGAAATACGTTATTTCTAAACAATGTGTAACCATATTTTGAGCACACAGAATTTTTTTTTTTTAAAAAAATGGTCCAAGATACTTTTATGATATTTCACCTTATGATTTAATCATCATCTTATTTCACTGAAATTAGAAAACATTTTTAGCTACATTTACACTTTTAAACGTATTTCTTACTTTTAATGTCTGTTTTTCCAATGGGTTTATAGACTCACTTTTGACTAATGCAAAAATAAATGTTTGGGACTAGGACTAGACGGTTCCTGTTTATTTCTATTTCGTAAAGTGTCTATTGAATCTTGTGCTTTCTTTTAAAGTTTGGGCTTTTGAATGCAAATTCACTTATAGAGTGTATGCCATGGAACAGAGCTTGCAAAGCTAAATTGTGAAAGGAAAAAAATCGTGTCTGCTGTGGGTCGAAAGGTCTCAAGTTTCATCGTATACTCAAAAATATAGCAGGCGTTAATATCTTTTTGAGACAGTACATTTAAAAGATGAATATTATTCATTCTTTCATATTATAGTTATTGTCACAAATTGATCCCTAATTAGAACAGACTGTCGTGGATGTGATTGAGATTGGCTCAACAGAATTGTGCAACAGCTTATATACCGTTTTAAAGCATGTCATAACAAAACTACTGGAAATGTTTACCACAAACTAGTGTGGTAAGACCATTTCTATACTCGCAGTGGTCCTATGTTTTATTGCGTAGGTTTCAGAAGTGTTGATTCGTGTTTCATCACCTGTAACAACGTCATTCAAACGTTTCTGGTCACTCTTTTCGCTAGTAGCTCTTTGGCGAATTCAATCACAATCCTGCTTTTATTTTTAGCCGTCAATAAATGCAGGAGTAGTAATAGGGGCCTGTTCAAGGACAGTGGTTATCCCAGTGAAAAAGGTCGTGGGCACGATTGGGGACAATGGGAATTTAACATGGGAATAGAGGACCAGCACTTTGGGGACAATGTGACTTTAACATGGTAATATTGGGCCTGTATAGAAACAAAAAATATTGGGTTTGTATAGGGACAATATGAATGGAACAGGTGAGGTAACGTCACATTACTGAAGCAAGGGCTGACCTCAATCGGGACCAAAGAGAGGGAAAAAACCCTAGAACGTTTGGCGGGACGGAGACTTATTTAACACATACATTATACAGCTTACAAACACAAACGACTATAAAACGGACTAAACAATTTTTTAGGCAAGAAAATATATATAACACATACAATATACAACATACAAACACAAACAAATATATAACTAACTAAAACAAATTAAGCAAGAAAGCAAATCTTTTCGAGGCACATGAGTGGCCCGGAAAAGGACCTTTGGGTGTTTGTTAACATCATTCCGTTAACATAGCGGGCAACGCATATGTCTTTTTCTCTTCCTCAAACTTTTTCTGACTTTTGGTCCGTAGATGAGAACTCTCTTCAAACAGCATTGTCTCTCCACATAAATTCTTCTTTTTCTTACGCTCATATCGGTGATCGTGATAATTGTCCATGATGATCTGATATACATGGGTAAGTCCGCGCGGAACAGCATTGACGATACGAGGGTAGATGGTTCTACTATGTTGACACCTCTTAGTCTCATCCCAACACATTTAATTGGTTAAGACTTTGAAGTGACACCCTGGTTTTCTAATGATGTTTATTGCTTTGTGTATCCCTGTCCACCCATAAGTGTTATAAGTTTGTTTGTCTCCAAGAAGAAGAAAGATAACAATGTAGTCAGGGTTAGCCTAAGTTTTGTTCATCATATGATAGAGTGTAAATTATCCCATTAAGGTTTGGTCGGTTGTACTCCCTTCTATATACCTGGGCTGGCATTGGGCCTGGCTTCTATCCTTCCTTAATTGGAACCTAGGGGAGTACCATCCATCCTGGGGACTATTTACGTTCCAGGGTAGTTTTCCTTTTCCTTCCCTTTCCCCTGTTGTTTTAATATTGAGTAGTGACTCTGCCAGAGTCATTTTAGTCCAATGTGATGTGTGCTTATGTGTGTTCTGTTGTATTGTGTCCCCTTTTTTGAGCATGGACGGCTCTATCTAGGTCAAATCTTCTATGGTTTGTTTTCATATCTAATCCTGTCTGTGTATAATTTTGAATCGTATCCATATGTGTTAAAAATAATAAAGTGTCTATATGCATATTATCTTTGTACCATGAGTGTATGAGTTGCATTTTGTTATTTGTTATCTGGTTTTTCTATATGCCATGGCATATTATTGTCCAATTATTTTTGTATTGTTGCACCTTAGTGCCTGAAAAAGGATTTAAATCTTCCGTCACGTCGACGTGATGGAAAACATTGTTTTGTGCTTTAAGCTTTTACCTGAAAATGCCTTAGCACCTGATATAGGGATTGAAGTTTTCTGTGTTAGTCATAAATCTTTCTCTTGTAATTTCTCTTTAGAGTGAACATTTATGATGGCATAATTATCAAGAGAGAGTTATTTTTTTGTTAGTTACAATCATAATTTAGTAAAGTTGTATAATTTTCTGGTGAATGTTTCAAGTCATCATCGTAGTTACTTTTGAAATACCTTAGCATCCCAAAACGGATCGAAAATCTCTATCACACGGACGTGATAGAAAGCATGTAGGTAGTGTGTTTAAGTTCTGTTGTGGAAATACCTAAGCACTTCTGTCGTGATTGAAAATCAACATAAAGTTAGCACAGTCATCTGCATACTGGAATGTTTTGCATTCTTTGTTATATTGGGTATGTTTATTCCTTTTATATTTTCATCGTTTTGTATTGCTAATTGAAGTAATTCAATACCATGTACATATAACAACACAGACATAAAACAGCCCTGTCTTACTGATTTGCTAATTGGGAATTGCTTGGTTATAGCTTTGTTTGTTTGTACAATAGATTCAATGTTGTTGTATAGTGTTTGAGCCCACTGTATAAAAACTGTTCTAAATCCAAATTTTTGAAGTATATGTATTATAAAACTGATTTATATCCTGTCAAATGCTTTCTCTTCATCAAAGAGAATTAATGCACCTAACAGATCATTTGACTCCATGTATTATATTTTTATAGGTTACTGCATTTGTATGGGAAAATATGAACGAGTTTTGGAATGGAATACTGCACGAACTTGGGAGTGCAGTATATCCTTCCGACAAAACGAGTTCATACTTTCCCATACAAATGCAGTAACCTTTCTATTATATGCTCATTTTTTAAATTCTACCTAAGGTTTAATTGTATAAACAAAATACACCACAAGAAACAACGTAAATGAATGAATGCCGTATTCCAAACTAAATACACAAGCGCAGATTTGTCATTACACAATGACATCATTATTAATGCGCACATAACTCTGCCCAGATAAATTTGAAATCAGTCGCGCGCTCGACATAACTTTCGAAAGAAAATGGTGTGTCTAGTTAAAATTGAAATTTGCAGTCATATTGTGAATGAATGCGCATTGCAACAACTTTTCCATTTTATCTGGAATGAATATATTTTGGTATTTTGTTTCGATTCGACGAAAGTTTGTGATTTTGGACTGGATTCATCTGTGCAAATTATACATGAAATACATCGGATTGAAGTGGCGCGGGAGAAGCGTGTTTACGTCTGCAAATGTGTTTCTGTTTCTGTCACTGAATGTTTGAAATCATAAAGTGGGAAAAATGCTAAGTCTTTCAATTACAGTTATCAAAAAGACGCTATGGACTTTAATGATTATTTCATTTTGAGTGCAGTAAGGAGGATGCAATTCTTATCACCAGATAAAGAAGACAGTATATGTCTTATCACTTGTATGTTATCTGTAAGGACCTAATCTTCCGTCTTTGACATAATGTAGCTAGCCTAAATCCGTAACATTGTATCAACGCGGAATGTGCCAAAACAGCTGGGTTTTTTTTTGCAGTCCACGAAACATGTTTCAGTTCATTCAGAAACAAATTTAAACAACCACAACGTAAATCATATATGATTTGTTTACAAATCAAACGTGCTGGCATCTGCGTCATTGTTTGTTTACAATAGAAAGTAGTTCCTTTATTCATGTGAATGCTATATGTGTATTGTCGCGCGCGTTCAGTATCGGGGGATATTGAACGATTCTGACAATGTAAAGTTAACGGGGAAAAAATGAGCATATAATAATATGGTTTTAATAGACAAAATATTATTTTGAATATTCCTACCTTTTTCTCAGCATGTTTAATTTATATTAACAAGTTCTTCTAAAGGTGCTTTTAATCTATTTGCTAACATTTTACTTAAAATTTTGTAATCAAAGTTTAATAAGGATATTGGGCACCAGTTCTTCAAGTCTGTTATTTCACCCTTGCTTTTACATAGTATGGTTATTATCCCAGTTTTCATACTTTTTGTAATTTCTTTTTTCTTAATTATTATATAATGATTTTAGTAGTGGTGTTATTGAATCTTTAAATTTCTTATAAAATTCAGCTGTTATGCCATCAAGACCTGGAGATTTATCTTTGTTGAGTTCATCAATTGCCGTTTTATTTCATTCTCTGAAATTATGTCATCACATTCATTTTTTTATTAATTTCACTTAATTTTGGGAATTGTAGATTGTTTTTGTATATTTTGTTATTGTTTCTTCAGGAATATTTTGTGATGTATAACGTTTAGCATAAAAGTCTCTAAAATTGCTTCTTTTCCTTCTATTTCCTGATCATTATCTTTTAACTTAGTCAAGTTTCTTTGCATTTTCCTCTCCAATTTCTTCTCTTTTATATAAACCTTTTCCTATATTATATATATCTTGAGAGAGATCTGCTCTTATTTTGACTCCTTTAGTTCTTATTTCATTTATTTCTTCAATTATTGTTTTTGTTGTTTTGCTTTGTCTCTTTTTTCCTGTTCTGTTATGTTATCATTTATTATTTTTATACACTCTATCTCAATATTTTTATAATTTTCTGCTTGCATTCTTGAGTATTTTTCACTAATTCTTTTGTATTCATGTTTGATCTGTTCCTATAGTTTATAAATATTATATCCTTTTAAAATGTTAGAAAAGTTATTCATTTCTTCTTGATATTCTGGTAAACTTTGTATTGAGTTGTTTAATTTCCAGTGATTCTGTCCCCATTTGGTTGAGGATAATATTTAAAATTCAAGCTTTATGGCTTTATGATTATATATGATTTCTTCTAAAATTGTACTATTTATAATACAATTTTGTAGATGTTTTGTTACATATGAGTGGTCTATTCTTGAGACTGTAAATTCTGTCATATGTGTGTATTCTACTTTAGTTGGGTGTAAGAATCTGAAAGTGTCTATTAAACTGTGATTTTGTATAATACCTTTCATTATCAATATACATTCTTTTTCCCATCTTGTGATTCCTTGTTTTCTATCAAGGTCTCTGGTTATTGTGTTAAAGTCTCCAATTATTATTAAGTTATCTAGTTTGAATGCATGTATATATTAGACAATTTGTAAAGAAATGCTCTTTTTGTTTGTGGACGGGGGGCATAAACAGTAATAATATTTGTTTTATTTGTGTAGATATGTATGATTCTACAACTCTACGTTTGCATTCAATTGGTACTTGCATTAATTTTCAATTGTTTTGTAGTGTTTTGTTATTAATAATTATTCGAATTCCTGAAAACGGGATATTTGGAATTTTGTCTATAATAAATATTGCATTGAGTTGTTCTTCTATGTCTTGCATTATTTTTTGTTTTATGTTATGTGTTATCTGTATACAAATTATATCATAAAATTTAATTTACATTAACTGATATGATTTTTAATTTTTCCTGTTTATCCATTTTTTGGAATTTTGTTTGTTTGTTGAATTTACATCTTTTGAAATCCGATGGAAGGACGAAAACTGGCACTAGTTCTTTACAAACAATAGATGGAATACCATCGTTGGCAAAAACAACGGACCCCGCCTTTGCCTCCCAATCCTCTTTTGACCCAGATGTCCCAGTTACAACACAAATTGCAATCGTTGATGGATCGCAACGATTTGACTGAAACAGAAAAATCGCAAAGGTAAGTTCAACTGTTTTAACGACTGCAACTCTTTCACCAGAAAGCTTTAGACGAGACAGCTCTACCCACTCTGAAAGATGTTAAGGCCTTGATGAAATGTCCGTCACCATTACAACCGCTACCGCAACCCCAGGCGGTCAAGACAGATACCCACGAATGTCTGAGGAAAATGAGGTATGAGAAGTCTTTCAAACACCGACAGCAGTTCCCTCTCCTGGTAAGATTTCAGCGTCGTTGTTGACCCTTCCTACCACACCCAAACAAGAAGAACTAAAATCTTGGGTTAAAAAGATGATGTCCTCTCCTCCTTCGACAGAAGCGAAAAAAAAGAAGAAGAAGGGAAACCAGAAATTAAAAAAGAACATAAGATCACATCCATTCCATTATCACTTCCACCATCGACCTCTATTCCCTTTGCACATAGGACACGTAAAGTCTGTTTCAAACAACCATTTTGCCCCGTCCAAAGTAACATCGGCGAAGAGTGGTTGACTTATTAACTTATTAAAAAATGGGGAAGGTGTTAGCCAGCATGTATTACGATCCAGCCCATCCTGCAGGTTACGGAGGAGTTCAAAAATTGCACCGTGCAGTAAACACCCGTCTGAAAAGTCTCCGTTTACCTCAAGTGCAACGATGGTTACAATAACAAGCCACGTACACTTTACACAAACCCATTCGACAAACGATTTCCAGAAGTTGAACCTGAGCGGAGGGTATTAATCATCAATGGCAAGCCAATTCAGGCGATGTCTCTCATTTGGTCACCTACAATCATGGCTACAAATATTTGTTTTGTGTCATCGACATCTTTTCTAAATTTGCATGTGTCGTGCCATTGACTTCTAAATCGAACAGTGAGTTAGTGTGAGCCCTCAAACTGGTTTTGAAAGAAAGCGGTCGTCACCCTGGTCGATGGAAAACTGTCAAACGCACATAATTTCTGAACCAAGCTTTCCAAAAAGAATTAACAAAACGAGACATTAATTTTTTTTACCACCAAGAATCCGGAAACCAAAGCCAGCATCATGAAACGTTTTCAACGCACCTTGAAAGAACGCATGTGGAAATATTTTACGCATCAACACACCCTCAAGTACATAGACCTGTCTCCGTACTTGGTTCAAGCGTACAACCAATTTTACCATCAAAGCATCGGACGTGCCCCCCCCCCCCCAAGAAGCGACTTCCAACAACGATGTGACCGTTTTTGAGCGCCTGTTTGGTACGTCCCGAAGGTGGCTGTCCCCAAAAAAGGTGGAGTGTTGGCAGGCGGTTGTGTGCGCTTTGGCTAAATCTAACGCTTTTTCCACAAAGGTTAATTGCCTAAACCACCGAATTGTTTCGTGTCACTGGGAAGTGTTTGAAAGGCACGTTTTACCTTCCCGAGTTACAACGCGTGACCAGACACGAAGACGAAGTTTATGACATCGAAAGCATTCTCGAACGAAGAACCCGTAAAGTGGGAATACGACGTGTCAAAAAAGTCAAAGTACGTTGGAAAGTATATCCTCCCAGTTTTAATTCTTGGATCGACGCTTCGCAAGTCATCGACTATAAAAAGAAGTGACCATCATGCCCTTCCACACAGCCTCAGCTACCGCTACCAACGTGACCACTCTACACCCAGTTTTTCTCAGCAAGATATAAAATATCAACCCTTGTGTCTGTGGTGTGGAGAACGTTTGCCTAAAACACAAATCGTCGTTTTCTATCAAATCTTTGGGGTGTTGTTATTGTTGTTGTAGGGTTTACGCCATTTTTCAGCACACGATAGGCTATACATGGCGGCCAGTATTAATGGTGGAGGAAGAGCCCGGGAAATCCCCAGAAATAACCACCGACCCTCGAGAAACTACTGGCAAGCTTTCTCAGATACCCACATTGGCCGAATCTAAGACTCGAACCCACGCAGACAGAGGGGTGATGGCAGTGATCCGTCACGGATAGCGCTTTAGACCACTCGGCCACTCGGGTCCCCCTTTGGGGTGTATTGTGTCATCGGTGCGGCATTGTCAATTTGAGTTTGGAACAAGGAGACTAACAATTGTGGGCCATTTTACTGAGCATTTGCATCGTTACCTTCTTCCCAATCCATCCCTGAAATACTCCTCGAACAGAAACAACGACTGTCTTCCGTTCACCGTTAGTCACCACTCCAACAATAACATTTTCGGCTGAGACACTTCCCTCACTTCTAGTGACTCCTAGGGCAGCAGAACTCTGGAATTATGAACAACAACAACCAATTTTATTTACCGTTACCCAGTGGCAGTTCCACGTATTGTGTTTCCCAACAATACTTTGTGTTCTTACACGGCCAAATTACCTCAGGCCATCCAATTAGATCATGAAGCCTATTGGACATTTAATTTGGTGGAAATCATTCACCCGAAACAAGTCCTAAATGTCCATCCAAATCAAAATATCTTTTTGCGGTCGAAGTTCATGACGAGAAATGTAAAAGTACTTGAATATCCATGTAGATTATAAAATGAAACAACATAACTTACAAACTCAAAAGTGGAACAAGAACTTGATAATTCCCCCATGTTATTATTTTAGGGGTCAACGTTTGGTGAGCACAATTGCTACCAGGTTTAATGCCGTGTTTCTTAAAACTTTGGAGAGTATCAGAAAAAGTGTCACATTGAGTGCCATAAAGTAGCTCGTCGCCTAGTGATAAAATTTCCGGAGGGTAATGTGTTGTCTATTTTATTTTTTCCTGAATTGTTTGACATTTTGGGTGCGCACATAGAGATGAGGATGGCTATGATCATGAAAAACCAATTACCAGTCGTTTCCGATATCGATTCTTTTACCAAGTTGTTTGGTTCACCGGTAGAAATGAAGCAAGGACTGAATCTGATCTTTGCGTACTCCGATGTGGTGGAGTACAACGTGGTGGGACACACCTCCGTATCATCACTGCGAGTCATTCCTTTCAAAGTGGATTCTGCCACGAACGCTGACGATGAAGGTGGAAACACCTATCACGTTCACCGCGAATTTGTACATCCTCACTATTTGCCCGTCAGTATGTCGTATTTTGACACTGTCAACATTGCTGTAAATGGAGATCTTTGACACAATATTTCATTCACCAAAGGGAAAGTCACGGTGACACTCCATTTTAGAAAATGATTTTCTAACGACTAGTAAGTCATGTACAAGGTGAAAGGAGGCATCGCTCGACAGCGATAGTGACACGAGGATTGCATGACTTGATAGATGCCGCTTTCTCCAAAATGTCATCAATGATAAACAAAACCATAAAGAAGCTTTCTTGAGAGCATGCACAAATGTCTTGTTCCAAACAGACAAAGACATTTTGGGACGACGAGAAACTCTTATAAATGCCATGGACAGTGCCGAGTCAGGCATTCTTTCTTCCCTGACGCCACAGCAATGACAAGGCAGATAGAGAAGACGAAGACACTCCTTCAGAAATCTTCACACTCATAAAACTAGAAAGACTAAGAAAAGAAGAACAGTCTGAGACTTAGACGTTTTATATTATTAAGAAACACAGTGAGAAAAAAGAAAATGATGCACAGAGAGTCTTGCACCTGTTCAAAGTCGGAACTTGATCTGTTCGCCATGCCGCCATCTATTATCACGAGGTAAGAACCCCAATGGTTCGAATTTCATCCGTTTCGTCTTTGACTGATTCCACTCACATCGGGTTTGAAATCAAAGGGCAACCCGAAGATTATATCTATCTCAATAGCAGTTACTTTTAATTGAAAGTCAACGTAACCGAAGCGGACGGTGCCAATCTGGTTGACCCGTCCAGAGTAGTCCCGTCAACAATTTTATGCATTCCTTGTTCAGTGGAGTTAATTTGTACTTGAATAACAACTGGTCGGCAGCATGGAGACTTACCCTTACCGAGCCTACCTGTAAAATCTCTTGACGTGCGGAAAAGAGGCAAAAAATACTCATCTGGACGCTTGTTTGGTATGGAAACCTGACGCAAAGGTCCCAAGTTCGACAGCACTACAATTGATGGGGATAATCAAAATTTGTAGGGATTTATAAAATGACGAAATAAAACTGCTGCAAGCCGTAGTTTGAACTGACGGATCGCTTGAATTTGGACATGTAGTTACAAGAGAAGTATTTGCTGGACGGGGTGGATGCCCGCCTGAGACTGAATCGTAACAGTGTCGCTTTCCTTTTGATGGCTAATGCTGCCGAGTACAAAACCGTCATCCAAGAGGCTAGACTTTACGTGCGACATGTAGATGTGTTACCTAAAATTGAAACGACATCGGTTACACTTTGAGGAGAACATCCACCAAGTATCCGATACGACGCGTGGAAGTGAACACTTTTACTATTCCCAGCGGACAGAAATCCATGATCGAACATCATCTGTTCCATCGACAGTTATCTAAACATTTAATTTTTGGTATAGTCGAGAATGAAGCCTTCAACGGAACCCACGGAAAAAAATCATTTCACTTTCAACACTTTAGCGTGTCCAAGATCGACGTTATTCGCGATGGCATGACCTTGTGTACCAGACCTTTCGAACCTAACTTTGTCCAGAAGAACTACTTAAGATCGTACTTCTTTCTGTAGGAAGCCACCGGACAGTTATGAACCAACACCAGTCACGGGATTACGTTCGAATATTACGCAAGAGGCTTTTGATTTCACTGCAAGCCAAGGCAGCGACGAGGGATATTTCCATCCTATAAAATCCGGCCAGTTCCGTGTGGAAATTCAGTTTGCAAACCGAGGTCCTGGTGTAATGGTGAACGTCCTCTTGAATGCCGAATTAGATAATACCATAAAAATCAACAGTTTGAGAGAAGTCATTCTAGAATATTAGAAGCTATGGAAGACTGTAACCCCTCTTTCAGTGGTGGATAATCTTTGGAAATGGAATGAGAGAGTGCCATGGAAGTAGAACCCCATGCCAAAGACAAAGAGGACATAGCGACAACATTTAGTCTAGAGATCCATCAGATCGAAGCTCTCTTGGCCCAGAGTGGGGAGACGAAGCAAGGAAACGGTTACTTGTCAGAGATTTTGAAGCAAAAAGTTCGGATTGAATCTACAACTTATTATTTTCTACGAGAAAACAAGAAGAACAAAAATATAACAAAACAACACAAAAATGAATACCTGGGAACTTTATAACTTTTTGAACCACATTTCGTACACTGCTTCTTGGAATCCTGTAGTGTGTGGTAAAGATGAAACTCAAGACCATCAAGCTTATGTCATCAACACGGAACCCACTGGGTAGCCATTTACTTTCCTAAATAAGGTTGTGTGGAGTATTTTGATTCGTATGGATTGCCACCTTTGGAAGACAACATCATTGAATTTATGAGAAGAAATGCCCAGAAGACACGATTCAATAATGTGAAATTACAAGGCACAGATTCCATGGTTTATGGACAATATTGTGTGTATTTTCTTCATAAACGCAGTCTTTGATATTCTTTAGAACATTTAGTGACCTATTTTGAGAAGTAGATCGATGGTTTTGTGAACATTATGGTTATCTTTTGTCTTTAGCAAGGAAACGTAGTGTATATCAATGCTCAAATGACTTCCATCAGTTGAAGTATAGCTTCACTTCACAACGTTGTCAACCTTGTCAAAAATAGAATGTCATTTGATCAAAATGTTTGTTTTATTGTTGGTTGTTAATTGTTGGTTGTTAGTTATTTAAATAAAAATGTTGTGTTTTGAACAAATGCGTCTCTCGTTTGTTTCCAGTTTTATGATGATACATGCTCTTTGACTTCTCTTTATCCCTCAGCCACAAATCAAATTATCCTAGCTTTCCGACTCTAGACAGTGTAGGTATGTTTTCTAACGCGTCCGCTCTTGAACCTTATAAAGCTAGGCAGTCTCCAGTCTGACCATCTATCGTTGACTCATCCTCCCGTGAAGATGTGCTCAAAGCTAGCCAAGCTGAACGAAGCTTACGTGAATTTACACCATGTCAGGCAAAGGCTGATGCCGAAGCCTGAAGAAATAGAGAATGTCAGAATGTTGAAAGTGACTGAATACCTGATAGAAGAGCTCTTCAGAGAGGAAATAAAGAAGGAGAAAGAAGAATGGACGGAGAAGTACAGACTTCAGACTTGGGTAACGATATGGGCAATGAAAGTTTTGGTGACAGTGATGTTTTTCTTCATGTCAGTGCTTGACAAATATAAACGAAATGCTCGTCAGTCTGGCTATGCATCGTTGACGCATCAACTAAAGAAGATGTGCAACAGAATTGATAAATTGCTTGAACTCTAAATGCACCTGGAGTATGCCAGGATAGAGAAGGAGGAGGAGAAGAGAAAAAGGAAAGAAGATGAGGAAAAGAAAAAACCTATCCTACCTCACCTCATCCTGAGACGGACCAGTGAAGTCAAGTCCATGGTGAGGAATCCTCCACAACCACTTCCAGCACCAGAGACAGAACTAGCACATAGACCCGTCGTCCCACAAATAGAGGTCTGGGACCAAGAATTGCAGAGGCAAGAGCGGGAATCTTAGCGGCCACAGTAGGTAAGAAGTCAGCATCCGCGTGTGCAGAACAGAAGAAGGAGGGAAGTCGTCACTATCCCTCAAGTGGAGTCTGGGAGAGTGAAGTCAGTCACATCCCCTTTTCAATCCCAACCACACGCATCAACTGGGAGCAGGACTCAAGCAGACGATGCGTGTGTGGGGCTAGATCTGGGAGGTACCGACATTAAGATCTGTATATGGCGTTCTATACACAGCTTTTTTCAGGGCTTTCCAAATCTCTAGAAAAGATAAATTATTCAAGGTGCCAAATGGTGTCAGTGTGAGATAGTGTGATTAAAAACACTCACTCATTTACTGATGTGATTAGATGTGTGGATATGTGTATGAGCTCGAGTACGTTTGCGTATATAGTAGAGTGTGTGTTTGAATAAGCACACTTACGTTTGTGTGGATAATAGAGTGTGTGTTTGAATAAGTGCACATACGTTTATGTGGATGTTAGGTTTTAGAGGTTTGTAAGCGTTCGCGTACGTTTGTGTGGATAGTAGATAATGTTGTTTTAGATAGTATAATTTGTTTTTTTTTCTCCTTCTCGTGTGCGGATAGAATATTTTGTTTTTGTTTTTTGTCCTTCCCGTGTCTGGATAGTATATTTTGGTTTGTTTTTTCTCCTCAGCACAAAGGGTGTGTATTTGTGGTTTGTTTTTTTCTCCTTCCTGTGTGTGGATAGTAGAATGTGTTCTTATGCGTTCGCGTACTTTTGTGTGAATAGTAGATATTGTGGGGGTTTTCCTCTTTCCGTGTGTGGATAGTATAATCGTGGTTGTTTTTTTTTTCTTTCCCGTGAGTGGATAACAGAGTGTGTGTTTCGTTTTTTCTACTCTCCCCGTGTGTGGATAGTAGATAATATGTGAAATGAGTGTAATGGATGTTTTCCTTCACGTCCATGCTTGACAAATATAAAGTCAAAACGTTCGTCGTTCGCGCTTTCTTAAGGAAATTGACAAAATCAATAAAATATAACTTAACCAATCCATATATTCAGAACGGCTTGACATCGCTGGGTGATTAATAAGAAATACAGTTTAGTCACAGTTTTAGAAGTAGGACTTGATCAATACCCACCCATACAACATCAGATTGTGCATTATCGGACATCTCTCTTAGTGCTGCTCGATGGGGAATGAGGGCCTAGGTAGCATACAGTTTACAGCCCGAGATGGGGCGAGTATCAAGGTATCCTAGACTTTGTCAATAGCCTGAAAGTAGCCAGGGATCTGGTACAAGGTATAATAGAGGAGGAAGTAGAAAAATTAAGAGGTTTCATTAAATCAAAATATGTGAGAGTGGGAACCTAGAAGGAGGCACTTGATGATGATATCAAGGTAAGGTACTTTCTAGAAAACACGTTGCATTGGACAGGTTGGTTATTTGTGAAGTGGGGACTTGACCAACTAAAGAAAGGAGAAGAAATAATGAGAACATTGCTGGAGAAGGAGGTGCAGACGATAAAAGACAGCTGGGCTAAAGAAAAAAGGACAAAGAAAACAGAAAGAAACAGAGGAATTTGAAAGACTGAATGAAAACTGGATGAAGATATAGGGAAACGTTTAGATCGATGGGACATCCTGACTGGATTCCAGAGACGGAAAAGAAGAAAAAAGGAATTATTGAGAAAGTGAGGAGATGGTGGAAGAACGATTTTCATCGCATAGAACGATTTTCCAGAACATGGTTCATCTGTGGTTTTGCGAACAAATTTAAAACGATGAAATCACCTCTTAACTGTAGGAGATGACAGAAATTTAAATCCGCAAACTGTTTCTTAGTTGGCCATGATATCAGCTAGAATGTTACCTCGAGCGTCCAGATTTTACATTATCATCTTTGTACAGAACCAGAATTATTGTTGTTTTTCTCCGAAATTCAACATCACTGTCAAGTTACCTGTTCTACGTCGCACACATATATCTGAGAGGGCCCAGCTTGCTGTAAGTGCAGTGAACATAATTTTATAAAATGTGATCGTGTCTATCGATATGCATTAAATTTGTTGACAGGTTCCGAGAAACAAAAAGCAAATTATTTAAAAAATTTCAAATCACTCTCGTATACTTCGGACAGAGTGCAGATATATGGATTCTATTATGGTAATGTATGATAAATAAAAAACATTATAGAGAAAGACAATATATCGCTGGCTGAAATCGATCATATGGTTTTCAGCAAACATGCACGCAAATAGTTTTGAAAGCCAGTTCTTAAGAGGATCGTTGGTTTTGTTGTACTATGTGGGGGGGGGTGTATCGCCATTTCTTCAGTACATGATAGGCTATATATGGCGACTAGTATAACTGATTGAGTAAGAACTCGAGAAAATCCCGGGAAGAGCCACCTATCCACGGGAATCTGCTGGCAAACTTTCTAGCATATATACAATGGCCGAGCCCGAGACTTTAAACCACGTGGACAGAGGTGAGATGGCGTTGATTGGTAGCTACGAGCGCCCTAGACTTGGCCTCCAGGGGCACCTCAGTTATTAGAGGGGAAAAGATGCGTTATCATTTGCAAAGCTGTTCTAAATTGCATATTTACAAATGGACGCGTCGGCGTTTGCATATAACCAATACAAGAGTTTCCTAGTCGTTACTTGTATTAGTCATTTCTTCTATCTTATCCTTTATGCTTGTGTACGCGCAAGTTACTATTAACCATCAGATTTCCTCGTTGAACTAGCTCCAAGGACGAATTGCAAATCTAATGATAAACGATGAGATTGCCATACGATACAATTGTATTCCAAAGCGTTTTGACATCAGGATATGTAACTGGCTGTCATAACTTGCAATTTAAAAAAAAGGAATGAAGCTTTTTCCGCATATGATGCGTGGAAATGTAATGTAATGATACGCTTTATTTTATAAATAAAGTTTAATGGCCTACTTCCTTCCCAAAAAATTCGATCGAGCCAGGAACGAAGTCCATGACCAAAGAAGTCGTATTGGACTCGTGCATGGAAAATCGTTCGACTTTTGTCTTTTGTTAATAACCTCATCAGATATTGTGTATCATGTGGTAAGGATCTTTTACTACATTCAGTCGGAACAGCCTGTCCTTTCCTCCATTATGAGGCTCTGATACGTTCCAATTGTTACGCAATTGTGAGTCAATTTACACTAAATTAATTAAATAATTCGTGTTAAATCAACCAAGTATTAATTGCTGTCAATAATCCAACAATGATCTATGATGATCTCTAACAACTCCGATGATTCCGGTGACTTTTGTCATCATTAGTATGAAGCAAGCAAAACAAATAAGAATCAAGCAAAACTACAGTCATATGTGTACAGAAAATTACATGTCAACCTGTGCGCTTTGCCACACTGTGGGGGACTGCATGGGGTATTAGAATAACAATTAAGACTCTTCGGTTATGTTAGTTTTATATATTCAGCCAGTTGCCTAATCATACATACGACAGGCGTTATACAAGCTAAGTAATTCAGCAAATGACAGTAGCACGATAAACGCAGAAGAAATAACATTAAACTGTTATAATTACAATTCTCAACTCATTTACTAACTTGACTTTGATTCTCTTGTTTGTATCTCTCAATTTTCCTTTTCTGGCCTTCGAAACCATCTAAGATAAAAATGTTCTCCTTTTCTGAATCGCTGTTTTGGAGCACTCGCGTCAAATTGCTCGTCAATTTGAGATGAAAATCAGTGATTGTACCATATATCGTAATTTAACATCGTTGCGAATAAAGGAAATTAAATGTGTGGAAAAAGTGTCCAGAAGGAGTAAAATATAAAACGTGTGAGTTAAATTTAGAATATGAGGAAATAGTGGCTTGAATTTTTTATAATTAAGTTATGTGATTTTTTTCTCAGGAGTTAATTATTGCCTCCCCCACCCCACCCCATTACACACACAGACTCACGGACACAAACGCGCGCGTTAAGCATAGAATGATATCATTGTAGGTGGTAATGTTGAGAGCTGTCCGAGTATGCACTGAGTGACCTTAAACTTGACTGTGCAAAACTTTTATTATATCCCAGTTCCGATAAAAGAACGTAAACCATGCCCCGTCAATGCCGTCAGTATAATTTGATATCATTTACTTACTGCTGTGAAGGAAAACAATGTAGCGACTTGAATAGTTAATGCATAAGTTATGTTAAAATAGGCTAAAAAAGCATGCCCCATTCAGGCTTTAGGTATAAATAACATTGCCATATTACATCAGCCTCGTCTGGAGTTTTTTTTTTGTTCCTTTGCTAGTATCAACCTCTAAATATAGTTCTTTGTTCATATTCCCTTTAAATTAAGCTTATAAAATTAAGTTTGCAAAATATATAAAAATTTAGTTTACAAAATGTAAACAAAAATATTCCATGAAATTTGCATCTTGTTCCTTCCTTTCCAAAAATAATCATCAGTATCCACCTATTCATAGAAATTAAAGCTCACATGCCCTTATTATGATCCACTGTTCTCTGAGAGCATCAAGGGACACAGTCGGGATCTAGAAAACAAAAGCTCACGTGCCCTTATTATGATGAACTGTTCTCTGAGAGCATCAAGGGGCACAGTCGGGATCTAGAAAACAAAAACTCACATGCCCTTATTATGATCCACTGCTCCCTGAGAGCATCAAGGGGCACAGTCGGGATCTAGAAAACAAAAACTCACATGCCCTTATTATGATCCACTGCTCCCTGAGAGCATCAAGGGGCACAGTCGGGATCTAGAAAACAAAAACTCACATGCCCTTATTATGATCCACTGCTCCCTGAGAGCATCAAGGGGCACAGTCGGGATCTAGAAAACAAAAACTCACATGCCCTTATTATGATCCACTGCTCCCTGAGAGCATCAAGGGGCACAGTCGGGATCTAGAAAACAAAAACTCACATGCCCTTATTATGGTCCACTGCTCCCTGAGAGCATCAAGGGGCACAGTCGGGACCTAGAAAACAAAAGCTCACATGCCCTTATTATGATGAACTGTTCTCTGAGAGCATCAAGGAGCACAGTCGGGATCTAGAAAACAAAAGCTCACATGCCTTTATTATGATCCACTGTTCTCTGAGAGCATCAAAGGGGCACAGTCGGGATCTAGAAAACAAAAGCTCACATGCCCTTATTATGATCCACTGTTCTCTGAGAGCATCAAGGGGCACAGTCGGGATCTAGAAAACAAAAACTCACATGCCTTTATTATGATCCACTGTTCTCTGAGAGCATCAAGGGGCACAGTCGGGATCTAGAAAACAAAAGCTCACGTGCCCTTATTATGATCCACTGTTCTCTGAGAGCATCAAGGGGCACAGTCGGGATCTAGAAAACAAAAACTCACATGCCCTCATTATGATCCACTGTTCTCTGATAGCATCAAGGGGCACAGTCGGGATCTAGAAAACAAAAGCTCACGTGCCCTTATTATGATGAACTGTTCTCTGAGAGCATCAAGGGGCACAGTCGGGATCTAGAAAACAAAAGGTCACATGCCCTCATTATGATCCACTGTTCTCCGAGAGCATCAAGGGGCACAGTCGGGATCTAGAAAACAAAAGCTCACATGCCCTCATTATGATCCACTGTTCTCAGAGAGCATCAAGGGGCACAGTCGGGATCTAGAAAACAAAAGCTCACGTGCACTTATTATGATCCACTGTTCTCTGAGAGCATCAAGGGGCACAGTCGGGATCTAGAAAACAAAAACTCACATGCCCTCATTATGATCCACTGTTCTCTGAGAGCATCAAGGGGCACAGTCGGGATCTAGAAAACAAAAGCTCACGTGCCCTTATTATGATCCACTGTTCTCTGATAGCATCAAGGGGCACAGTCGGGATCTAGAAAACAAAAACTCACATGCCCTCATTATGATCCACTGTTCTCCGAGAGCATCAAGGGGCATAGTCGGGATCTAGAAAACAAAAGCTCACATGCCCTTATTATGATCCACTGTTCTCTGATAGCATCAAGGGGCACAGTCGGGATCTAGAAAACAAAAACTCACATGCCCTCATTATGATCCACTGTTCTCTGATAGGATCAAGGGGCACAGTCGGGATCTAGAAAACAAAAGCTCACGTGCCCTTATTATGATGAACTGTTCTCTGAGAGCATCAAGGGGCACAGTCGGGATCTAGAAAACAAAAGGTCACATGCCCTCATTATGATCCACTGTTGTCCGAGAGCATCAAGGGGCACAGTCGGGATCTAGAAAACAAAAGCTCACATGCCCTTATTATGATCCACTGTTCTCTGAGAGCATCAAGGGGCACAGTCGGGATCTAGAAAACCAAAGGTCACATGCCCTCATTATGATCCACTGTTCTCCGAGAGCATCAAGGGGCACAGTCGGGATCTAGAAAACAAAAGCTCACATGCCCTTATTATGATCCACTGTTCTCTGAGAGCATCAAGGGGCACAGTCGGGATCTAGAAAACAAAAGGTCACATGCCCTCATTATGATCCACTGTTCTCCGAGAGCATCAAGGGGCACAGTCGGGATCTAGAAAACAAAAGGTCACATGCCCTCATTATGATCCACTGTTCTCCGAGAGCATCAAGGGGCACAGTCGGGATCTAGAAAACGAAAGGTCACATGCCCTCATTATGATCCACTGTTCTCCGAGAGCATCAAGGGGCACAGTCGGGACCTAGAAAAGAAAAGCTCACATGCCTTTATTATGATCCACTGTTCTCTGAGAGCATCAAGGGGCACAGTCGGGATCTAGAAAACAAAAGCTCACGTGCCCTTATTATGATCCACTGTTCTCTGAGAGCATCAAGGGGCACAGTCGGGATCTAGAAAACAAAAACTCACATGCCCTCATTATGATCCACTGTTCTCTGATAGCATCAAGGGGCACAGTCGGGATCTAGAAAACAAAAGCTCACGTGCCCTTATTATGATGAACTGTTCTCTGAGAGCATCAAGGGGCACAGTCGGGATCTAGAAAACAAAAGGTCACATGCCCTCATTATGATCCACTGTTCTCCGAGAGCATCAAGGGGCACAGTCGGGATCTAGAAAACAAAAGGTCACATGCCCTCATTATGATCCACTGTTCTCAGAGAGCATCAAGGGGCACAGTCGGGATCTAGAAAACAAAAGGTCACATGCCCTCATTATGATCCACTGTTCTCCGAGAGCATCAAGGGGCACAGTCGGGATCTAGAAAACAAAAGCTCACATGCCCTTATTATGATCCACTGTTCTCTGAGAGCATCAAGGGGCACAGTCGGGATCTAGAAAACAAAAGGTCACATGCCCTCATTATGATCCACTGTTCTCCGAGAGCATCAAGGGGCACAGTCGGGATCTAGAAAACAAAAGGTCACATGCCCTCATTATGATCCACTGTTCTCCGAGAGCATCAAGGGGCACAGTCGGGATCTAGAAAACAAAAGGTCACATGCCCTCATTATGATCCACTGTTCTCCGAGAGCATCAAGGGGCACAGTCGGGACCTAGAAAAGAAAAGCTCACATGCGTTTATTATGATCCACTGTTCTCTGAGAGCATCAAGGGGCACAGTCGGGATCTAGAAAACAAAAGCTCACGTGCCCTTATTATGATCCACTGTTCTCTGAGAGCATCAAGGGGCACAGTCGGGATCTAGAAAACAAAAACTCACATGCCCTTATTATGATCCACTGTTCTCTGATAGCATCAAGGGGCACAGTCGGGATCTAGAAAACAAAAGGTCACATGCCCTCATTATGATCCACTGTTCTCCGAGAGCATCAAGGGGCACAGTCGGGATCTAGAAAACAAAAGCTCACATGCCCTTATTATGATCCATTGTTCCCTTTGATAATAAACGGATATAGTCGGGAGCAACAATATTAAACTTTTTACAGCTACAGGGAATTGTCAATACTTTGTGCTGTGTTAAAACTTTCTGAATGGTACCTGCAAAAACTTGGGACTACTATCAGCAAATATAAATGTTTAGGATCAAACAACCGTCTATAAGGATTCTTCAGGATCGACACCACGCTTTCGTTTTAATTGATATTTGTAAGCAACGGTCCGGTGATAATTTTAAAAAAAGAAACGTTCTTCGTTTAGCTGTACTATTCATTTCTTTATTTGTATGTATCTTTACATACACATATGACAACGAAAACATCAGAACATTCGGTAGATACATCAATTATTAACCATAGCTGTGATTTATATCTTTCCACATAACGATCGCCTGTAAAGCTTATTGTTTATAAATATGAATGAGTACTAACGGGAAATCGTTATTTATTTCTCATTGTTTATTTGAAAATCTCACAAGGGAGTACGTTTTGTTTGGGCAGACCATTTTTGACATGTTAGATCCAACGAAGGCTAAAACTTCACATTGTGTTTTATTTAATAATAATAATAATAATAATAATAATAATAATAATTGATAACGAGAAAGCGCTCTACCAAGTTAGCCACCGGCTGCCTCATTAGGATAGGCGCTATACAAATTTGAATTAGAACTGCTCTGCATTGGTATAATAAAATCCCATTAGCTCATCGGAGCTATTTTACCGACAATAAAAAAGAAATCGCCATTAATTTTAAGAAACATACCTACCTACAAACATACAATCAATTACAGCTAGATGACCTCCACAGTAGCCATCCATGAAATTTTATTTTAGCTAATAATTTAAAACGGATGTTCGTATCTACATCGGGTTTTCAATAAAACACTTTTTTTTATGGTATCTAGTTGCTCCTGAATCAAAATGTTGCCCTTCATGCTTCCAATATGGTTGACACAGAGGGCGTCTTCAAAATCTTGCTTCTCTAAAACGGATGATCGTATCAAAATGTGATTTTCACTAAAAAGACGCATGATGTATATTTGGTACTGAAGAATATGGTGCTAACCACACCTCGACTCTGGCCAAACCTCTTGTTTTTTTTTTTTCTCCTTCTACCTTCTACACATTAATGACAAGAGCTACGTGCGTTTTTTTATATAACAAAATACATCTTCTCATGTCGGTTAGTATTAAATATCCTGAAAATCTTGTTAGAATTCGCAACACTTGAAACAGAGTGTCAATCATGAACATTTGTCTTTCTCCATAATGTTTTTTATTTGTCATACATTACCATAATAATATCCATATATCTGCACTCTGTCCGAAATATACGAGAGTGGTTTGAAAGATTCTGAATAATTTGCTTTTTGTTTCTTGGAATCTGTCAGCAAATTTAATGCATATCGATAGACACGATCACATTTTATAAAATTATGTTCACTGCACTTACAGCAAGCTGGGTTCTCTCAGATATATGTGTGCGACGTAGAACAGGTAACTTGACAGTGATGTTGAATTTCGGAGAAAAACAACAATAATTCTGGTTCTGTACAAAGATGATAACGTAAAATCTGGACGCTCGAGATAACTTTCTAGCTGATATCATGGCCAACTAAGAAACAGTTTGCGGATTTAAATTTCTGCCATCTCCTACAGTTAAGAGGTGATTTCATCGTTTTAAAGTTGGTCGCAAAAACACAAATGAACCACGTATTAACCAGTGCACTGACCCGTGACTCAAACTAGGTCATTCAAAGTCACTTCCAACACCACAAGTGTGAGATATGAAGTCGCAAAAATGAACTTTATGGCCCCTCTATTTTACTCCAAATGTAGGTTTAAAACAGGTATGTAATGACAAAGTAAGCATTCCTCTTAAATACTTTACTAAGTAACCTAATCGTCTTTGAAGGTTAGTAACAGTGAGATTGAGACATAACTCTTTTGTAAAAATCAATTTAAAGCGAATACTAATTATAAAACCGGTTGAATTATAATCTAGATTCGAGTGCCTACATTGAACTCTGCATGCAATCCAGGAATAAACACACACACACACACACACACACACACACACACACACGCCCGCCCGCCCGCACACACATATGCACAGGAATGTAAAATAGGCCCGGTGCGTTATATCGTTTCTCGTTAGATGCGACAACATGACGCAGGGGCAGTGGTAATTTAATGGTTGGAGTGCCAGAATCATGACCGAAAAGGCGCGGGTTCGAATTCTATTATCGGATCATCCCGAGTGTTCTTAGTCAAGGCATATTATTCAGACTGCATGGGCACTGAATAACAAACTTGCGTTGCTATGCCGAAAAGAACCAAATTAAACCAGTCAACTCAAAACACAGTCAAATCAATAATCCAAAACCAAACAGAAAATATATTCTGACCGTGTCTTAGTTGCTTCGCATTGTCCAATAATCCAGGGGTCGGCAACCTATTTTACATAGCGTGCCACTTTTTCCGTATTAATTACAAAATGAAAGAGCGCGCCACCAGTAAAAGAAAAGTAACACTTAAAATCGAGATGTTTCGAGTGACACACAAAAACTATTGACGTGAAACCTTGTTGCACGCGTGCCGTAGGTTACATACCCCTGCAATAATTTATACTGTACTTGAATTAACTATTTGGAAATAACATAATCTCAATATGGGATAAATTATTACCAGCTGGATATTTACAATGACAAATTTGTTAACATTAAAGTAAAAATTTACATTTGCTGCCAGAAAACTATATTTTAACAAATTTATACACTTTATTTTTGGTTGTAACTCAAGACGACTGCTACAATTCTCATCACGATTTTTAAATGCAACGTTTTCTGTAATTTATTTAAATTAACAATGTTGAAGAAACTTAATAATCATGTTAATTCAGTTTCAAAACTTCATACATTTGACAATTTTGGATTATTCCAATTACATTTTATTAGAAATATCAATTTCCATTTTTAAAATTATTTTGATACAAAATAAAACGAAAGTAAATATTTTGCCTATACATAGAAGGAGAAAGTAAGGAATTCTTTGCTTGCAAAGATGTAGTTGTTTTTATTGTTGGGTTTAACACCATTCTTCACCACATGATAGGTTGTATATGGCGGCCAGAAAATTTGGTGGAGGAATAACGCGGAAAGTCATCAGGAAGCACCACCAACTTATTGGAAAGTTTTCTTAAATACCCACGCTTATCGAGTCGAGACTAGATCTCACGCGGATAGAAGTGAGTAGTGTGGTTGCTTTTATGGCTCATTCACACATTTCACCTCTGTGTGCCCTGTGACCCTACAAAGATGGAGCACAGAGCTGTATACGTTACAAGCTAACGCGCGACAGCAATCACAATATACCAGTGACGTACAATGAAACGCATCTGGACAAGATCTCGTAGTCTGGTTGATTGGATTGCATTCTGTGATTGCACAAGATGATAAAGTCCTATTAATATGCTCGTGCACGGAAACGATGGACTATGGTTTTTATAACGCAGGGCTCAAAGCAGCGAGGGCTGGACGCATACATCCATATAGTACTAGGGTAGGGTGTGACTAAGTTATATTTAGTGGGTGGGAACAGATAGGGGGCTTTCTAACTCCCCGTAGGCGATTCGAAACATATTGCGTGTGTTCATTATTTTGGTAGCATATTTTTTTGTAATTTTTTTTTTTTTGGTTTACTTGAATTCGAAACAAATTTTGATGATATACATCGACGTTTAGTAAAACAAACCGATAACAATATTTTGAAGTTTTAGATACAAAATGTCAGCCCTATCATTCCTAAAACTACTATCTGCTTTTTTCCCAAACTTTATTCCATTCCATGACTCTAGTTTGAAGAAAGCAAATTGTCCAGTTTTGACTCTCGACGAATAATTGTGGAATTAACAGCAGTTCATCATTATTCTAACACAATGCAACTTCAATTTATGTAAATGCAAACCAAACATTGATTTTCTTTTAATGATTTCACTTGTCTTTTTCTACTCAGTTTTGCAAACTATCAATAAATGTGTGTGGGACAGAATCCCAAAATGGATGGAGAATCGTCAGAGAGCAGAGATGCTTACTTAGTAGCTATGGCGCCGAGCGACTGTACGGTTCATAAATGGAATAAATGATCTACGAGTGTTTGGCGACTGACTTCATCTGGGTCAAACATTAACTGGTACTATCAAAACGATGTTTGTAATCCACATTTCCAGACTTGGGGATTCGTTACACAAAGATTGATTAAACAGCAAAATGGTATCATAAATGGGAATATTAGGAAATGAAGCAATATTCTAGAGGACATTAAATATGAAAATAAAAGCAGCCAGATTTGAGTGGGTAGGGAGCTGCAGCCCATACTCCGAGGCTGGCGTCAACCTCTTAGGAGCGTGCTGAAATGTTTTACGGAATGCTACAGCGTAACATTGGAGAAATCGCCAGAAAAAGGCGGAGCACAAAATGACACGCTAAAGGACGCTAGGAAAAATATAATTTTTAAAAATCATTATGATGGCAAACTTCATTAAAAGTAATGCTTTTGGTGAAAAAGACATTGGAATGATTCGGCCAAGACTAAACCTCAGTCTCATCATCCGAGATGAACGTTATGATGGAATAAGGTCATAATTATACTTCCGGTTCAGGACCCAGTCTAAATTTTAGAGCATTTTGTCCTCTCTCATTTTGGTGCTGATGCAAGATTTATATTGAGGCATTCCTGCTATTGATTTAAAAGTAATTGTTTGTTCTTTAAAATATGATGTGGTTGTCTGCGTGTATTTCGGCAACAGTGTACAGTGAGTAATGAGGCATTAATTCTGATACAGACTTGAAAACTGTTACCCACTGCATGTTACTTTGTTTACAGTCCAGCTTCTCTACTGGATAACCTTTGACAAGAACTTCATAGGGAGTTCGTCTTTGAAGGTGTTTTAAATTATGATATTTTTTTATTAAGATTTGAACACAGAGGAAATTTCTGTATTAAGACACAAACTGAGAGACTATATAGGAAAAATAATTGTGATCCGAGTCCGGAATGTGTTATATCCATAAACGTTTAAATTGATATGCCATGTTTATTATTAAAGACAGACACGTGAATTCTTTTGTGTTGTGTATACTGACTAAAAAAATATAACTGTGAAACTGAAAATAACAAAATGTACGTGAACAAATTTTTAATTGAACTTGAACAAAATTACAGTTTTAAAATTTATGTAAAAATTGCACATGTATCGAATTGTAGGATTGATGCTAATTATTATCAGCATGTAAATATTCATATACCTTTAACAAGTTCCAACAGAGAATATTGTTTAAATCCTGTCAGAGAAAATATTTTTCAAAATCAGAATGAGACCTTTTGTTTAAAACACATGAAGGCATCTTTCTAGTTGATATTGTGCCTTTAGGTCATGTATACTATCTATATATGAGTACAAGCAGTTGATTAACGTTTTTATGATGGGGTGATTCTATGAGTAACATATATCTTCTTGTATGGCTTTTAGTAAATGGTTTATAAACGTAGTTATATGGCACTTAATAGAGGATGAAGATATAAAAAGACTCCATAATAGAGTCTACTCAAGTTGTCATTTTAAACTCTCAGAGAATGAAAAATGTCAAAAGCAAATATGGGTCAAAGGGATAAAATATACTTTACCCCAAGTTTATTTACCTTATATGTAAGAAAATAGAAAACAGAAGTAAGTCTAACACAAAATGCATTCCTTTTTATTTTTCATTTTGGTTAAGCCATTGATTGAAAAATTGTGGCCATGTAGCTGTTATCACACTCTAATGAACCATTTTGCAATATGCATAATTGATTACTGATAGTAATTAACTGACGCTCTAAACGTCATACCAAAAATGTTCAAACAGATTATTTGAATTAACTTTGTACAACTGATCTTAACATAGTTGCATATCCCACACGAGCAAAGGTCTATATAGTTTAGAATGCTTGGGATCAAAACTTCACGTTCAGTATATCATATAGGATCTCACTGTATCTATAATTGTTATTTCCATCATGAATTTGCATATGTATGCTAATTTTTTTTAATTTAGTACTTTAACAGAATGCAGTATTGTACCATCAGTTGATATCGTGTTCTAATGAACCAGTCTACTTAGTATTGTTTTAACTGACTCGCTGACAAATACACTAGAAATGTTCAAACGGATCATTTGAATTAAGGTTGCATAGTTGATCTTAATAAGTACATGGTACATATGCAAATGCCTATAATTTTTTTTTACACCACTCCGTCGGCCTAGTGGTTAGAGCGTCGCCTCGGAGGTCGTGGGTTCGATCCCCGGCCGAGTCATAACAAAGACTTACAAAAATTGCACTAACAACAGCCTCGCTTGGCGCTCAGCATCAACAGGTTAGTGTTAGGACTGGTCGGCCTGGTTTCAGGATAATGTGACTTGGTGGG
This sequence comes from Sinohyriopsis cumingii, assembly GCA_028554795.2. Lineage (NCBI taxonomy): Eukaryota > Metazoa > Mollusca > Bivalvia > Unionida > Unionidae > Sinohyriopsis > Sinohyriopsis cumingii. Next base: position 96,708,128 of record CM068828.1, read on the forward strand.
ACATCATGCTACATGTCTGCGACATGATGCCCCAGCGCTAGACATCACTATAAACTGCCACATTGCAGACATCGTAGCGATATGACTGAAAAATTGTTAAAGCTACGTTAAAAATCCAAATGACATCACATATTTTTTTACATGAACTGGGATCAGAATTTTACATTTAGTTTATGATATAGGAACTGTTGGCATCTACAGTTGATATGAGGCACATAATTAACTGCATTCATTTGAAATACCCAAAAATGTTGGGTTTTTTCCATCACTAATTAGCTCACTATATATTAATTTAGCACATTTCACTTAACCTCCCTGTATACTGGTACGTACTAGTTGTACCAAATATCAACTCTCACCATCACCACCTTCCCACGCTGCCTTAAACTTTAGGATAACTAGAGTACATAATTTGTTATTTAGCCTGTAAATGGCTGAATATAATCTTATAAACATACTTCTAGAAACCTCATATATTTTGGGGATGAATATCACTTTAACACATTTCTAAATTTCATTATGTCAAGTTTAATGCTTTTTCATGTACTTGCATCATTTGGAAATCTATATCTAGCCCATTTAACTTCATTTACCTACGTCGTACTGATCTATAAGATAAAGTGAAACATGTTATATCTTTTCAGGTCTAGTCTGTTATCTGGAACAAGGTGGAAGTGTTTTATTTGTTGTTATTGTTGTTGTTGTTCTAGGGTTTAACGCCATTTTTCAGCACAAGATAGGCTATACATGGCGGCCAGTATAACTGGTGGAGGAAGAACCCTGGAAAACCCAGGGAAGAAACACCGACCCACGAGAAGCTTTACCACGTACCCACGCTAGCCGAGCCTTGGACTCGAACCCACTCAGACAGAGGTGAGATGGCAGTGATGCGAAACGGTGCAAAGCCTGTGCAACATCAGCACTGCACACTTACGGACAGCTGTCACACGAGGTTTTTTTGCAGCCTGTGCAACATCAGCACTTCACACTAACGGACAGCTGTCACACGAGGTTGCAGCCTGTGCAATATCAGCACTGCACACATTCGGACAGCTGTCACACACATTGTTTGCTATCAAATTAAAAAGGACCACATGTGTAAATTTGTAAAGGTGTGGCAAATATAAATGTTTGACTAAAATTGGCCATACAGTTTTTGGCCTGATGGAATGAGATGTGAAAGTTACGTAATTTGACAAACAAAGTACATAATACATATACAATGGCGACTTATCTAGGGATTCAAAGTGTTTATTCGATTGTTAGCGGAAAGAACCAAACTTGGTTCGATTTCTTAATCATGAATGCTTTTTCCAAACGTGGTTCCAATCCAATATAAATTATCTAAAAGTAACTAAAATTGCATTAATAGAGTTGGTTCTTAAGGAAATTCGTGGATTTTAGCTTCCTTTTAAAAAAAGAAAACCTCTTTATTAACTGTATTTTGTAAGAAGAAGAAGAAGAAGAAGAAGGGAATGATACAGATCCTGAGATGTTAATAAAACAATTCAATAAATATTGACAGCATAAGAAGAATATAATATGAGTTAAGAGGAATTAATTTTGTTCGGACTATTTATAAGTTTTACCATGCACATTGGGTAGACTAATATTGCAAGGTACATAAATGTATACTGCTTTATACCACTAATTCATGAACTTGGCAACGAATATGGAAGATGAAGGGAAAAAACCATATTATTTCTGAAAGTTGCTAAATGCAAATAGCGACAATAGAAAGTAATTTTTAATCCTACTTTTCAGATAGGCTTATAAACAATGTTCATCGGTGTATTACTTTTACATTTGATATGGAAAGAAAGAAGCTATTCAAAATGGAATAATTATTTTGCACAGAAAAATTGTCTTTAATAAATAAATGTCAGTACGTCAATTTCAACATTTAAGACCAACAAAAATTGTTGTGAAATATATGAATTTCTAAAATTAAAAAAAAATATAGGAATCTCTGATTTTAAGGTTATTTGTATGAGTTTGATATCCTGTGGTAAAGTTCAGACAAGTGCTGACATCTTTAGAAAAACAAACTATTCCAAATAAAACCAAATGTATACTCCTGTAAGATAAAGGATAAACGTCAAAATGTCAAAAATGTCTTAAATAAGTATATGTGATACAGATAAAATTAAAATGGATACAATTCAGAAATGTTTGCACAACATAAACCGAATTTTTTAAATTAAAAGACAGATTTCCTTTGGTGAAAGATCATCAAAGAGTTAATTGATAGAAATGACAGAAGAAGAAGAAGAAGAAGAAGAGAATGATACAGATCTTAAGCTGTTAATTAAACAATTCAATAGATGTTTACATCATAAGAAGAATATAATATGAGTTATAAGTGATTACTTTTTATCGGACTATTTATAGGTTTTATCACCAATATTTCGACCAAATACAAATTTATGGATAAAGAAAGTCAATTCCGGGATCTAAATTGTCAGCCATGTTTTAGGCTTGCACGCAGTTCATAGAGCTGTTTATAATTCATAACACGAGTCTGATATATTTCAAATCATAACTGGTATGCGTAGTTCAGACTATGTATATTCTTAATTAACAACAAGAGCTGTATGAAGTTAAGTATTAATATGATATTGAAGTTAAGGTTCTCTGAATATTTGGTTCTTTTAAATACCTCTGTGCATGTCGCCCTATTTCCAAATCATGTATGTATTTAAGTTGTCCATTTGTAAAGGCCATGATGCATTACAGATTTATGCATGGTAAAGAACATACACAGCAGAGTTTATGAAATAATGTCAAAACTCGTTCGTGCATATCAGTAGAAAGATTAATTACTCGCAAACACATCTCATTCTTATAAAATTTTAAAAGCGTCTCTTGAAGTTCCCAAAAGAGCAGCTAGCAGAACGACCGAGCCAATCTATAATTGCATATTTATCATTGACTGGAAGATAAAGAATGGATTCACTGCAAACCAGTGGGAATTCTTTTCTATAATGGAGGAATGGAGTGGCAAGTGATGCATTGCTAATGACGTCAGCAAATTGTTGAAACATTTGTATATCCCAGATCAATGACATCCAAATCCATCAGGGATTTAGGATATTAAATATTTCAGTTAATGTTTGTTGCAACCCGGATGACACCTTGGGTATGTGATACCCATATCGGCTGCGTAACCAGAGTGTAGAATTTCTCTCCTCTTAACTTTCTGTCCGCGTGGTTTGAGTCTCTGTTCGGCTAACGCGGGCATATGAGAAAGCTTTCCAGTAGAACCCCGTGGGTAGGTGATTCTTCTCGCTGTTTTCTCTGGTTCTTCCTCTACCAAATATACTGGCCGCCATGTATAGAATATCATGTACTGAAAAATGGCGTTAAACTCACATTTTAGCAACAGATTTACTTTCAGACCAAATACGGATGGTTGTTAATGTTGGTGTGGGCTTCACGCCACAATGGTCTCCTGCATAGCTACAATGGACACTATAATGACGAGTTCACGTAACATTACAAACAGCAATGTAAGGCAACATTTTCAGATTAATAAAACCGAATAATTTCTTCAATTTGTTTATTTTAAAGTTGCAGGCATAACATTGAAAATTAAAAGTTCAGGTATTTCAATAATTGTTGAAACGTCATCGAGTGTTATTTTCATCAACTAACGTTTTTTAAGTAGCTGTTCTTCTTACTTCTGCTGTATGTTCTTCCACCAAAAACCTATACATTTGGGAAGTATCACTTCGATCCCCCCCGAGTTTCCTTAAGGGTGTGTCAAGTAAGGTGAGAGAGCGGGGGGTGGGGTGGGTAAAATAGTGTTGTTGTTGTTGTGGGCTTAACGCCATTTTTCAGCACATTATATGCTATACATGGCTGCCAGATTAACTGGTGGAGTAAGAACCCGGGAAAACCCGGTAGAACCACCGACCCACGGGAGCTACTGGCAAGCTTTCTCACATACCCACTTAGGCCGAGCCTGAGATTCAAACTCATGTGGGCAGAGAAATTATATGTATGCAATACAACATCCATTATCCAATAAATAACGTACGATTCATATTTTATAGTGCTATTTCATCGGTGATAGCTGAGTAACTTTTATATAATCAAATATTCACTTTATAAGACAAAAAAGAGACACTTTTGTATATGTACACTAAATATCCCTAGTATCCTGTGATAAGTATCTTAAAATATATGCTTAGCCATTAAGTTTTTTTAAATAAATTTATTTGAAAAATTAAAGGTGGATCTTCACGACGGTTAACTGTAAGTAATGCAAAAATTGATTTAATGTGCCTATATTGTTGATATGATATGTTGAGACGGACATTGAATCCATTTTCGAAATATAGAAACAACGGAATAGGATGAGAGATGAACATAACCTTTGCAATCATGAGAATATAGCGCCCTCTGTTTAGAAAATGAACTGTTACATTCCGCACAACGATATGGGTTAAGACACAGTCGCTTATGTCTCGCAGTAGACGTCATACGACTCTTGCTGGAAGTCTGACGCTCAGGTTCAATCATCGGTGTTTTGCAAATATTAAAATCGTGAGATGGAATGTATGAACTGTCGTCGTAACTTTCTATTTGAGAGATATTTTCATACAGTTTCGAAATAAGCCTTTTTACTTGAATGTCACTTTTCTCAACATGACTGTCATCTTTGGATTCAATAGATTCCATGTGTGAAATGCAGTTGGCGAACGTAGGAACGTCTTTTGATGTTTCATTTGAATGAACGGCAGCTGTTTTGATGTCTTTATCAATACTGCTCTCGCCAGTTATTTTTCTTGTGTACACACGAAGCTTTTGTTTTTGTAGGAGTAACAGACATCTAACGGTCCTCCATTTTGAGTTATTCTCATCACTTTTCAAACTTCTATCATGAACCTTTTGATGTCGCTCTAGATTACTTTTATGGCTGGTTGCGTAGTCGCACAATGCGCACTGGAAGTCTTTCTGGCCATTATGTACCGTCAGATGGCGCCTCAGTAGTGCCTTGCGGCAGAAATTTCTTTCACATACCTTACACCTGTATCCGGTATTATGGAACGTGCGAACATGTTCTCGAAGCGTCGCCTTACATTTGAATATAACATCGCAGCACTCTAGATTTCGATTGCAATCTGAGTGCATGGTTGTAATGTGTCTTTTCAAATTATTTTTGCGGTCTGTCTTGTAGTTACACTGTTGACATGCAAAATTCCTCTTTCCACGGTCATCGTAATTTTGCATATTCATATTATCAAGATATACCTTTTTGCTTCTTACCTTATGGGCATGAAGATCATTCGTGCCAGTTTTCAAGTTGTAATTATCATCATTAGGAATGACTTCTTCTCTATCGAAGTCTTTAATTTTGCGAGTGAGAGTTTTAGATATTATCGGAACACAGTCATTCGTATTCAAAAGAGGAGGTTCGATTAATTGGCCAGCTTCCGTTTCGAAGGTTTGGTGATCATGTATCCTTTTTGCTGTATGTGTTGGAATATCGTGTCTCCAAAATGATCTGTCGGGCAAATTTTCCATTTTTTCTGAGGGACACAAATACTGGCTTCGTGGAATATCGTCTACATTGTGTAGCAAACAGTTTCTATTGAAATTATTTTTAACAGAATCGCTCACATCAGGATATGCCCTAAACAGATTCCTTGTTTCTCGATAATGTCGTGGCCCTTCATAGAAAATATTTCCAAAGGATTCTGTATCCGGTAAATATGCAGATATGTGTCCCTCAGTAGAAAGTGATGTAAAATCTGACGATCTTAAATTGTGGTTTTCAACAGAAATCATTCTACATCCAACGGATTTACAAACATGCTATGACTGACACATCGGTTTAGACATAGTAAAATTTACACGAGTCTGAAAAGAGAAATACAGATTATTTCAGCGAATTTATGTGATCATCACCTCATTTAATTATAAAAACGAAATAGTGAATTTTTGGATATAAGACACTTTAGTTCCTTTTCATAATGTTTTTTTTTTTTAAAATTCCACTGACAGTATGTTTTTTAAACGTTATTATAATTATCAAGCCATGTGCAAATGTGAGGTTCGTTCAGGTAATTTATATGATGAGCAATCTTTTGCTGCAGTAGAAATTATACAGACGGTTGAATCTGCATTCCAAGTGCAAGAGGGTGGTTGCGATCTAAAGCTACAGGTAAACGAAGTGGCGTAACAAGGTTCAAATTAGAATCGAGAAGGCACGGGAAATATCTCCGAGGAGCAAGGACAATCTAAACTGAACCCGCCCTGTTGGTTCTGTGAGTTCAGGTGGAAGAAAACCAGTCTGGCATTAACGTGGCACCGGGTTCAAATCCCAGTCTGGTTGTATATATTTTACCAGTTTTATATCATCTGATGTCACCTAAAATCCGATATGTGGTGAATTAATACACTTCTTTCTAGATATTTTATTCACTGCATCCTACGTTTCAGGATGAATTGTGCCACCTAAGATTCTTTGTGCTAATTTCTTTTAAAATACGCCTTTCATAGGGTTAATTCAAGCCTAGGAGCACATAGCCGTCTTAAAAGAAATTATCTTAATTATCACTTTTGAGAGATTTTGTTGTTATAAAGATAGAATTGACAGAATCTTTACCTTTTGAAACTGCTATACTTAAACTAAAATTGAAAATTTATAGCATTACGTTTTTCTCTCGATTTTATTTTAAAGGTAATAAATGTACAGTTGCATCCCAAATTTTTGCATGTATGATTCAGCATTGGCTTCGACTAGGTAACGCGCCCCTTTGCTCCTATGCAGTCCCAGGTCTGATCAATACTCTGACTTGTGTAAGGGAATGTGTTCGCCCAAGCAAGGTCGTTGGTTTTATACAGGGATCCGGTTTTCTCCAACTCCAAGGACTCATCACGGTAGTATCTGAACTGTTTCGATCGCGTCGGGAAACTTAACTAAACACATTGCGCAATCGAATTTCAATAATGTTCAGAATTGTTTAGGAGAAATCACGTGATAGTTATTTAAAATAAAAAGGTTTGTATTTCAATCTGCTGTTTCAAATGAAAATTTAGCCTAAAATTTATTACAGCAACAATGGTTTCATTGATACCTTTACAAGTGCATGCTCGCTAAACGTTTTTGATTTTATTATGTATGAATAATGCAGAATTGTGTTTCATTACAAAATTCATTGCATACATCGGCAATACCAATCTTTTTTATTTCTTTTTCTTTTGCATCGATAACATGAATAGTCGACATAAAGAATGACAAAGTTACAAACAGCTGATCTTACCTTATTGACTTGCTTTCCACGGGCTCTCAGCGTGTGTTCGTTTCTCGTCTTAGGATACATTAAAAATTTGGACGTTGAAGCAGGAGTCATATTATTGGTTTTACAGTAGTTAATATATGTTGAGCGCCCCCCTCCCCCGCATAGCCAATCAGACATTTCCTCTCATACTCCTGCTAGCAGTCGACCAATACTCATCGCGGTTCATTCTGTGCGGCATTTCTTATATTGTTTATTAGTACACTCGACCAGCCTGTTTTCGTTGTGAAATTATGAATGAACTCGGTCGGTCAATAAATTTTGTGGGCCAGATGATTATAGTGTGGAGTTGAAAATTTACCCACAAAAAACCCACCAAGAAAAACACAAAATTCATGGCTGATTAACCATGTCTCCGATAGCGAGCATTCACACACACACACACACACTCTCTCTCTCTCTCTCTTCTCACATAGTTTGAAAGTGTTTATCTCTCAAAGACTGTTGCTGTATTTTTTTGAAAATTTGCCCGAATATTTTCTAAAATATAGTGTAAAATTGGAATGAAAAGAGACGTACGCTAAGCGTAACTAAGCCATCTATCTATCTATCTATGGTATCTATATATATATCATATCTATCTATCTATCTATATATTTATTATTTGTATATGGTATCTATATATCTACCTATTTACCCATCTATCTATCTATCTATCCATCCATCCATCCATCTATCTATCTATCTATCTATCTATCTATTTATCTATCTATCTATCTATCTATCTATCTATCTATCTATCTATCTATCTATCTATCTATCTATCTATGAAATTATTTAAGGCTACCACAAAAGTTTATTGTTTTAATCATCTCATGTTTTTGTCATAGCCTTGTATTGTTAACATGGAATAAGCCACGATTTGCCAAATTCGCATTCGGCCAAAATACAGTAAAATAGCATAATACCGCATTTGAGCGAATCTTTACGACGACTCAGTCAAATGCGCCATAATATATGGCAGTCGTTTGAATACTAAATGTGATGCCGTCATCTGTGAAACGCACTTTTTTTCTGAGAGAGTGCAAAACTCACAAATTAATATTTATCATGTAATCTGATTCAATACTTTTTTCTTCTCTTTTTAAAAAAATAGAAAGATCAAAGCCAATAACTTAAATATATATTTAAGCTAAAGGAATAATGTTTTGGCAAGATCTATTTTTTGCTGTGGTGTGAACAAGTTTACGCACGTAAAATCTCAAATGTCTATTATATACTCACTCACGGCGCTAAGTCGATTTTAACTTCCGCTGAAGAGAAGAATGTCATTACAATGCTAATTTTCCAATTAATCATTTATGTCTGGGGAAGGGTATGGAGCTCAATCGTTGTGTGGTTTAACTGACTGTTTTAAAATTTTATAAGAAACAAACGTACTCGTGTGATTAATATTTTTCATCGTTGTACACGAACGAGTTTTGACGTTGATGTTAAAAGCTCGTGACTGGTTCAGTGGTTACAATCAAATAGTGCATTTATGATCATCTTTTCATCATTAGCGCCAGCGTCTGTGATACGTTTGATGATTATGTGAGTACTTTAGTGACGATATTTAACACCCATGCCGACTTGTCGCAGTAACATTAATAACGTTTTGAAAGTCGTCAATTTCATGATGATTTAGACAAAGGTTTCTGCATAGATTTATGGTTGAACTGATATTTTATTCTATGCACAACCTTCTTATTTTGGCGCTTTTCTTATTTTACCTTACTATTCTGTACACTTTTTATATGTTCATGGTTATAATTACTATGTAGAACAGTTCAACTTTTGATCTGAACTGAATACAATCTTCACATATTGCACTTAGATGTGTACCTTAAACGTAATTTATCAAATCAACCATGTCAACTAACCTCAAGGCATTGTATCCACCGAATATTTTATTTACATACGCTAGTAGTTTATTTTTAAACCAGTGCAAAAGAGGATATTGTGTCGGTGTGTCGGCCATTTGCCAAGCAATATCTCACTCTTCTACATGACGTATGCAAGTCATATAGCGAATAACATTCCTTTCAAGTACACTGGAATCGCCTGTGTCAGGGGTTGAGTAAGATAAATAAAATAAACTGACAACAAACAGTGCAAAACAGGTTTCTAGCTTTCCTAGGAACTTTCGACTTTAAGTGAGTCTTTTTCAAAGGCAGATACGAAACAGAAACAAGACGAACAAAAAATACAAACAGCGTTGAGGTTATACCATTTTATATAACTATTTCTACACGAAAAAATCTTGAACATTTGTTATGTTTCAACTACTTGGCTTCGACTTGATGCTGCATACTAGTTTATATTGACCTAAACATTAATGAGCCATATCGCCATCTGTATTTTTTTACGTAAATTTGCGATATATATATATATATATATATATATATATATATATATATATATATATATATATATATATATATAAGTAGATAATCATCAATCAAAGCGGAAAATAACATTAACATACGTTTTAAATACGAAGAAATAATATTATCATACAAGAGAATAATTGAGAATGATGGTGTGGGGGATGGAGCGTGCAAGCAAGGCGAAGGGTGCTGTGACCCACTGACCTGGTTTCGAATCTCCGCAGAGTACGAATTACAAATTCTCTATCCTGTCTGAAAATATAACACAGTTTTAGAAAGATCTTGATAGTTCCGTTAGTACATTAATAGTGTTTTAAAGTGAAATACAAGAATATTTCAAATGGTTAAAATGGGCAATGGTTATATATGACACGCACATAATCAAACTAGAGACATTTAATGGACAACTTGATGACTCGAATTTTGGTGTTGCAAGAAGCATACTTTAATAACTGATAAACATTATTTAAATTTAACTTTTGGAAATTTAAATAGTTCAAGATTTGTTAACACTTCAGGCATTTAGTCTTTTTGACTAAGAACCTAATAGCGGGAAATCTGCGGAAAAAACCCAGCTTTAAATATGCTTAATGATGGTAATAAAAGATTGAAAAAATGTTTTAACCTTTACTTGTTGTATCCAATAAGATTGCCGTTTTTGTTAGTAATTTAAGTCTGAAGTAGGTTACCTCCCTGTATCTAGCTGGTGGATAATAGTGTCTTCAGATTCAAGGCTCGTTGTGGTCAATATACGAATCGATTCACCATGTGCATGCACAAAGCTATTCTTTGGCGACTGACAGGCAGGTATGGAGGAGCTGATGAAGAGGTTAATAAATATGTGTTTCTTCCAAGTTTGGTTATTGATGGTGTATATACTGGATCCTTTTTTTGGGTCTGAACATTATTCATCGAACACTCTCAATAGATATATTGGCTGATCGCTTTTTGGTGGGAAAAAAGTCATTATTATTGAAAGAAAGCAAGATGACTGGGGTATTGGGAAAACAAGGTACAACTATCTTTTTTAATATTCATTTATAGCCAACATCACTTGACTGGATGTAGAATTATTAACCAATACTATATGTACATCGTATGCTCATAAATTAAATGTATAATCTCACAAACGCTCATTAATTAACTGTTTAATCCAACAAAAGTTCATTAATTTTAATGTATATGCTTACAAACGTCCATTAATGAGATGAATATGCTCTCAAAAGTCAATTAATTAAAAGTATAATCTCACAAAAGTCCATTAATTAAATGTATATGCTCGTAAAAGTTCATTAATTAAATGTATGATCTCACAAAAGTTCACTATTTAAATGTATAATCTCCCAAAAGTCCATAAATTAAATGTATATGCATAAAAAGTGCATTAATGAAGCGCAAGTGCTCACAAAAATCAATTAATTAAATGTAAATGCGCATAAATGTCCATTCAATAAATGTATATGCTCATAAACATCCATGAAGGCATACTAGAAAATCTGTCGAGATCATGATATTTCACTATCCTGAAAATCAAAAGCAAAAAGAAGAAAAAATGATTTTTATAGCTGACGGGATTCAGCAATGACATAATCTTACATGTTGATAATAAACAAATCAACAAAATGAATACCAGTGAAATATTAAAACTGTAAAGTGCCGACTGAGACTGATATTGGAGATATCTGTAATCTGACACGTACAATGACATAGAACAAAATAATACAACCTTCTACCCTACAGTTTGATGGTACCATCTTTAGTCTGCCATAATATTTACATAAGCACATCGCACGCGACAAAAGTCTAAACTATTTATAATTCCCTTTAAAAGCAGTTGTATTTCTACATTTCCAAAATTGTTTGCGAGTGCGAACATTCTAACTTTTTTTAATATATCAAATATGATTCTATGAATATACATATAAGCAAAAATACAACGACTTAAATATTTACATCTTGGTTGCAGTTGTTTGCCTCATCTGCGGGCACTATTAGAAAGACTTCAATTGTAAAGATCAGTGCAGCAGTTGACCAATGGAAATTCGATAGTCCACGTGTGACTAATTCTTATGGGCCCTGATGATTTACGACAGCCGTGAATAGGTATCAAGAAGACACAATACTATTCTACAATTGTTTAAATTTTGGAATTAAACATCTTAGTCACTGTAGCTGTCCTAAAATCTTGCCGTAGCTTTCCATACATTTTAATTCATTGTGGGCCTAGTGGACAGCATGCTGTTAAGATCATAAACCTACAATTCATATTAGACACTGATAAGCTTTTACCCGAATGCAGCCCATTTTCTCATGCACTGTAAGTTGATATTTGTGACTAGTGAAGCCATGCTTGGCAGTCATAGCATTAGTGGTAGGCAGTGACTGGTAATAGCAGATCATCATCATCATCATCATCATCATCATCATCGTCGTCCTCTTCGTCGTCGTCAGCAATTGCACTTTTAGCAGTAGTAAAGTTGCATGGGAAACACCCACATCAGCCATGTGATGACTGAAATTACACTACATTAAATCATGACCCACTGCATTAAATCAATATTGGATCCTTCAGTATGAATTATTACTATTATTTATTACTATTGCTGCAGTAAAGTCGCAAGATTCATTTACGTTAAGCTCTGCAACAACTGATATGTCCATCCACACACATTACCCTTACCTACTGGCCCCACACCACAGAAGCTGAATCTAATGAAATTAGTCTTGTTGGCTCAAGCGCAGATCACCCCCATTCATATTCAAGGGTATTCAACCTGGAGCTATACATTTTGAAATATACAAATGGTGGGGTGTAATTGCCATGTAAACGTATATACTTGGTGCAACTGTTTCTTTTGCTCTTTGTAATTTGCTCTCAAATATGTTTTTATCTTTAAATGGAAATATAGACTGAAATGTAGATTTTATGAATTGTGTGCAGCTGCTAAATAAAAATGCACACAAATCTATTCATAGCAAACTTTCACGACAGGTCTATCTTCAATAATGATAGTGTAGAATAATGCTGTGTTAAAGATCTATTTCATTTCTTAGCACAGAAAATTCCCCATCGTCAAAGCTGGGGATATATTGACTGACGAGTTCAATGTACCAGACTGCTACCATGTTGTACTATCTGTGCTCTAATGTGGGGCAAATAATTTCAGGAAAATATAGAGATATATCAGCCGGCTGAGAGTATACTGTTTTCTTCAGACAGTTTCCAGTGCATGCACTGCATTTCATTTATTTAAAATGTTTAAACGCATTCATAACAAGAGCTTTTCTTTTGCAAATATCCGAGTTTTCCATAATTTTGTCGTCTGTACATAGAGTTTGCTAAATTCAGAATATTTAGGGATCAACCATTTTAAATATGCAATCCGTTCATGTAAATAATATTGAAAGCACAAACTGGTAAAATACCACTTTAGGGATAGGATGATTGCCACGTTGTGGGGAAAATTTTCTGAAGTTCATGGTTCATATATACACATATTTTCCTATTGTTAATTCGAAGGTAAAACACATAGATAATGTCAATAAGTATTATGCAAGATTTCGACTATAGACCCGATTCTGGACAAAGAAACTGCCTGTCGGTTGTGTGACCATTAAGCAACGACCCGTTCGAAGTTAAATTCAAAGGGAATTCTACGACCAAGTCGAGACTCCATTGTTTGTTTTGTACCCAGTCAGTGATGTCACTACCGGGAATCCAAGAGCGACAGGTGAGTGAGAAATTGCGCCAGGGTAGTTTTCAAAGAGGCTGGGCCGTATCCAATCGGAACCGAGAGATTCAAATCTAGGGCGGAGTCTCAATAAGTGATATGTCCATTTTTCCGATCCAAGTCCATTTTTCCGATTAGTCCATGTTTGGACGTTGGCAAGAGTAGATCAAAGAGAAGTTGGAGACACTAGACCTCGCTTCGAGCGCCGAAGATGTGCGCTCCATTTTTCCGATTAGTCCATGTTTGGACGTTGGCAAGAGTAGATCAAAGAGAAGTTGGAGACACTAGACCTCGCTTCGAGCGCCGAAGATGTGCGCTCATTAAGGGGGGGGGGGGAGTGAAAGGAATTTTAGGGAAATTCTAAGTTGGATTGCGAACGAAGGCTTCTTGAGGTAACTTATCTTCGCCTGAATTAGTCTCACTTTCATGACTTGGTGTTGCAAGATTTATACGTTATTATGTACACTTTATTTATTAGAAATGGAATCTTCAATGTATAGCGAATTACTAACATGCATGATTAACGATTGTAGATTGTTGGATTGTGTAATTTACTATCTGACATCGTAATGCATAACTGAATTCATTAGTGAATTGTGTTAGAACTTGTAGTTGCTTTGTTAGTATAAGAATACTATATATATATATATATATATATATATATATATATATATATATATATATATATATATATATATATATATATATATATATATATATTGTGAATTATGCAGAGTTAGTCATTGCTAGACTTGTGCACATATAATTAGGTATTTGTATATTTGTATGTGTCTTTTATAATTCGTAGGGTTGGAAATGCGTATGATTGCTGTTGATGATGATAGTTTACTTCATCGAGAAGTTAACAATTAGGGATGTGTGTGCATGTATCAGAACTCGTTGATAATATTGTAATTGTTATAGCACAATTATTTTAGAACCAAGCGTGTATGGAATATTTAGGTGTGAGTGCGTGAGTTGACCTGATAATTTATTCGCCATTATTCTGATGAGAAGTCTGTGAGAGTGTAGTTAATACCCCTGAGAGTAGAGCAAGGAGACCAGATTATACGTTTCTTCTAATTCCAAACGAAACTGAAGTGAGAGGCGACACCTGAGGATCAGAGAGAAGGAAGATACGTTGAGAACATGTGGGAGGTCTATTGTGATGTTAGCAGATTGGGTGGTGGCGTAGTACCGGAAGGAAGCATGAAAGAGTTCCGGAAGTGCATTGAGAGCAGGGAGTCGAGGGCAATGGAAATACATAACGAGAGAAACGAGAGGCGGACAGAGGAGCAACAGATTCAACACCGAAGGGAAACACACTTTCTTAAGACTTTAATTTCATATCAGGATAGTAACTGGCAACTGCAAATAGGTCATTGTTTGTATTAAGGTTGAGAAATTGTCGATGAAATAGTTGAATACTTTGATATTTTAGTACATTTTTATACCTTTTACCTTGAGCATTTTATACACCAAGACAGTCTGCATTGTTGATTGTGGGTTCGGAGTTATTAAAAATTTAAATTGTCCGTCCTTCTCCGGCGTTAGAAATAATATCGTCGGAGGTACGTGACAATGATATCTTATTTTATTTTAAGAAACAAATAAATCAAACAATTAGCAGCAGGGAGGGCGAATCCTACAAGATACTTTTCCGAGATACCCCTTCCAGGAAACTATTCCTCGATAGAGGGCTTATTTCGACGAAATAACACTTTTATTCAGAAAACGAGACAAAAAAAAATGTTCTTGAAAATGCTTTGTATTTCCGCTGATATAACGCGAGTTACTTCAATAAATCCGACTCGTATCCGACATAATTTCCACGGTGAGGTATCATCGAAAAATTAGGTGTAGTTTGCGCCCCCCTGCTGCTGTGAGAAGTCGAAGATTTCCAAGGAAAAACATTTTTATGTTAGCGGAATTAAATCATTGACAAATAAATAATGGCAAATATTGGAGAAGCACATACGACTAGATTAGCTCGAGAACGTCTCGAAGCAATTCAGAAATTTCTTCCTGTCCGTGATAGTGTCAGACAAAAATTACAACTAAGACAGCAAGCACGGGAAGGCTTTGCAGAATCCGCGGAGGAATTATTTAAACCCGTGACCAAAGCTACTGAAAAATCCGCAGCTGTTACCAAAGAGGCTTTAATAGAGCAAAGGAAAATTTTACAGGATATTTCAGCTGGACTTAAACCCGGGCCTCCACCCGATGAAGTTGTTGTGTCAGTACCTGTTGGTAAGCGAGTAACAGGGAGAATTACTGACCCCGCCAAAAGATTTACGCCGAATTATATTGAACTTCTTAAAAATGTACCAGAAGAGAAATTGCCTGAGACAATACTGTTAGGATTGATTAAAAGAGATGTGTCTTTAAACCCAGAACACGGTTCTATGACAGATGATAATTTTATCAAATATTCGTATCGTATACGTGAAAATAAAAAACAAATCAGCAGGGACGATACAAAATACGATAGACTTGTAGATGCTATACGTAAACTTGAAATTCCACCATCGCAACCTCAAGAAGAAAAATCACCGTTGCAACACACACAACGACAACAATATCCTTCACGGCGAAGAGCAATAGATCCTGACCTAACTCCGTTAGGTGAATACGAGGCTGCATCTGAAGGAAGTCCACGCGGCCAAAAATCCAAACAAACTAGGTCGCCGATAATTGACCTAACAACGTCTCCTGAAAGTTTGCCGCAAGACATTTTATCCCCAAGAATTGTGCCACCAACGACGACAGGAAAGGGTTTAGGATCCGGTTTTATTGCTTGCCCTGATAATATCGTCAATGACGTATCACGGTTGGAAGTTCTCATCGGAGGAAGACGTGCCGGAAACAACTCTCCGGAAATTATAAATGAAGCCGCAAATATCTGTCAACGACTATTTCAGCGTGGCATTATGGATATCGGCATCTACCGGGGGCTCATTGATGAACTCGCAGACGGTTACCACAGCGACTAATAATTAAATTTGCTAGCAAATTCAGTTAGATAAACAATAATTAAATAAAATGATACTACACGATTCTTTTCGCAGACCAAGAAGTGTCAGAGTAGTAAACTCACGATTACCAGTATACGAGGTTGTTTACGGAGATGGAGTCGGTGATGTTGTTAGGGATTTAGTCACAAGAATCGCTCCGAAAGCTGGACCGTTAGCAAAACAATTCGCGATGAAAGCCGCTGATGTTGTCAAGGATAAAGCCATTGGCACTGTTGGTAGTCTTGCCGGGAAAGCATTTCAATCAATTAAGGATCGACTAGCACAGCTGATACGAAAAAAAAACCCAGTCGAGAGGTTGGTGCCAGTAAAACTACCATCCACTGAAGCTATGCCGGCAAATGTTAGTAGCGTAGTAAATAAGGCCGTAAATCAGAAATTAGCTGAGATCGCAACAGCAGGAATTACCTCCAAAGCGTTGCAAGATAGTGTAACTGCTAATTTGATAGCTGGTAGTGGTTTCCGGTGACGATAACATTTTAATTAGATCATCACAAATAATAATAATGTTTGCACGAAAATCCAATGACGCGTTTGATATGTCCAAACCAGTACTTAAAGATGATTCTGTACGTGATTTTCAATATTATTCTTATGAAGCACGTGATCCTAACCAACGCGGAAGAATTGAACTACAGGTCCAGGATACAAGTAGATACTTCTTGCCCGCTGAGGCCTTCATCGAAGTTGAAGGTAGGCTTTTAAAGAATGATAACACTAACTACGGAATCGGCGACCGAGTTGGATTTGTTAACAACGGCATCATGGCGTTATTTAAATCCGCTATTTACATGATAGATGGAAAAGAAATTGAAACAATTCATGATAACGTCGACGTTGCCACAACAATTCTCGGGTTGGCGAGATACTCGGATGATTACACCAGATCAGCCGGACCATCAATGATGTTTGCAAAGGATATAACCGACAGTCCCGAGAACAGGAATGTAACAATGAATGGTGCCGGTACCGAAGTTGCATCGATGAACGAAAATTTTAATTTGGGTTTTGCAACACGTAGATCGATGTTAAGTGGAGATGAAGAGTTCTCAGGTGTGATTCCATTGTCTCACATCTTTGGATTCTGCAGAGATGTCCACAAGGTCATATTCGGTGCCAAACACACAGTTGTACTTGTGCGAAAACCTGATGATAATGACGCTATCTGGCGAGATGCTGCTGTTGCCCCTGGTCAGGTAATACTAACTAAACTGTGGTTGTGGATGCCAGTGTTGTCTCCGTCAATCACCGAAGAACAACTACTGTTGTCTTTCATGGACACGGGCGGTAAATCACTGCTATCCTGGAAAACAACAACCACAGACGTTATTCAAGGTGATCACGGCGGGTTGTTTACATGGCATATATCATCGCAACAAGGAGTATCAGCACCACGACATATTTTCATTGCATTTCAACTCCGTGCTAGAATAGGTAGCCAGGAAAGAAATCCAATGGTATTTGATACACTTGGAGTTTCTGAAGTTTCGTTGAGAATAAATGGGCATCAGGAGCCATCTGAGGATATATTAATAGATTTCGAACATCATCGTGTCGCACGCGCGTATCATCGTCTGATGTCATTTATGGGGCGCGACCTTAATGTAGACACTGGCCTGCAAATATCACAGCGAGACTTTATGAGTTTATATCCGATTTATTACTTTTCGCTGGAACATCTTGATCTGGTTAAACAATCTGTTGTCGACCTACATTTCCGAGCTCGTGTAGGTGCTCCTGCTGGTGGTTACAGAGCGATTGCGGTTATGCTCTCCGATAAAGCAATGCTGCTTGAAGGTGTTGGCGGACGAATGAGGGTCATCGACGCTCCAATCGAGAATATGTAACGCAATTAAAATCAAACTTAGGATATAATGTCATACAGTCATGTTAATGTCACCTTGACTTCCGGTCAAACGAAGAAATTGCAATCAAAGAACGCAAGCGTGTGCGGGACATCAATAACACTAAAACGAGATCAACTTGTTGGTGGTCCAGACAAGCTGTCGTTGACTAATACTCAGATTAAACATTTTAATAAGGCACTAACAGCAAAAACCGGTGTCCGACTTAATTTCTCTGCTGCAGCTATCAAGGACATGACTAAAACCGGTGGAATATTTCCTCTTCTCGCAGCAATACCGGCGTTGATTGCCGCGGCAGCACCAGCCGTAGCAAAGGCAGCAGCACTTGGTGCAGTTGGAACCGCAGCTGGACTGGCACTAAAAAAGGCAACGGGAAACGGATACAAGAAAAAAAAGGGGAGATCCGCTCGCGGATCAGGGCTAAGACTACCAGGAACTCCCACATCATGGTATCCAAAAAATTTCTAACGCTGAAACACAAAGTGTCCCCGATGTTGAAGCTTCCAGCGTTGAAGCTTCCAGCGTCCAATTTTGATTTACTCGATGCTGTTAAAAAATTGCGTATAAAACATTTCAGAGGAGTATTTATGCGAGATCAATTACCGCAACAACCGAATAATCCAGAAACTGGCATTATCAATCTCGACAACAAAGATGGTCCGGGAACTCACTGGGTTGCTTACGCGATCGATCCACGTGGAATTATCTATTTCGATTCGTACGGTTTAGCACCGCCAGTTGAGTTTCTCAGGTATGTCCGCGGAGTGCCTCGCACTCTCAACAGCAGATTTTTTAATGTTCCAGTGTGGCAGTCGACGCTGCCAACACAAACATTAATTGATCCGCCCATTTGTGGGAACGAGGTTTTAAATGTTCTTGATGCGATCTCAAGAAATCCAGCAACGTCTCCTCATAAAATAGTGCATGAATATACCGCATCCAATGCTAAGCATTTTCATGCTCGCATTTAAAAAACAGCAATAAGAATAATGGTGGATATTTACGGAAGACCTTTCACACGAAGAGGTAAACCAAGCACAGATGTTGATCTCTCAAAATATGCGACCCGAGATGAAGTCGATAATCTTTTGAATCTAGCCGGAGTTGACCCAGATGAAGTTGCTGTTTTTCAGGACAAGCAAGGAAAACTAAGAACGAGCAACATTAAGGTCAATGACATAATTCGCAGAGTTCTTGGAGCTACCAAGGATAACTTCGTTGCATTTAGTGATGGCGGCCGGATCAAGGACTCGAATATATCAATCGCAAGCATCAAAGACAGTATTGATAAAGGTGTTGATAAATGTGTGAAAAAAACCGGCGACGTAATGACTGGAGAACTCAGCATGAACGGCAACAAAATAACCGTTCTAAAAAATCCGGAAGGTCTCGAAGATGCCGCAAACAAACAGTATGTGGACACAGCCGACAGCGTCATAGATACCAAATTATCCACGTTACGAGCTGAGTATGATGTTCATGTGACCCAGTTTGGAAGACTTCGCAGAAACGTTTTTAACACCGTAGATGAGTTCTTCGGGAAACCTAATGCCGTCAGTATGAAACTCACCGAAATTAAGGAAACATTAAATAACGTAGTAAATGGAATTCCGCAGATAATGGAAAAATTTAATTTAATTAAAATTCCTGCCGGAGTAACCCCAAAAAACATTGTGTATACGATAAAATCAGGAAGGGAAACATGGTCACAACAAAACAAGACTATTACACATACTGCAGATGTTACTGGAATATACAGACTGACAGTACTCTCTGCTGTAGAATTTAAGATAACTACCAGACATGATTTAACTAACAGGTTTTCCCGAGTTGCGTCTGTGGTGATAAACAAAAGAACCGAAGAAACTTTTACGCTGGAAGCCGAAAATCGGGGAGGATTAGACACAGTTAATTACTTGTATTGTTTGGAATTTGTCGCCGAAACACCTTAATTGGTCACCGGGTAAAGTAATAATGGAAGCATCCGCGTATAGATACAATCAAGTCCGTGAGTGGCAATCTGAGTTAAAAACTGTCATCGAAGTAACCAGTCAAAAAGTAAAAAATTACAAGCGCCGCATAACAGTGTTAGACATTATGGTTTATTCAGTATCTGCCGTTGTTGCATCCGCGGGAGTAATACTATCAGCGGTCACTCCGGTAATTGCAGTCGCGGCCACGATCTCTGTTTGTGCGACCACAACCACGGCAGGAGTTTTCGGCATCATAGCAAAAAAAATATCCTCGTGCGCGGTCACAAAATTACACGATTACACGACAAAATTAAATACAGCCACGACCGCATATCAGAAATTATCATCGCTGATATCATCATCGTTAGACGCGCAATCCAGCGATGCTGCGTTGATATCAGATTCTGAATTTAAACTAATGTCAGATGCGTACAATGACTATTTGAAAACTAAACAAATAAATAATGTCACTGATGGCAACGCCACAGGAACTGCTTCAACAAATAGTCACAAACACAACACCGGTAAGGACCACAATGATCTCAGTGTCCTCGACGACACCACAATTCAGCATTAATTTTCCAACTCCAATTCGTGTGAGTGAAATCGCATTAGCAAAGCTCAGTGTGTATCACAGCTGGCCTAATATCAGGTCGGCATCATTTGGTGGTCAGCAGCCAAATAATTCGTTTGTGTTTTCGTGGAAAACCAAAGCCGACTCTGACGAACTTGACTGGAATACAATTACACTTCCCACTGGGAGTTATCAGATCGAAGAAATCAACAATGAGATACAACGCCAAATAAAACGAATCACCGGCAAGGAAGCCAAAATATCTATAACAGCTCATGAACCAACGCTGTCTGCGGTCATTGAAATCTCAACACCGGGATACGCCGTGGATATTTACAACAGCTCAATCAGGGCCGTATTAGGATGGCCACAAAAACGACCCGAGGTCGAACCGGGTCCGCCACCACCCCAAAAATCAGATTTCGAGACCACGAAGGAAGACCCACACGACCTCGTCGACAATTATTTATTATTTGTAGATAAATTAATATCCGGAGAAGTCCGGTTTACAAAATCAAATCCCCCCTATGATATACAGGCATCTTTCACGGGCGGGAGATACACTCAATACCGGATAGAAGATATAGACGCTCATTTTTTTAATCCGATCAAACAAACACATGAACAACAGCTAAAACTGTTGCGGGTGTATTTTCAAGATTATATTTCTGCAGGAACTGGCGCTCGCGGTAATATTATCACCGCGTTAGAAAAACTAAACAAACTCGCATCCGCGATGGAAATTATAAATCAAAAAATAACTCAGTATCTGGCGAATCTCGACGGGGACAAAAAATCCGAGTTCGCATCCCAATTTGGTATCCGCGTGGATGATATTCAAGATTTTAAACTTCCTGGATATAACGCGCTCGCGCTACGAAAATCAGTTCAGGATCTCATCGCGAAATCCTACGAAGATATCACTGACGCGTACACGCGAATAAAACCGCAGCCGGTTATTCTCAAGCACGACAACAGTACATCCGCGGACGGCAGACACATCTCGCCGGGGATCGTTTCGATCACAGATGTTATCGCGGTCAATCTTGTATGTGACGTCATCGACGGCAGTTACAGCGCTGACACAACGACGGCACAACAGGGGTTTATCCTGTATACGTTCACACCAAAAGACCCCCCTGGTTTTCTGATTGTGCAAGAACCAATCAATGTGGTCTATCTACGGTGTAATAACTCATGGTTGTCAACGATAAATTTCAAACTTGCCGACCAACGGGGAAATTTGTTGGACCTGCGTGGCGAGACAATCTCGGTGAACTTACTGGTGAAATCCTGAACAAAGCACATTTTGGAAATGCTCTGCATCACTCGAACTCAAAGAGTTTCACGCATTTAAAAAAAAACGGTTGTGTATAATGTGTGAGTACATTCACGCACGAGTTCATATTCATGATAAGCAAATTCTTTACGAGGCAATAAAAACCGCATTTGGAAACGCTAGCGTTTCTGGAAACTCGAAGAGTTTCTCTGGAAGTCCAAGGGACTTCTCGGGACAGTATTTCCCCGTTCGAATAATCGTTGACGTGTACGGCGACGAAGACTTCTTGTTAACTCGGTCACAATTGACGCAGTTACAGCAAAATCATATGATCACAGCTTGGTGTCAACGAGAACAGATTATGAACTATTCTCATTGTTGTATTGATGTTGAAACGCTCAAGCAAATCCTGGAAGTCTAAGGACTTCTCATGTAAAACATTTCGAAAACTCTTTGAGTGGAAAACGCTATGCGTTTCACACACTCTGAAATTGGAAATACAAAAAAAAATAATACACTTTTTTTTTACCGTGAGAAGTCTCTTTGACTCGTGCATTTATACTTGGGGGTCACAAATACTAGTATTTTCAGGCATTTCCGCGTTCTTTATATACCCTTTTAACAGTCTCACCCTGGTGTTAATTAATTTTCGAGTCTCATACTCGGATGACAATTCAAGCCTGATCTTCTCAACTGCATGGCACAGTGGAATAAATTCAGATACCTGATTGGACGTTATCGTGGCAAGCGATCTGTAAATGCGATCTTGCAAACCCTTAATGAACCTATATCTGGCAGGGAGATTGTTCTTCCCGGACCGTGATAGTTCATTCAAGAATTCAAAATCTGACATAATTGTTTCAGTGTCTAGTAAAATATTAAAACCACGCTGTTGCAATTTTTCGAGTTCAACAATTATGACATTTATGTTTTCGTGATTCATATTATTATATATTTTCATATTTTTAAATTAGGAAACTCTTCGTTTTTTTTTCTTGGTCTTATACTGAGTTATCGTTGTTGTCAATGATATAACAGAATGAAATCTTCTGTTTGAGCTTCTTGGAAAATGCTGTTTTGTAGATCCCGGTTGCGACATGCTGTACAACAGGTGAACAAATACCGAAATACCTACTGGCGGCGTTTATTGACTGGAATACAATTTCTTCACCTGCGTTTATAGATTTAATAGCTCTTCTTGCAACTGTTTTACAACGCCCTGTGTTACCCAGTAGGCAGTTCTTGCTTTGAGTGACCACACGAAGATTGTTTATAGAGTTATCAAGTATGTTACCGTTAATGTGATCAATGACAAAACCCTTAGGGATCACTCCGTTAAAAACCTCATAGACGAAACGATGACATAAATACCTCTTTGAGCACGTGGCAGTAAATCTTAAATAACCAGCATTATCAACTGTACCAACTGGTCGTCTTCGCGTGCAGTGTCGCACCGTGCCATCTCGGTTTGCCTCATAATTTGGAATAGTTGGATGTGGAACAAATTCTTGGACGAATTCTTGATTCATTATACTATAAGCAAATCATTTGTCTAATTCATAATTTGCCTGAAACTTATTTATGTAATCACGCTCCGTGAGAGCGTTCGAGGCTGGATTTTTTTTATCATAATACCGTTTTAGTTCTCGATAGCGTTTTCCACCACACGCTGAACATAATTGAGTTTTTCCTCGTACTCCAATGCCGCATCTGATACACGGTATCGGTCCTAGACTCCCACCGCGGACCTGTTGAGCATGTTGTCCACAGTATTCGCCTCTGCAACGTCTGTTACACGGCTCTGATGAATTTAGTTTAATCCACTTGCATGAGAAATGCTTTGCATTTCCAGAGAAACTCTTTGAGTTTCCGTTCATTATATATAATATTTTTGTCTATTTAAATACTTGTCTTAATTATAATATGGAGGAATTTGAAAGACTATCCAGAATAAAACCCGTATCAGGTTCTCGATTCGATCTTGACCGGTTAACCGCTGATCCACGACGAAGAGAGTTAAAGGAACTGCTTGGTGTTATCAAGAATGCCAAGGAAGAGTTTCGTCGTGATGGTGCCGCACATGTGTGGTCGACATATAAAATTATCCCCGACGCGAGCGTTATCATTGATGCTACCATGAACGATACAATCGCGCGTAACATAATTGGGTATCTCGACGATAGAAGATATTTCATACAGATAAAATTTATTGTCAAAGTGGTCAACGAAAACGACGATGACACGTGGATTATCCGTGATAAAAATGATCCTATCCTTGACATTAAAAGGAAAACTATTTTGTTGAGCAATAATTCTAGACCAGGAATGTTGACGGGGGTTGATATACCGTATTACGCCAGATCGTATCCAGTAACTGCAGTCGTTTACGGAATATATCCGATAAAGAAACCAAGTGTAGATAAACTCACGCCAATGAAAACATCAGTAATGTTAAATTGTGTAGCTGAGCGAGTAATGGAACATTTTAAAAACGCAGCACGTGGGAATGGTCTAACTGAGATCAGAAAAAATAAAATAACAACATGGGCTAATCGAGTCAAAGATGTAGGGGCCACAATTAAGGATGTTGCCGCGCTAGAAAAATTATTAAGATTTCCTATAACGGTATTATCGCTAACAGGCGAGGAATTGTATAAATCGAAATACAACCGTAGTGGAGCTTCAATAACAATTATTGATCATAACAGCCACGCCTGGACGGAATCAGTTAAAATATTTCCACGCGATCGTGTTATAAGGTATTATTCCGCGGGTATGTTTGATTGTATTTATCAAATGAGTAAAACCGATCCGGTATCGGTATGGTTGTTTAGAAGTTCTGAAGTTGGTGATTATGACCAGTTCGTGACCCCGAACGGAGAAATATATAGAACTGCGGAGTTACAAAATGAAATGAAAGCGCTCACAGAAAAATATTCAACTGAGCAAGTTGATCAATTACTAACTAATTGTTTTACTGTTCCAAGTGTTGCCGCACATATAGCACGACAAAAAAATAATTGGAAACCAACCATGAAGAGTTTTCTCGAGAATGTTCAGCAGAGTTGCATCGAATACGGACACGGCGGTTTATGGAATAGTGTATTTGTTAGTGATAATATGGTATCGGTGGATATGATTGCGTGCTATCCAGGAAGTTTTCTTGGCTATGGCGAATGCGCTGAATACTTTAAACGATTTGGACATCCCACAAATTTAATGACAAGAGTAGCTATTAACGGACCTTTACCTGATTTTGACCTGACTGGATTTGCTCGCGTGGAATCGTTCGAATTTGCAACACGGTTACATCCTATTAATTATGCTTGGTTTGGCAGACATTTCCACGAAAGGAAGTGGGTGCCGTTTCCGTTGTTGCGGTTTATGGTTGACAAAACAATACTAACATCTGTTGTTGTCAGTGAGGGGATTATTTGTTACTCAAAACAAACCTCAGTTTGGTTACCAACTCCAACTGATACTGCGTGTTATTCTGACTTAAAATTAAATTATCCTACAGCGTCTGAAGAAGAATTACGCACACTGGCGTATAAACATGATGAGCGCAACTGTAAAGATCTCGGCCGAAGATTGATAGGTAAATTTACTCAAGGTGGAGCATATGATCATAAACGACATCACAGTCGATTAATTATGGATGAAGAAGAATTAAATTTCATTATCGCTGATACTACTGCGAAAGATACATTTTGTAGCCGCGAGGATATAATAATATCATTGCCGGGGATGCCTGGAAAACGATTAGGAACAGTTGTTAGTTATATCGACGGTGATTCAGCTCAGTACACTCATTTGAGATCCTCTATGCTGGCTTATGTTTCTATAAATTTATTGTCGATGGTGAATAGAGTTCCCTTCGCGGTAAGGGTTGCAACAGATTCGTTTTATATTAACGAAGACGATTTAACAGCGTTAGATTTACCAACATCGGATGATCAATGGGGAACATGGCGAGTAAAAAAGGAAGAGTTGCACGCGTACTGTGAATCAGCTGATGTTGAAATTAAAGATGAATATCGTAAATCAACAACCTTGTCGTGGACAACTTTGTCGTTGCCTTCTGTGTACGATCCAATTGCTAGACACAGAACAGTTTATTTGAACGGACCTGGAGGCTGTGGTAAGACAACTCGTGCAATCGAACTATTCCGCGGTTCTGATTTGGTCGTGCTAACACCAACACACAGACTTGCCAGAGAAATGATACAACGCGGAGTAAAGGCCTGCACTTATCACGGCTTTTTCAAATACAGCGGCGGTACATGGACTCCTACGCGAATGGGAACGAAGTATATCCCGGAGAAAATCATCTGGGATGAAATAGACACTGTGCCGCTGGATACATTACAACGGTTCCTGACGTGGTTGTTAACGAAAAATACCGCAGTTGTGATGTGCGGCGATCATGGTCAACCACCACCATTTGTCGGCGAATCTCCCCACGAATGGTTGAGAGGGTTTGTTGATTATTACGAGGAAATGCGTGATGACATCAGAGCGCTTGATGACACATTAAAGGAGTTTAAAAAACTAATTAGGCTACAAACCAATAAAGTCCAATGTGAAATAATGCGTGAAATAATTCCAGAGACTTCATTTGATAACTTTTTAACGGCGTGGAAACCAGATGATTTAATTGTTGCAAGTAGAAAATCAGTCAGAGATACACTTCAGCGGCGACTATTTCAGTTACAGCGGCAGAAATTTCCAACGTTGGAAGTGCCGTTATGTTATAGACCAGATGATACACGATTGCAGAATATTGATGTTGATATTCCCGGAAAACCAGAGAAACAAAATTTAGTATTGAATGATATAGTAACAGTTAACGTCGATGCGGTCGAAGATGCATTAGCAATAAATAAATCACCGTGGACACTAGGATATGCTATGACGATTCATTCAGCACAAGGATTAACTATTTCTGATACAACTGTTTGGATCGTTGATGACCGCATCGAATGGTCAAATTTAGTTTATTTAGCCGTGTCCAGAGTAAGAAAGATGGCTCAGTTACGAAGAATTGTATTAGATACGTCAACGAAGTCAGCCGTTGTTGAGTTAACGCAAAAAGATCAAATAAGAAAAAAATTAGACAGTTACCGACAAAGCGACAAGAAAAATAATAGAGAGTTTAACCTGGATATCAACGCTGTGTTGTCGTTACGTGAGCGTCAGAATAATCACTGTGCGAGTTGTAATTGTTTATTATTATGGCAGTATCCGAAAAACGACCCAAGACAATTTACCGTGGATAGAATAGACAGCAATCTCGGTCATACGCGTGAAAATGTAATGCTGACCTGTCTTGAGTGTAATCGACGCAGAGGTGTTGCTGCAGTTATTTAAGTGATCGAGGTGGTAATTGTGTATCCGTGGGAATCACCTGAAGTTGCTCGCGTTTAAATCCGCGTTGAGGAGCAGTCGAATCTAATCTGTAGATTGCGTTTCTCCCAGTTGATCTGGTTATGCTGGATATCTTGTGTGTGGTAACACTCCATGTGGGATCGGTTGCTCTTTTTTTTCCTCCTTCTAGTTCGCCTGGTTCGTATAAATACCTAACGGTGACATTACCCAGCAGTGGGGACGCTAGCGTCGTTGGCTGCGTTGAAACACGTTCACTGACGCGGGGTATATATTTTTTTGTGATTGCATTTACAGGTCTCATGTTTGTTGTTCTGGTAATTTCATTATTCAGTGCGGCTATCACGTTTGGCAGTCTTGCAACCCATTCACGAGATCTCGTATCGTAAATGAATTCCCTCGCGTACTGGTATCCGAATAATCTCTCAGCGAGTGTTCTATTAAATCGCTCAACAATTGCCTGATCCCGATGAATTTCAGTATGCCCTCGTCGTATAACAACGTTATGCTGCTTTGTCAGTGATGATACCGCGCCCTGAAATTCCTTGCCAGGATCAACTTGTAATAATCGTGGCCAGTTTAGAGGTCCTCGCTGATAAATTCGTTTAAACGCAGAGGCAACTTCGGACGCTGTTTTAGTCGCTAACGGTTCTGCTTCTTTGTATCTACTGGCAACATCAACTACTGTTAGCGCGTATTTGTATGTTTTTCTACGGACAGTATCATGAGGCAGGAATAGTATGTCAGCCTGATGAACTTCATTGGGGGTACTAACATCAAAATGTGCAAAATTGATTTGTCGATGTGGTGGTAAGTAGATTTGCCATATTGCTTGTTTTGATAGCCATTTTTTGGCAACCTCGCGTGTTACTGATGCCGCGTTGGCGAGTTTATTAATTGCTGAGTTACCTCTCCAGTATCCGATTGGGGAATAATAAATCGCTTCCATTGTTATTAATTATCCAGCGCCTAATGCTAATTTAGATTTCATCGCTGATCTTACTAACCAATTAGCGAGTGACTCCTTAAATGATTTATTTTTTATGGCGCTTAGTGCATGAATTAATTTCACATCCGCGATATGCCTGTCTTGTAGATCTTTACTTCGATAAGCAACATCATGTATGTGACACGCTGCGTCGATAGCGTTTATCGGATACTCTCCCGGTTTTGGTTTAGATTGTTCATCAAGTCTGATATCTAGTCGTGTCCCTGGACCGCAGTAATTGTATCCTGGGAGATGTTTTTCTCCGGGATATTTAGCCCAAGGGGTACCTGAAAGTCGTCCGAGGGTTGCTGCAATGTCACCTCCGCTGACTTTGTCAGGCTTTTTTTTTGAAATCTAAATTTTTTTGTGCCACATCGCGCACACTTACCAGAGAGTGCTTGTCTGTTATTTTTTGTTGT
This sequence comes from Sinohyriopsis cumingii, assembly GCA_028554795.2. Classification (NCBI taxonomy): domain Eukaryota; kingdom Metazoa; phylum Mollusca; class Bivalvia; order Unionida; family Unionidae; genus Sinohyriopsis; species Sinohyriopsis cumingii. Next base: position 96,737,050 of record CM068828.1, read on the forward strand.
AATGGTTGTTATGTCGTTTGTAGGGGTTCGTGCCTTACACTTTACACAATATAAATCCATAATTATTATTCTTTATATACAAATGGAAATTACAGATTTTTCTGCGACGCGAAGAAAGGAGCCAGTTAAGCATAATTCAGTGCTACCAAACTCTATCAGAATGATCATTATAGGACCGTCAGGATCGGGTAAAACGCAACTGCTGTTGAACATGATAATGAAGTGGATGAAGTGGGATAAGCTGTATTTGGTAGCTCCGTCTGTGGATGATCAACGTTGTTATGATGTTATAAAAGATTTTAATGAGAGTGCAAAAGCGCTGAGTGAAGACGGCGAGGAAGTAGTTGAATTTATCACTGATATCGAAGAAGCTCCGTCCGTGGAAGACCTCGACGGTGAAATAAATAACCTAGTAGTGTATGATGATGTGATGCTGGACAAGCAAAAAAATCCTGCAAGAATATTTTCCCGGGGACGTCACAAAAACACTGATGTGATTTATGTTACTCAGCGTTATACACAAATTCCTAAAGTAATCAGGGATAATTGTAATCTTCTTGCGATATTCAATGGAGTTGATGTTCATACGCTGAGAAATATTCATCAAACCTGGTGTAGCGGCGATATGGATATTAATAAGTTTAAGAATTTCTTTAGTCACGCTCAAAGAAACCCGCATGGATTTGTGACAATAAATTTACACGACCCGCGGACACGATACCGTATCGGACTTGATACACTGTATGGTTAACATAAAAATGTTTTTCCTTGGAAATCTTCGACTTCTCACAGCAGCAGGGGGGGCGCAAACTACACCTAATTTTTCGATGATACCTCACCGTGGAAATTATGTCGGATACGAGTCGGATTTATTGAAGTAACTCGCGTTATATCAGCGGAAATACAAAGCATTTTCAAGAACATTTTTTTTTGTCTCGTTTTCTGAATAAAAGTGTTATTTCGTCGAAATAAGCCCTCTATCGAGGAATAGTTTCCTGGAAGGGGTATCTCGGAAAAGTATCTTGTAGGATTCGCCCTCCCTGCTGCTCAATTTTATTTTATTGCTGGCATAAGAATCAAGACACCTCTACTATCTGTTTCAGTCAACAAAATTATAGAGCAGATACAGTTTTCGGTATTTATCTAAATTCACTCTGTTGGTTCGTATATGACCAATATACAATATTTTTTGTCTTTGCAGATGTATCTCCCGTTTTTTCTGAACACCTCTCAAAATGTTAACACCAAACAGAGCAACGTTTGATATTTCACTGAGCACCTCCAATATCTAAATATTATTCCATATTTTAGATGCATTTATAGTCATCTCTTGAGTAATTCACAGAACATTCATGCTCTTCAAAACCTGCAACATCACCATCAGCCGTTTGTTGGGCTATTTAAATAGCAATGGACGAAAGACCCACTGAAAATATAATTAGGATTTATTGAAGAAAAAACCCCACAAAAAACCCATTGTTACAGAATTTATTGAGTTCAAACTGGTATCAAACATATATTCGTATACCTATCAAACATATCAGAGTTGCAAAAGAAAACCTTTAGGGGACCTCAAGATAAAATAATTGTAAATGGCAGCATGATTATAGCTATGAAACAAATAATACGATTTAATTATTAAAACTTTGAGTGAGAAGCCAGATATACCAAAAAGAAACAAAATATGTTGACGTTCAGTTATTTTTCATTGCTGAGCTTAAGCAATCTGCAACAGATGTACAAGATGATCATAAAATAATAAAACTGTCGGTGTGGTACATTGTTAGTATTAAAGAAGTAGACAAAAGGTTGAAACGCATAAGAAAGAAACTCATTGAGATGTTTAAAACAGACGCAGCGATATTTACAAATGATTTAGGTAAAACAACTCTCGTATTAAGTGGTAAACATGGAAATGCGCACAAAGCGTCTTGCACTTGGAACGAGAACTACCAACTTGACTTGACTATCATTCACTCTGCGTAGGTTCGAGTCTAGGATTCGGCTAACGTGGGTATATGAGAAAGCTTGCCAGTAGCTTCTCGTGGGTCGGTGGTTCTTCCCGGGGTTTTTCCGGGTTCTTCCTCCACCATTAATACTGGCCGCCATGCATAGCCTATCGTGTGCTGAAATATGGCGTTAAACCCCACAACAACCAACCAACTATCATTCAGTGGGAGCCATTTTGAAATATCAGTATGGCTGATTGTGGGAAAGAAGATTTCACTTTTTATCTTGTAAAAAATCTGTTATTTCATCCGGAGTTGTGTAAATTCTTAAAAAGAATTAACAGAACAAACCTTAAATGAGGGTTAATAACACTCTCGCATGCTTACGTGTGCATCAGGCAACATATTTCTTCATGTTGATGATGTGCGTCTTATGATTGTGTGATCTGAATAAAAACTTTTACATGTAATTTCCTTGCAATTAAATAGACAACCATTTTACATCTCAAATTATACTCACCGTTGTCCTTTTGTTGAAACATATTTCATTGTAAGAAGATCAGAATGTATACAGGGCAAACAAGTTGGGAACATTTTTTTCAGCTTACAAATTCCATGTTATTATAAACAGGAATAGTTAATTAACGATGTGTCCAAAGTCAAGCCAGATGACGCACATACAAATAATGAATTGAGAGGGATGAACAAAGGAAAGGATAAGAGGGAAAGGAGAGTTTTCGAGGTGGTCCGCAAGATGTTTTGTCTGAAATGCAAACAGAACACCCAACACAAAATCTTAAGGAGCTTAAATTTCATGCAGTTCTTGACATGCTAAATCTGCAAGTAACGAAAGGCAATTGAACAAATGAAAGCCCATATGCAGCACTATATTAATAGATGCAGCATCTTGCTAATTTTGTCTGCGTGTAAGAGTAAATACATTTTCTAAGCAAGTCCATCTGACAGCCGCCCGTGCGATCAAATGAACAAATTATAAAGAATAAACCAGAACGGCAAGAAATAGTTACCAGCCGAGTCGCGGGTCATTGAGGTGCATGTGGACCAGGCACGTGCACAAACAAATGTATGCACGGGAGGGATATTTCATATTTGATATTGTAATAATTCAACATGTGGCCGAGTGATAATGTGATGTGATTTTGATTTTTAACGTAGCTTTAACAATTTTTCAGTCATATCGCTACGATGTCTGCAATGTGGCAGTTTATAGTGATGTCTAGCACAGGGGCATCATATCTCAGACATGTAGCATGATGTCCCACCCAGTCACATTATCCTGACACCAGGCCGACCAGTCCTAACACTAACCTCTTAATGCTGAACGTCAAGAGAGGCAGCTGTTAGTACCATTTTTTAAGTCTCTGGTATGACTCGGCCGGGGATCGAACCCACGACCTCACGCATCCGAGGCGGACGCTCTAACCACTAGGCCACCGGAGCGTCTAGAATGTGTCATGAACACCAAGGAATTTTCGTTCGAAACCCACCATCTGTTACGGTTATTTATTTTCTAACACTAATTTATTCATGATTAATCCATTTTTAATTTTTATTAGTTTGATAAAGCAGGTAGTTGTTTTTCAATTAGGATTTTACTATATACTTTATGTCAACCCTGTCCTATTTCCCATCACGCTAACCCCGTTGAATGACCCAGAATGACCCCGTTGAATGACCCATAACATATAGGTCAAGTGACACAGTTTTTTCCTGGTATATTTACATTCGAATGCATTCACACGTTCTTAGGAGGATAAAATTGAAAGCGCTTAGGCATCCACGACTATCACATTACAGGACTCGAACTTGAAATGATGAGACTTGGTATCAACCGGGACTAAAATCACATTACAGGACTCGAACTTGAAATGATGAGACTTAGTATCAACCAGGACTAAAATCACATTACAGTACTCGAACTTGAAATGATGAGACTTGGTATCAATCAGGGCTAAAATCACATTACAGGACTCGAACTTGAAATGATGAGACTTGGTATCAACCGGGACTAAAATCACATTACAGGACTCGAACTTGAAATGATGAGACTTGGTATCAACCAGGACTAAATTCGGCGCATAGTCTATTATTGAAGCAAACATTAAAGCTAAAGCTTCTAATTCTGATGACAAATTAAAGTCAGTCTATCTTGTCTTGACCTTACAGAAATTTTACATTAAAGAAATTAAACACAGAAAATCACGAGGCCTAAGATGATGCCAGATTTTGCTGCACATTCATTAAAACGCAGAAAAACTATCTATACATATTTTATAACTTTTCAATTATATAAGCCACAATGAGGAAATAAATACACAAGAACACTATTTTAGTCACAATTCCACTTAGCTCTTCAAAAACAAACTTCTTCTTGTATGGTACATGGCCAACGTTGCCTACTTCGATTCGATCTCCTAATATATAATTTTACCATGTTCTACCTTACATTAGCTGCTGTTATTTATCCGTCATAAATTTACCAAGCAAAGACTAACTGAAGATGAAGCGTGAGCGGTTAAAATGTCTGTACACAATGCAAGAGATGACTTTATTTCTTCAATATTCCTTTTCTTCTGCTCTCTCCCCACTTTCTCATTTTCCCCCAAAATTGCTTAGATGATATGCATAAACCCTTTTATTTCAACGTAAAGATGACATTTTAATAATTTTATAACATGCAATATCCAAAGGAAAAATTAGAATGAGCAGTAGGCTCCACTTGGAAGTCTCATAATGCTCCCCGGGTTAACACAGTATAATTGTTAGATCCCTATTTTCCGCGTCCTTTTTCATTTGAAAAGAAAACGAAAACCCTTTTTCTGTATCTGACTAAATATGTCTATGGAATGAATACTCTACAAGATTAGTGAATGACATCACACATAACAGTAAAGAAATATAGAATTTATGTTGGGGTTTGGGCAGAGACAAGGAAATCTCAGTCAAGGGTTTATATTATTTATCTCCCCACGAGACTTGCCCGACTGGGGAGACATATAATATAAACCCAAGACTGAGATTTCCTTGTCTCGGTCCAAACCTCAACGTAGATTATTTTTCTCACCCAATATTTTCCTTTAAAGTAAAAAGAATTTTAGCACTAGTGTTCAAGTCCAATGTTTACATGCAGCGCATTAATATAAATATGTTAATGAGGGCCGTGGTGTGACCGTAGTTTATACGCGTGAGCAAAGAAAAATAAAACGATAAAACGTCGCATAATAATGACGTATTATCACATTTAATATATGGATGTTATATGAAATTGACAATATATAATTAATATTTATTACAAAAAAACTGTTTTATTTTCTTCATCAGTTCCAACTTTGAAAAGTTATATTGTAAATAATAAAACGATATTGGCTACTCAGCTCTACTCTAGTTATAATTGGTACAAGCTGGAACGAAGAGTAACATCTTTCTTTATATTATTCATGGGAAACTATCGTATATAACTATTCTTTTCTTTGGAGTAGGTGAAACTGTGTGTGACATACTTGTGTTGTCCTAAATATTGATTGTAAAATTACCTCTGTGTATAACAATAGACCCTCCAAAAACGGGCTCTAGCGGGTAACCATGTGCTAAACTTTCAAGTTCACGGATTCTTTGAAGATTTATTTATCTGTCCTGGAAATATGGCAAGTGCTACAGTGAAATTTGCTTATGGAATTATGTGCTGACGGATAAATGATTAATCAAAATAAAACAGTTGCTTGTAATAAATATTAATTATTTATTGTCAATTTCATATAACATCCATATATTAAATGTGATAATACGTCATTATTATGCAACGTGTTGTTATTTTTCTTTGCTCACACGTATAAACTGTATTCTTCGGACGTAACGATCACACCACAGCCCTCATTGACATATTTATATTAATGTGTCTCATGTAAACATTGGACGAGAACACTAGTGAAAAATTCTTGTTACTTTAAAGGAAAATATTGGCTGAGAAAAATAATCTACGTTGGGTTTCGGACCGAGAAAAGGAAATCCCAGTCGCTGGGTTACATTATATGTCTCCCCACTCGGGCAAGCCTCATGGGGAGAAAAATAATCTAACCCATTGACTGGAATATCCTTGTCTCGGTCCAAACCCCAACATAGATTCTATATAACATAACACTATCATGTGATAAGCGCATTAAGGGCCACAAATTTAAATAAGTAGAACAACCTTTGAAAAATATCTTACTAAAGCTTAGAATCAGATCAAGATTTTATGCTGTGATGACAGTTCACATAAAGGACAATATTCAACATGGAAACTTTTCTGGCCAAAATAAATGGGACAGTACTGATTTCACCAACATACAACACATTGTCTTTATTCTCTCATGGCTCATAAATGTCTAATGTCTTGATGTTAGGGCTATTTTTATTTTAAAAGATTTTATTTAAAAACAAACTGAGCGGCATCAACAACATATCGTTTCAAAAGCTTTAGCCTGGAGAATACAAATTACACTGTTGTTTATTTTTCCGGTCTAGAGTCTATTCTAAGATATTTAAGAAAGTAAAATTGCATAGGATCTTTAAAAAGATGCTTACATATGTGTTGACAGTTACTACTAATAAAACTAATTGTAAATGTGTTTTTTATTTTAGCCTTTTTTCCATGGGACATGTGGTATGCAAGGGAAATTAAGTTAATTCCCTTTGGATGGCTTAGTCACATGAATGGGTACTTTCAAATATTAGATTCAATAGAGAGATCTGTCACGTTTGTACATAGTTATAATCGGCTAATGAAGGTGTATATATGAAAAGATCTGAGCAATGAGATTCAATCCTACTTTGTAGTCATTTTTACTCTAGTGTTCCTGTTATAACATCAAGTTAGCAGACGTTTTTTATGTTTTACTTAAATATTATTTGAGAGCAAAAACATTTGTTTGGTTTGTTCAGTAGAAACAGAAAGTGCTCATTTATTTTACTTTAATATTATTTTGGAACTATTGAGAATTATTCAAAGGAGTTTAGGATACAGGAGGTATTTATTACGTACATTTTGAAATAAGACTCTTTTGCACATTGGGGTAATGACTCATTGTTTTTCTTGATATACAATGGAGAACAAAGGATGAATGCGTTTATCAGTATCTTTAAAATAAGAAAACAAACTAGTTTTGCTCTAAATTTCTGGTAAGATGACTCGACAGCAAACTATTTTACTTTGAATCATTGTGAATGTCATACTGCGTGCGGTACCCTTAGAATTCTAGATATAAGATAACAACTTGGTTCTAACACTTGGATTCTAAATAGATACTACTTTAACCTTCAGATAAAAATCAAACTATTTGTGGTTAAAAACAGTATGTCAAAGGATCCGAGTAGCTCGCATAATACGAAGTATTTTTGAGAAAGATAACGTGATACAAAATTTTGTCTTCATATACTTGATAATTCTTAGCAATAAACATCATTTTAGTTTACTTGACTTGAATCTTATTGCACGGTACGGTAGACCATATCTTTCTTTAATGATCCCATCATCTGACTATGCATTGTTTGCTTTCCACGCAACGTGAATCTGAGAGACATTACATGATACATAGACAGTTAGATGACTATTAGTATTTCGCAAGTTCAACCCATTAATACTTTATAACGAAAATACCTTTTAAAGTTTAAAGTATTGGTATAAACCAATACTATTGGTATGTCAAATTGTGATCCGCCGGTTAATACGCATATATAAATATTGTCGCAACAGTAAACCATCGCTTTATAACTCTCTAGACCTATAATGAATTTCCATTGATTAATCATCAACGACATAAAGCAAACGACGAGAAAAATATCAGCAATCAATGCTTTCTACTTGAATTAGATATGTTACACAGTTTGTTTGAAAACCCTTCTATTTTGAACCCTCTCTCTCTCTCTCTCTCTCATGCGTAAGGAACAAACTACTAGTTTATCTGTGGAATAAGAGAAAAATAATTCGGGCTTGATTATACTTTTGAAACTGAACTCATACCATGTAACCTACAAGAACTTAGGTCGTCCTAACGGTATGTGTACAATTTTCATAGGGTTTATCTACAGTGTTCACAATACCAATGATAAAAAGTTGCAATAGCCTGTTGAGAATGCACACACAGACTGTTAAAAAAAAGATATAATAAAACAAGTTAGTTTTAAATATTAAACTGTCAAAAGGCAGCTTTCCACTTCTATTTCACTCACTGTGTTTCTTGATTACGCAGCAAACTAATCAGTCAACAGAGAAACCGGGATGGAATATTAAATATAACATTATAACGCATATTTCAACAGCCTTTGAAAAAAAATATAATAATTCTTTTTCGATCAGCTTAATAACATACAAAGGTTCTTCAGTGCATACTTTGTGAGTGTAATATTGGGGTTTAAAATTTGAATAATGTTCATTAAACTATATGCTACTGCAAACAGTACAATTAATGTTTTGCTTGTTTTTCACTAAATTGCGTGCTACTTCAGTGGATACTTCTTATAATTGGAAACAGCACGACTATGGCTGTTGTTGCTGTAGCTAACATTCTTCTAGAATAGAATGATTGCACTTGACTTTCTACGATTTCATACCTTCTTCTCATGAACCTTTCCTGGTAGTAACACCGTAACCTCCTCTTTCATTGTCAACTGATGAAGATTTTGTCACTCTCTGTGTTTTTTGTTTGTTTTCAGGATATTGGATGTTTCAACATCAAACTTGTATATGTTAGAGCATTCGTTGTTTTTGCATTGTACACATTTCGATCTTTGAATACACTGGGGCACGTGTGGCCGAGAGGCCAAGTGATCTAACGTGCTAACCGGTACTGATCAGTGTCGTCTCACCTCTGTCTGTGTAGGTTCGAGTCTCGGGTTAGGCCAATATGGGTACTTGAGAAAGCTTGCAAGTAGCTTCTTGTGGGTCGATGGTTCTTTCCGGGGTTTTCCCGGGTTCTTTCTACACCATTTATACTGACCGCCATGAATATACTATCTTGTACTGAAAAATGGCGTTAACCACTACAACAATACAACACTGTCCATTCTTAGATACCCTACTCGTATGTCATATGACTCGTATGTCTAATATAATGAGTGTGCAACAAACGGATTGCGGAAAGTACAAAAGTGACTAAGGGGTGAAACTTAGTCACAGTGATTTAGTTTGAAATGACTTTCTTGTTTTAATTCTCAGATGCATCTTCAATTTTCACTAGAGTACGTTAAATAGGGTCCTTAGGTTGCGGACATAAGGAACGTATCAACGCTTGTACTTACAAAGGAGTGGGCAATTTTGAGATGTCCATGACCAAGGCTCAGTAGTATAGACCAATGGGATTTCTAGACCACTGTTATCACTACGTGATAAAAGAGTGGCCAAAAAATGTTCCCATGAATCTATACTACTGGGGTGTGAGGGTTTTGGACAACCCCCTGGCTCGTTTTACTTGGCTCTTTTATTTCCCTTGGCTCAGTGTAGCAAAGATGTGCTTTTTGTAATATAATGCCTCTTCGGTGTTATCCTTGGAGTGTAGATAATTTGGGACTGAGTGAGGAGAGCAATGATACAGGGTTTGAATTAATTGAAGAAGAGTCCCAAGAAGGAGTTGATAGTGTACGCGAATAAAAATTAGAGTTATGTGCCTGAAATGATCTATTGTGAAGAGAATAAAGACAAGGAGGAGTAGGTGAAGCGTAGACACAGTCATCAGCGTCCAGTGCAGCAATACAATCAGCAGTATTACATAAAAAGTTGAAGCGTTTTCATTTTTCTGAGTCTCAGCGAAATTAGTTTTATTACTGGTTGAATAAGGTGACTCGATTTCAGTTGGTAGATCTTGCGAAATTCATAAAATTTGAGTATCTGTTTAAACTATCTTTGTAAGACAGTCTCCGGGGTGAACTTGATGGAGGAGTATAACAAAATCATTTTGGAGGCGCTATCTTTGTCAGGGAAGCTGTGGGAAACCACGAGTTGAGTTGTTCATGGTGGACGAACTATTTGACGATCGATTTTCCTCAGGTAGATATTACTTTTTGAACTCTGAAGACCTCCTGGCTTGTTTTTTGTTTTGTAATTCATGCTCGTAAAAGGACCCTTGGATGGGTTCTCCTGAAGAATCTTAGAGTGTGTAGGTGACTGGAATGGTGTTTTGAACGGTATTGACCACTGCGACTTCTTTTGTTATAAAATCCACTTCCATGATCTACCCAGAGTTTATGAGGCTTTTGTGTACCTATGAGGCTATTCAGCGCCTCCAAGATAGAAGTTCCTGTTTTGTTTTCGAGATGAATGACCCAGGCATATTTACTAAAGACATCGATGATGGTCATGATATAATAGAAACGATCGATGTAAGCGCTATAATCTGTCATATCGACGAGATCTGTTGACCATATCTCGTCTACGTCTGCGGCGATGACTCTAACGTTGTGGAAAATCCTTGCGTGCGAGTTTATACAGTTCGTTTGCGAGATCTTCTGATATCCTGCGTACGCCAATTCCCAGCTTTTGTTTAGTCCCAATGATGCCACACACGATAGCTTGTTCAACACGTTCTCTGAAATTGTTAGGCTTGAGTTCTTTTAAGTCCAACGGGATGATATCGGTAACAGATATTGTGATGACTCGTAATGGAATAGACATCGTTGAAGGGCTCCTGACCTGGCAGCGGCTGATCGTGTTAATCCATTTGTTGTTCTAATGGATTTCATGGCCCTGTATATTTATGTCTTTGTAACAATCGTCCGCCACGAGGCCTGGGAAGTTTTCAGATGAAAGCATGGGGAACCGTGACGCCCGCGAGAATTTGTCAATGTCCACATCCTTTACGTTCTTCCACGCATAGGTTTCTTTCCCTGTGAAGGTCTTCGCAGATCGTATCGCGCTCGCAGTATCTGCAATGATGCACGTGGTTTACAAAACCATGACACTAAGCTGTACTGGCGACGATGTGTGCTTTTTTTTAGACCTACCCACAGCACACTTCGGTTTGATCATGCAGGGATGATGATTGGTGACCACATTGACGGGGTCGACACTATCCGTTTTGGTCTTACACTTGAGACACCACGAGTTCATGGTGGTTGTTATATGAGAAGTGGATGTTATTTTGGAAGTGATCACACAGTCTCGACTCAATTTTCCTTTGTGCCTGCCCTGGATGTAGTCAACACAGTGCCATCCACAGGTGCTATCGTCGACGTTTTGAAGTTGTAACGATTTAGACACCATTCCTTGATGAACTGTATGGAGATATCGCACGACTTCACCGGGAGGAGGTAACTCCCAAAAATGGAAATACTCTACATTGTCTGAATGAGGATGGTTGACGATGGCGACCCAGTGCGTGCCTTGTCCATCGTAATAATTTTGCAGGTTTATGACACAGCTCTCGTAGGATGTGATATATTAAGGAAGTTGGTCTTTAGAAAAGACACCTCGGAAATGTGGAACGCTGGATCCTAAGATATTATCTAGATCGAAGTTGAATAACACCCTTTTTCTCATGCCTTTGCAGTCAAGTCCCTTGTGTCTTGTGGTTCTTGTCAGCTGGAGTCCTTTTTCGAGGCCAAGCAATCCTGGCAGTAATGATCCAGTGATTCCTCCTAACAAAGCAAAGGTAGGTCCTCCTTGTTTGGACAGTTGAGACAGACAAGTTAAGAAGGATGTCTTTCCAATCTGTCTTATGTTTATCGATAGAAGTCGCTTGACGATTAGTCAGCATGATCCGATCTGGTTCCATGAGTTCCGATTCTTTTAAGTCGGATGGAGGCAGGTCTTTTGTTTGTGGCTGCCACAGCGATACTTTGTTCTGCTGTGGGGACACTGTGACTTCGAATGCAGGACATAACGTTATATGAATTGCTATTATTTTGTTCGTTTTCTGGTGGCTCTCTTCTGTCCTCTTCCATAAACTCTGTTTTTGGAAACTTTGTTCCCATGGCCCATGACTGCTTTTCTAGCAACCGCGGTGATAGTTCCTGTGGCTGCAGCCGGTCCTAGCAGGGGAGTCTTTGGGACGTTCGGAATGTTTGGACACATCAAAGTGGAAGATTGGATATAAGTTAGCGAGATCTGCGTGCCCTTAACAATGTCTTGATATTTCTGAATGGCTTCCATCAGCGTCATGTAAGGGCGAGAATAATTTCGAATAGCGACGGCACAGCTGAATTCGAGCTTTCGCTCTGGGTATTGTCTGGAGTTGATGCGGACGTGAATGAGAGATGAACCGACTTTGTTTTGAGTTTGATCTGCGCGCTCCGTTGCCATCTTAAACGCAAGAAAGACGTGTCCAGAAAGTTTGCTGCCTGGATTTGTGACTACTTTCAATGACGGGGTGGCATAAGCCCCGAGAAACTGCTAAATGTAAATACGGTGTTATTCGAAGTAAATTTTCTGGGTGAATCTGGCTAACATTGATTCCAGTTCGAGTATGTTTATGGTGGAAGGAGTGATTTTGGTCATTCACAGCGACAACCACGTCACGATAAATTGTCCATCGGCAGGAGCTGCGAGTCTGTACACGTATTGAGCCGGTGAGTCTCTTTACAGCACCAGCATGTATTTGACGCATCTGAAGAGAGTACGGATATCTCGACATACCCCAAAAATACTGCTGAGAGGAAGCAACATGCAGATATCGTGGATATTGTCTGTCAGAGCACGTCGAGCGGTTAATTCCACGTTGTAGGTGGCCACTCGCGCAGAAAGCAAAATTGGTTCTATAAAGGGTTTCAGTCACATTAACTCCATCCACTACAGAGGCTGCAGTAAGCACATCCGGATTTGCAGGAAATTATTTACTCATCGACGCTCCCTTGCTCGTATTTTTGAACCACCACAAGTTATCAGCACACGATCGCATGCAGTCATCGCTGCACACGATCAAATTCAGGATGGTACTGGTTTGAGGTTAGCAGGCCTTGATTTCTTCTACGGTCTGATTGTTCAGTTGGTATTGAGCCAACTTGAATAACAATCTTCTGTTATTTTGAAGCTTGATCTGCGTATTGGCTAGATAGCCAGCTGGTTTGATTGGCGTTAGTTTGTCTTTTCCTTCGGACTTCCAGAAAGGCCTTATGGGGAAGCAGGTCAATATCTTCGTCACGTGTTTCTATTTTTCGATGTGTGCTCGCTTTGAGATTGGTGATGTTGGTGTCCTGATATTCCACGTATTTGTACACCGAGGTGGAATCATCTACGAGAGAATCATCGTTGAGACGAAGATAATCTTGAATACATGATACTATGCTATATTACTGTTATAAAAATTAGCTTAGTCATACCTGGGCATGATGACATACACCGAGGGTGTACTTTGTACACATACTTTTCAATCCTGGTCCTGACAAAAATTTCAGATCGATCGCTGTCGACCCTGGTCGTTTTTTAAGAGCCTGTTTAGTCTCCCTGGACAGATCTGCGAGCATCAAATACTGCGGTCGGTGACTGAATGGTCATCGTTGATGAATGAAGCATGCTTTTGCTGGCTTTTATGTCCGACCACTGTTATCGCAGCAGAGGCTTTTGTATGCCTTGAGAGCAATGAGTGCCGCTTTGGTGGAAATCCCTGGAAGGATATGAATCAAACGTGTAAACAATATGACTCATTATTTTTGGCATAATATACCGACGCTTTTTTGACTCGAGTTATCTCTAATCATGTTGATTCATTTGGCACGAAGACTGAGGCTTCCAAGGGAAACATGGGTTTGGCTCCTGATGTATAGGGCTGTTTTCTCAAAAACTCGTTGAACTCCATTGGCCTACCAAGCAGATTTTTAAGATATGGTTTATCGGCCTCGTCCTGACGTTCAATCCACGGCCCATGCAGCTGGTTGATGTGACTGAACAAGTTACGTGCATCAAGCGCATTAAAGTAATTGTCCTCTGTGGAGGATCCCAGAGCTGCATAGTTGGTGATTTCTGGAATCGTGTGGTACACGAAATGTTCCAGCCATTCGTTACTGAGTGGTTCTGGTTTTCGATGATCAACATCAAGCATCAGCCTGCGCACGGCTTTCTTAACATTCAAGGACTCAGGTTTTCTGGTGATTTCCATGTCGGAGAATTCCTTTGAAAGTTTTCTTTTTCCTGTTGTATCCTATATTTCTCTTTTTTGAGCGATTCGAGGCTAGCTTTGGTGACTTCCGTTTCCTTTCCATCTTCTTCAGAGAGGCGGCTGTTTCCTTTTCTTTTCGCCTCAATTTTTTAAAATTGGGCCTGAATAGCTCTACTTTTGGTTTGACTTCCGATCGTCTCATAATCTTGGAAAAATCGACTTCGGGAGCGGGTGGCATGAACTCCTCTAGCAGTCGTTGTTGTTGATGATGAGTCGATTTGAGCATATTCAGAAACTGATCTTGTTTGATATCGTATATAGTTTTGGACTCGTTGAGTTTAGTTAGAATAGGTTTGAACAACTCTTCAACAACATTGCACTGAAAGGATTGTTGGCCTATTTTGTCTTGGAGAACGTGCTGACGTAAAGGCGCTCGTTGATCCATAAACATCTTCAGGACTTCTCTGGAGTTCTACGCTTGATGAGAGCATAATGCTGTGCGCAGTACTCTCTTGTGCAAGACCTATTGCACTTTTCCGTACTACCCTGAGGTAACCACGCACACTTCTGTGTTCCACGCAGCGGCATTGTGCTATATAATAGATCATTTTTTTGCAGTGCAATTAATGAAATGACTAAATGAACAAGCAATTAACACCATGAAATGCGGGACTATATTATATAGCATCTTTATCATCGTAAGGATAGACTAAAATCTTTTCTATTGAATCTGATCCAGAAAGAGCGTTTATCCTTCGGCATGATCTTGCTTGACTACTCAGGAGCATCTTTCAATGGATGCAGGGTACTCCAATACCGTATTCAAGTTTGGATGACGCTCTGCATGATCTCATCGAACGAGTCAGAAGACACCTCAAGGCGATGCCAAGAGGTACTTCTCGTCGCAAGCTCGTCAATAAGTACAAGGCGATAGCCGGACGAGAGATCCTCACCACGCAGCAGTACAAGAAGCATCTGAGAGACAAACACAAACCACTCACGGGAGAAACCTCTCAGACTGCTAAACTTCTACAACTTCAGCATGAAATCCTAAGTCCATCTCGTCGAGCTGATATTGAGAAAACAATGCCCAAATCGATCCAGAAGCCCTTCAACGACAATGCAATAAGATTACACATCTTCCACCACCCAGACTTATTGAAAGAGCATATGGAGGTGCTGACAAGGGATTCATTTGAGATCATTCCCATATTCTTCAGCGCCGAGTGGATCAAGCACTTCTGCAGCGCAGTCAACACCTACTGTAGAGACAGAACTATTCACCCACAAGACCATCAAACTGTGAGTCGCTCTAAACGTTCATCTGGCCAAGGAACACAAGAGCATTGACATGTGGATCAGAGCCAAATCTCTCATCGTCCATCGCAGTGATGATTTCAGTCATATCGTTGATATCGCCTACTAGTTTATCCAGCACAAAGATTATCATGAGTCAGAATCAGCATGAATTAACGCTGCAATCCATTTTATCTCGTTTCATACTTTTAAATTCACACCGCTGCGGGGAAGTAAGTACGTACCACTGCCAAAGCAAATACTGGCTACTAAAACCCGTATCGATGTCAAAAACAACGATGACTGCTTCCTCGTGTGGGCTATCCTCTCCGCGTTACATCAAGCACAAGATCACGTTGATCGCATCTCCCACTACATGCCCAGTTTGGTTACTTTTAAGACCACAGGCATCATCTTTGCATCCTCGGTTAAAGACGTTCTTAAGCTGGAAGCGCTCAAAGAGGGACTCTCCCTCAACGTGTTTGGACTCGATGACAACAAAGCGGGAGATATATAGTTCGTCGTCTATCCCATGCTCATCTCCCCCACAAACTCACAACGCAGCATCAATTTACTATATTACCAAAACCATATCATGTGCATCAAAGACTTCAGCCGGTTATGTCGATATCAATATATCCAGCATACAAATCATGGTTATTTGCAGTGCTTTTCTCAATCCCAACGACTGCGGAAATACCTCTAGTCGGGATACTGTCAAGAACTATAAGTCTTTCAGATTCCATGCGAGGGAACACTACAGTTCGAACACCTCTGCAAAAAGCATGTGCACATGTTTTATATCCCCTTTAACTGCAAGGGCAAACTAGAAAAAGTAGAAGGACACTCGCAGATCCCAACCATTCTTTAACCCAGGTGGAAAATAAACTTGTCCGTTGCTCGATCAGATATAAAACCTGCTGTTCCGTCAATGAACGCTTGCCTTCTCCGTATCGTCAGTATCGGGAAGAGGATTGTATCCCCTGCTTCTTTGAGCAACTAAAACAGGAATTGGAACGCATCGAGGAGATCCGAAAAAATTCAGCACCGATCATTCCACTAACCATGCACAACTGCGACAACACAATTCGGCTCAACGATGTCACATCTGCGAGAGTACTTCAAGCTGCATGATCATACAGAGACCATTGTCATATCACCGGTCACCATCAAGGAGCTGCTCGTGCCGATTGTAACCTACGCTTCAAAGATACAGACTTCCTTCCGGTGATCACACATTATCTATGAGGATACGATGGACATTTCCACGTGGCAGTGCTCAATCATCTTAGCATCAAACTGATTATTGTAGAAGTGGGAACTCAGATCAAATGCATCCTCAACAAATTTGAAAAGAATATGTCAGTGACTATCAGACCTTTCCCACTCATCGATTCGTTTCAGTTCATGTCGACATCACTGGAAGAACTCGCCAAACACTGCCCAGAGTTCACCCATCTTGAAGAGGTATTTGGTGATCAAGTCGACCTTCTCAGGCAAAAAAGAGTTTATCCCTACGAATACATCGATTCCTCCTCACGCTTCGACCACACCAAAAAGACTGTTATTCTCATTTACACCTGACAGGAATCACCGATGATGAATATCAGCACGCGAACAAGATATGGAACTAATTCGGCTGTAAAACCCTGTGTGATTATCACGTTTGTCTGAAAATGGATGTGCTCCTACTCGCAGATGTCTTTGAAAAACGCAGAAGCACATGCTTAAGCCACTACCAACTCAATCCCCTCTACAATGTTTCCTGACCTAGATATCTTGGGACGCCATGCTTAAACAAACCGATGTGACCTTAGAACTCTTCACCGATCCAGGCATGTTAATGTTCACTGAACGAATCGTACGAGGAGGTATCTCCGTCATCAGCAAAAGCCTGCCATGGCCAACCACAAATAATGTAACACTACGACCCAACAAACCTCCCGTGTACATCCTCTACCTCCACGATAACAATGCTATGGTTGGGCCATGTCATACCCCCTTCATGGCAGATATTTTCACTGGATTAGCGAAGAAAAATGTCGCCAAGAAAAGCAGGCAGGATATCTCGACGGCTGGTGCTATTTTACAGAAGTCTCTCTCAGCTATTCGTCCCATATCCAAGACGCTCATCACGATTATCCTTTCTGCGCTGAACAAAGTCTTGTCGACAACTTGATGCTCTCTCATGAACAGCTGAAACATAAGAAGCAGTTTGGACTCGGAGTTGCATCGGTGAAAAATTCATATCAAATGTCAACCACATAACTTACTACAAAATGCATTATAGGCTGCTCCAACAAGCTCTTCAGCACGGACTTGTTCTCGAAAAGGTTCACCGAGTACTCAAGTTTGTCAACAATCTCCGTGGATGAAACCCTGCATCTATCTCAATACAGAACAATGTGCCAAAGCCACGATGGACTTCGTTAAATTGTTCTTACAACTCATGAACAATAGCGTCTTCGAGAATACCATGTAAAACATCAGACATCGCAAGAAATTCGTAATTATCAATAACCCACGTCTACGAAATAAGCTCGTGGCCAACGATACCTTTGTCATCATGAAAATCTTTGATGAAGAACTCGTCGCCATCGAATCCAGAATTAAAAAGAATAATCTCTTGCTGGACCAGCTTATCTACGTTGGAGCAACCGTTTTTGATCTATCCAAAATGTTCATGCTCGAGTTTCACCACGACTTCGTCAAGCATAAGTATGGTAATAAAGCCACACTACTCATGACCGATACCGACTAGCTCGTCTACGAAATTCACGCTGACGATGTCTACACAGACATATATCAACATCGTGAACTCTTCGACCTCAGCTATTAACCACGGGAGCATCCCGTCCATTGCGATGACAATAAAAAGGTCCTGGGAAAGTTCAAAGATGAAATTCATGGCATACCCATCACGGAATTCATAGGACTTCGATCCAAAATGTACTGCATAATTGATGACGATCACATCCTCATGAAAACAGCAAAAGGAGTATAAAAAACCGTCACTGCCAACGTAGCCACCCACCAGCATTGCATACAAGCACTGCATTGACATCTCCAGTACTACTCCATGAGAACTTTCTGTTTAAAACGACATCAGCTGTCTACAACACCCATAAACAAGAGTATGCCCCTTTGATGATAAACTATACTCTGCCAAAGGCACTAACACCCTTGCTCATGGACACAAAACATACCAGTGTAAGCCAAGAAAAATAGAGCCAAGGGAAAAAAATCCAAGAAAAAACAGAACCAAGGGTGACCCAGAACCCCTACATCCCAGTAGTATAGCTTCATTTAGACTTTTTCTGTCCACCCTTTTATCACGTAGTGATAAAAGTGGTCCAGAACCTCGTTGTTCTATACTACTAGGCTCGCAAAAGCTGAACATTAGTTAACTCGTTTCATAAATTCAGTATTAAATCATTACCATATGAGATCCTCTATATATTTACATTTTTGAAGGTTTGTTTGCTTTTGATTGATAGCGAGTATTATGCTAAGTGTCGTTCAACCCAAATACATACATATATACCTACCTACCTACCTACCTACCTACATACATACATACATACATACATACATACATACATACATACATACATACATAAATGATACGGATATAGGAGGTGTGTGTGTGTGTGTGTGTGTGTGTGTGTGAGCGCGCGTGTGTGTGTGTGATTTGGATTTTCAACGTAGCTTTAACATTTTCAGTCATATCCCAACGATATCTGCAGCGCGGCAGGTTATAGTGATGTCTAGCACTGGGACATCATGTCGCACACATGTAGCATTATCTCCAAACCAATCACATTGTCTTGACACTAGACCTGCCAGTCCTAAAACTGACCTTTTAATGAGCGCCAAGCGAGGCAACTTTTAGTACCATTTATAAAAGTTTTTGGCATGACTCAGCCAGGGTTCAAACGCTCTAACCACAAGGAATCTGGAGTGGTCCAGATATAGGAGGTAATATGGTATTTATTATGTACATTTTGAAATGTGAATAATCCGCAAATTGGGATTATGACTCAGGGTTTTCCGAGATATACACTGGAGAACGAAGGATGAATGTGTTTATCAGTACCTTTAAAATCTATAAGAAAACAAACTATTTGAAATATAAATTTCTGGTGAGATGACTCGATTGCAAACTATTTACATTGAATCATTTTGAATTTCATAATGCGTGTGGTACCCTAAAAATTCTAGATATAAGATAACACCTTTGTTCTAACACTTGGATTCTAAATAGACACTATCTTAACTTTCAGATAAAAATCAAACTATTTGTTGTTCAAAACAGTATGCCAACGGATCCGAGTAGCTCGCACAATACAAAGTATTTTTTAAAAAGATAACCTGCTACCAATCTTTTGTTTTTATATACTAGATAATTCTTAGCAATAAACATCTATTCAATTTACTTAACTCCGAATATTTGCTGTCGCTATAGGTTTCGTGCGTTGAAGATAACTAGAAACTTTAGCTTCTAAATAATCTATATATTCATCACTTAAAAGAATTTTGTTCCTAACAATTGCGCTAGTCTTTCTGACATTAAACAGTTTTCTGTGACGCAATATATAAAATAAATATAAAATTAATGTTAACAATCCATGTGTTTTAGCTCACTATACGCTGTTTTGGTTTAGAACGACGAATTATAGTTGAATGCTTGCAGCGAAACGTAAAGATCTTTGAAAGTCGTTCTGATATATAGCATGTAGATACGACATTTAAAACAATGTATATTTATTTTTAGATGGATTTTGCTCGATCTCATTGCACGGTACGGTAGACCAGCTCTTTCTTTAGTGACCACATCATCCCACTATGTACTGCTTGCTTTCCACGCAACATGAATCTGAGAGACATGTTACAGAGACAGTTAGATGACTATTGCTATTGCGGAAGGTCAACCCATATATACCTTTGATATACCGATACTGTTGGTATATCAAATTGTAATCCGCCCGTGGCGCATTAATATTGTTTCAACAGCAGGCTATCGCTTCAAAACTCTCTAGATCTGTGATGAATTTTCATTAACGCCATCAAGAAAATAATGAGAAAAATATTAACAATCAACGCTTTCTCAGCCACCTAAGGCCAGTAAATGTATGCTTTCAGGCACATTTCGCCAATATAACTGCACCCCATTTGCCACCATGGTGACATAAACGGTATCTGCCGAGTCACTTGTTATTTATTCCTTTGTGTAATGTACCGGTTTCCTACCGTAAATACTGCCACTGCAGTCACACCACCAATGTACATCACTAGATTTTAATATGGACTATCTTACGGCAGGGACATTCATTCGGTTTTGGCCTGAATTCACTACTAGTCAATCATGGCATCGTTTGCTCCTATTAATTGGCTAATTATTTCGGGCTAAGGATATATCCATCGCGCCTAATTCCAATAATCACACAAGTAATCACACAAATCTAAGAATTCCTTAAAACTGGGCGCTATAAACAAATGCGCATACTCCAACTTTATTACAATATATGCGTTATAAGGTCATATTTCCCATCTTGTCGCCAGAATCCACAGACCTTTTTAGCATAAGGTCCCTGTTTGACCCCGTATAGCATACTGTGCTGCTAATGCCACACGTTAGGGAAGATACTATCGGCATTTATAATTACAAGGTAGGTTTAGAAAATTGGGTAAAATTAAGGGCTTGCGGGATGTTTTTTTCTCGAATAACTTTGACCAAATGATATCTGTAAAACTCGAGTAAAACCACACCCAATAATACCATGGTGTACTGATGGGACAAAATGGGTACCAAAATAATCACGATGAAAGATAGAATTCTAAATTTGAAAATAAACATAAAAGAGACAGAACCATTTGAATCCTAACCATCTTTTTTAGCACAAGATAGTTACAACATAAATTTAATTTATTTCTCTTAGACCATTTACGTTGAACCAAACTATTTTGGCAGGCAGCAATTGTAGTTGCCACATACGGCTGAATTGTACCAGTCAACATATTCATGGCTGAAGCAGGACTGGCGACACCATCCACGATTGTTGGCACAGGAATGGCTGTCTGAAGCTATAAATATGGGTTAAGGAGGGAGAATAATTGCAAGAGATCTTAGTGTCCTTATCCGGATTATATATTTTATCTAATACACAGATGGAAACCAACTTTATCTATAACAAATACAGTTCCGTTACTTTAACTTTCAAATCATCACATTTACACACACACACCGGTTGCTACGGGTGTCAGAGTGGTTTAAGGGGCTTGGCTTTTGCATATCACTAACATCTCACCCTTCTATACACGGGTTCGAACCATGCCAACGTGGTTATGTGAGAAAGTTTGCTGTGAATCGGTGTTTATTTTTACCAAAGTTAAGATACCTTTTGAAAAGAGAACCAGCATTTGAACTCCCTTACTGTAAGTCACACAGGAGACCTGCATAGAGAGTGATAAGCCTCCACTACGCATCGTGAAGATTTTAAAATTCCCATCTTAAAGAATGTAAATTTTCCACTGCAATCAACATTTCTTTATTTGGTAGACCTCTTCGTGATGATAGAAACTTGTAAACAAAGAATGATATTATCGTTGTAAAGATTATGCTTTTATTTACAAAGGTCTAGACTATATTTCTTTACGAATGCTTTCAATGTTCCCTGCCTGAAGATAGTTCCAATGGTTTATATCCAACGAAAACGTAGTAAATACAATAGTAGTTGGTACACTAGGGAAATTACTTATTTAATATCTTCCTGAATTTATTACCAAGCGCTCATGTTTCTGTATAAATTTATTATTGAAATAGACAGCTAAGATTGCTCACACAATTTTATGCGGTGTGAGAACTTTTTAACGGATTTACCAATTCTGAAGTATATCAATTATGAAGACAAACTAGGTGGGGAATTATATACATTTCCGAGTGGCCTTATTATGGTATGTTCGGGATTTGTATTTTATCAACCTTGTGTTGTACATGAGTGAGAGAGTTGGATAAATTTACATAAAATATAGCTATAGTAAATTAAGCGTATAAAGTGGGTCACAGTCACAAACTTTGCATGTTTAACTAGTACTCGTAGTACTCCTTGGGATGTATGCAAGTAGTCCATTTCAGGACAGTCCTAGCAATGGTACTTGAGGAACTGACCTTGTAATTAACATTAGTTAACGCTAATAACGTAGACAACGATAACGACAAAAAAGCACTAGAGCAATCTTGATAACACCAACTCGCAAAGCCGCTCGTTTTACACTTATCGCCTAAAGGACTGACCCTATACATTTCTCGAGGTGGGGGTGGATTTGTTTCAAGCCGGGATCTATTATTCTTTTTTATTCTTTTATCTTGAAACAAGGTATTTTTTTAGACTAATAGAATAAATATATTAGGAGCATTTTTTCTATAAATCACGGGAAGAATATTTCTTCAAGCTATTTGAATCCCATAATTTTTCCCCACAAATTTCCAACACACCCATACCCCGGAATCCGTCATCTGTCTTCCTGCTATTACGGCATATTTGAAGATTTTTTTAAAAGTTTTACTTTGTAGTTTCAGTTATAGGCTAACCATGGATTTAAGAGACATGTTATATGCACATTTAAAAGCCCGTCAAACAAATATCAGAAAAGGTCACTTTATTTAAAATTTAAGTATATTTGACACTTTGACATCAGTTATTTTACCCCATTTGCACACGGCTACCCTTTGAATATGTTTGTAATCACCATAACTGAAATTCCAGAGAACAGATGTTAGGACATATTAGATTTAGACGCAGATACCACAAAAACATTGTACTGTAGCATTCATACTGCAATAAATACTACTATATACAGTAATTATATTACTGACCAGCAATTTAATTTTCTGGCGCACGGGGTTTACTTTTATATATTCTCAAAAAGCTGGAAAATGTTTTATTCTAATTGATGACAAAATAACACCATATTGCGTGTATCATATTATTTAAAAAAATTAATTAAACTAAGATAAAGGTAAATAAAATATCTCTACTCGAAAGAAATACACAGCCCACCTCCTTCAAAATTTAAACAGTCAGTAGATTATGGTAAATGAATTTGCTCCGTGCATGCTAATTCTTGTATAGGATGTCATTTAAAATTTCTAACTGAAATGGGGCGATTAAGATTACATTATAACAAACACACAGAAAAAGACATTGTACTGATATTATAGTGCTTTTCGATAATAATATAAAGTCTTGACAGTGAAGCCTACAATTTACTGACTTCTTGTTGTTGGCTTGACTTCGCTTGCTAAGATTTAGGAAGGGGGATGTCCATGTCTATTGCACACGCGCTGGTGACTGACTAACCCAATAGGTGACAGGCACGTCCGTCCACAGAGGCTGCAGGGAAAAGTCCGGGTTGTGATGGGTGCTGACGATGGTTCCCGTTTTCTTCTCCTCCACTGTTTTTTCTCCAAGATTGCCCGTCTGTTGTGTTCAAAAGTGGCAGTGGCCTGGTGAATTGTACGTCGCCAGCTTTTACGGTCAGCAGCTTGTGATGTCCATTGGCTGTGAGCCATGCCACAGGTGGTGAGGGTCTTTTTCAAGGAGTCTTTATATCTCTTTGGAGGTGCTCCTCTATCACGATGGCCAGTGGACATCTCACCATACAGTGCGATCTTTGGCAGGCGGTGAACCTCCATCCTGGACACGTGCACTACCCAGCGTTGCTGTATCTTCATGAGCGTGGCCTCAACGCCGGTGATCCCTGTTTGTTTGAGGACTTAAGTGTTGGTGACGAAGTCACTCTAGTGGATGTTGAGGATGGTGCGGGGTCAGCGCTGTAAGTGACCCAGGATTTGGCGCCATATAGGAGGGTGGTCAGTACGACAGCTCTGTAGACGCTGATCTTTGTATCTCTCTTGAGACTGGCGTTGTACCGCACTCGTTTAAAGACTACTATTTACTGACTACACGAATGCTATACCAGGCAGGTAAACTTCGAACGGTGTGCCAATATCCTAGCAAAAGATATTTACCCTTGAGGGTCAGTAAACATGAAACATATTGACTCAACAATAGAGAACATATTTAGTGGTCTTAGGAAATTAAGTAAAATATCTGAGAAAAGAAAAAACTGATCTCCGGAAAATCTATAGATAATTCTCGGTCTTACCTGGAAATATATGCACTTAATACATTAAAACACGCTATTAAATTACTAAAAGCATTTTTTCTCCAAAATTTGGATTTGGTCCGAATATTTTTCAATGCATCATATTCGGCCACCGTGTTGGCAATCGTGACACGTCTCAAATAAGTAGGATAAGGTTCATAAATATATTTATAATATTCAACATTAACCTGTGAGAAATTTAAATATTTGGCGATTAAACATAGAATTATTTAGCACTTGTAAAGGATTTTAATACCATCAAATTCATAACAAGGACTTTCGTACATTCCTTTTTGACGGGAACTACCGATGTATGGGTACAGCGCAAATGTACCGCGATACGTACCACCGGGGAAAAAACCTACCTTAGCAAACCGTTATATCGCTAATACCGTGCTTCTCTACATAGATTAGCTCTAACTCTTTTCAAAAACTATTTTTGATCTCATGATATGAAAGGATACACGCTCTTTGAACTCCATAATTAATTAGGAGACTCAAACCGTATGTGGCCAGAAGAAATGCATAGACCTGTGGACTGACGATGGCAAACATGTATACAGGTGGAAAGGCTATCTGGCGCACCTGATGCACTTCCCTCTTCTTTCTAGCTGCCATAATGCAGGGTGGCAATAACAAGAGTACGAGGAAAAACAGGCAAAAATGGTTCTTCTGGTTCATGATTTAGATTTGCAACAAACCTGAAATACAAGTATTGAGCAGAGAAATATAATTATGTATTAGACGACATGTCTAAGCTCTCATAAATACATAATGCTTTTCCGAAATAATAATATAAAAAAAAAAAAACATTACGGCTGTAAATTACACGTATCGGCCGTTATAATTCGCAGGGTCGTTCTTAACTACTATCCAGCCTCTAATTATCTGATATTCAACGCTTGGTAAGCACTAAGCTATCTACCCTCCAATACGCCATGTATACTATCCAACAAGTGTTATGTACTGACCAATGCTTGTTCATCTACATTCCAATATTCCAAATTTACTCTTCAGCACGCCGTGAGTAGTGGCCATAATCGCACACTTTCCCTCTAAATTGTGCCCTGACCAGTACTCCGTATATACTATTCAACACGCCTTTCCATTTCAACGAACAAATGGAAGAAGGGACGTCAGTAGAAGTACGGTTGGAAGGGACGTAAATAGAAGTACGGTTATACAATGTGATTATTTACAACTCACAGGGATTAAGTATTTATCTATACGTTGAGTTTGGAATCTTGTAAAGAGGAATTACGGTTAAGGTAACGTTTTATGTCATTGGCGATTATTCCAAGGACAAGGTATACGATTTTCATCAAGTGAATTAAAAAAATTATTCGATTTTTCAAATATAATTGAATTTTGAAGCTCAAGGTCAGAGTCTCGTTTATTTCCATCACAAGAAATGAAAATAAAGTCAATAAAGTAATTTGAAAACGTGACTGGGTTGAGCAAATCTTATAGACCGACGTCCTGGACTAATCGTTTTTGAAGTCGGGCAAGTAAAATTTTCCAAGTCACTAGTCCGGGACAAGTGCTTTTTTAAAAGGTCGGACTAATCCTTTCTTTCGTGCTTTAATCACTATATCTTTATTTGGCCAATCATGCCCTCAGGGGGTACTGAATACTTGATTCTACCCCTCTTCGTGTATAAATTTACCCCCTGTTACAGCTTGACTGAATATTGGGCTAAGCGACCAAATTATCGGGAAATCAAAGCACGTAAAAAAAATATAAAAAAGCCAGTATGATCAATTAACAGTGTTGTAAGCGGTTTTGTTGCAATAAGTTTACTCAGTCTAGATCATAATGAGCGGCTCACTATGATCTTGATCCAGCGAGTCAGTGGAATTAAATTAATGAAAGGTACTTTACCGACATCAGTGTTGGTTTCCTTTATGAACTGATTAAATGACAGTAATGATTCTTTAATTTATAATTGATTATACAGATGATTAATTTTCACGTGCGATATTGTGTTTGAAGCGAAACAATTACGCTAATTAATGAGCTGTTTCAGTTCGTATTTAAAAGAGAAAATTGATGTTAGGATCACTTTCGAAGTAGTTGTCAAGCAACCTGATAGTTACTCTGTGGATAAAATGAGTTTGCTAACTTATTTTCACAAGGAAGGTAATAATGGCGATTCGGAGAAGGTAAATTTGTTTGAAAATCGAGGGATAAAACGTAAGACGAATATCGAGTGTGCGGTAGCTATTTGTCCAAAGATATATAAGCAGCAATCCGTGATGGAAAAAATGTCAAATATGACACTACTAAGAGACAGAAAAATTTTCAGCCGCATTGGGTTGATTGTCATCCCTGGCTTGAATACATTGACACGGAAGGAAATATGTTTTGCATTTACTGCAAGCAATATCCAAAACTGGCACACTCTTTGTAAATACTCCACCTAGCCTCAGTCAATTATGCAAACTATTAGAAATCATGTTTATAATAAGCCCATCCACTGCTGAGTGTGAACGAGGATTTAGTTCAATGAACTTAATCAGGACTTCTTTAAGGAATTCCTTAAACCAAGAGAGTTCACAAATGTTAATGAGCATTTCTGCAAATGGACCAGAGCTTGAGGACTTTAACCCAGACACAGCTGTCAACTACTGGCTTAGTGCTGGTGCATGTGGCAGACATATACATGGACATATTTTCAAATCCTTCAGCTAAAACATATATACATTAACCTGAAGTAGCCAAATGTATAACAACCAATGTTTCTGAAAAATTAAATTCTTTTAATAAATAATTATTTTGTATGTTATTTCGTTTTTTTTTTTCTTCTTCTATGGATTAAGTATATACGTCTCATGAAATCTCTGCAAGTGATTACCATTTTGGGAGCCGTGACAAGCAAGGTGGGACTAGTGAAGAGTACGGTGGGACTAGTGAAATTTTTGAAACCACTTGTCCTAAACTAGTGGTTTAATAAAAAATTTCCTCAGCCCAGCGTGTAACAAAAATAACCTATAAATGAATCTGTCAAAGACTGTTAACTCAATAACAAGGACAATCAACTTAGTCCAGTTATACAATCACGAAATATAGAATGAACAGAGCAGCATTTTCTATGTATGACTACAAGAGCGTGCTTGATAACACTGTATTTACATTACCTGAAGGACACACAATATATCAATGATCAAAAAGATAATAATGTGTCATTAGGCGTTTGCTTGATTTGCTTTTTTGTGAGAGTATCTACAGTTTGTACTTTTTATTTAGTCGGGAATAACTCTTATTATTTTAAAGCAATTTTATCATTTTTTTTCTTTCTGTGCTGATGAAAACAACCGAAACTTGCGTTCTTTCCAAGCTCTTGAGAGCAGTGTTTCATACTGAGACAGATATTTCAAAACGTCTGATACAGAAAGCTAGTTTAGTTAGGCTAGTTGTTTTCTTTTGTAATCGTCAAGTCATCAAGCATATACAAATTAGGTAAAGTAGTTGTACCTTGCTGTACAGCAAAGAGTAACTCGAACTGCTTATATAATTTTTCATCGGAATCTGTCTTGACGTCATCTTCGAGCAATCACTTTACATTTTAAGTCTTGTTTATCAGATAAGCTGGCCTGTCAACAACGTATTTGTCACAGTGGTTTCTCAGATATATCTGGATGAAATAATCCGAAGAGAAGTTTTCTTCCTGCAAGCGATACGATGGCATATATTGGTTCATGATGCTGCCATGCTGCTCTGCATATAGCGTGCTACTAATCCATCGTTTAAAGCTGTTTTCGCATAACTGAGATATTAAATTGAGTTGTATTTCTTGGTCGATCAAAACTACGTCACATATGAGTAATACATTTTTAACAGGTGGGGGGGGGTAGTGTGGCATGTAAAAGATCTACAGTAATCGTTGGGACACTTTAATATTTTTTCTCAAGTGTAATTGTGTTCGTTTCCGTTGTGATGTTCCTAGTGCTGATGTTTCAGAACAGACCCTACTTGTGTGCAAAAAGTACGAAAATCACAGAAGAGTGGTCCAGTCGTTCCGGAGTTGATGTAACATTGCATGGCGGCGTGAAGTCTGATGGTCGCAAAAGTTTCGTTTCGAGTCTGTTCCGTAGATCATAATTATGCGGAGTGACACCTTTACTCATGATATTCTCCACTAATCTTTTATTTATTCTCCACCAACTTTTATTAGAAGAATTATCTCATACACTCTTAGTAATGCTGTTTTCCATGACCAGAAGAGAGAGAGAGAGAGAGAGAGAGAGAGAGAGAGAGAGAGAGAGAGAGAGAGAGAGAAGTTTGGAATCTCTTAAAAGAGGTGTCACTCATGACTTTGTAGATAAGGCTACATCTTGGGGTATATGGCAAGCATAGGTACGGGATTACAAACCTCTCTGAGATTCCGACAGATGGTCTAATTCGTCAAACGAATCTTCTCGCTTTTTATACAAAGTTTCCAAATATGGTCATATGTCTAGTTCTTGAGTTGCGCAAGAATCTCAAAGTGAGACTTCATAGTTTCTTACAGACTAACGTCTGGGTCTATGTATGTCATTGGACAGACAATTTTGTCACATCAGGTAATTTACTCACTCAGAAGGAATTTTTGGAATTCGTTAGTTCAGCTACCTTCACAACTTACCGAGTGTAGTTTTTTTATGACTTTACCACACAAGGGAAATGTATCGTGCAAGAGAGTTTTGCTTTTCTGCTCAGAAGGGCGCAATCTCTATTAAATAGTATATAATTGTAATACCGAAATAAATTAATTTAATCTCAATATCCTTTAGTAAAAAATTACTTCCAATATAATTTAATGAAAAATTACTTTTAGAAAAATTTAGAGAAAATTTCAGTCTTATTTATTTTACTAAAATTTTTTATAATCAGTATAGCTATTTCATACAGTTTAGTCAAGTTGTTTTAAATACAATTTTGGCCAGATAAAACAAATTGAGTATCCAGAAAATATTTTATACCTGATAATTTATCTTTAGAGGTGAGCATTATGTCCACAGGATGCTATTCAACCATAGGAACTTTTATTGTCAACAATTTGCAACATTTCTTCAGATGATAAAATATTTATATCAAATTGTGCCGTTTCTTTAGTTGATTTTACAACAGCCACTTCATAGATGCATGTTGCTTTAACTGTCGTAAATTGATTTACATGATCTCTGAGTTTTACCGTAAATATAACCAAATTCACGTTTGTGGATTAAAACAGGTTAAATGAGTAATGCAGTCCTTCTTAATTATTCGCTGTTTTAACGATCTTTGTATTAGTTGGAATTAGACTTAATGATGCTCAGCTTGATGTTATCATCATCGCAATTAACCTGTAAGTAT
This sequence comes from Sinohyriopsis cumingii, assembly GCA_028554795.2. Taxonomy (NCBI): domain Eukaryota; kingdom Metazoa; phylum Mollusca; class Bivalvia; order Unionida; family Unionidae; genus Sinohyriopsis; species Sinohyriopsis cumingii. The sequence goes on from CM068828.1 coordinate 96,766,880, forward strand.
GCATCTTTTCAAAATCTTTATACTTTATCTCTGCTTTTTTGTTCTAAATCAACCACAGTCAGCAATTTGTTTCTTATTGAATGTTACTTTATATACAATTAGCACTGGCCAAACATCTATCCCAGCCTAACAAATAGACATTATGACGTATACAGATATTATTGCTTTAATATTTAAACCATGAAATGTTGATATCGCCTCTGTGTAAGGTGTTGAATTCAATCAAATGCACATTTTGTTGCACTGCTGGTGAGTTGTAAATAAATTTCAAAACAGTTTTTGTTTTATGTGCTAATATACTAGACATTTTGAAGATTATATTTAGTGTTGCCATACCCATACCAGTTCAACTCGCTAACGCATAAGAGGTAAACTGACTTTGGATTTTAGTATCTGTTAGTACGTTTATATACGGCAGTTGTGTAATAAACCGAAGACATTGAATTAGACAGATAATGCCTTGACAACAGAGTTTGTAATATGGACGGATAGAACAAGAAACTCTTCAAAATTCAAAATATAAACTATAATTTAAAATAAATGTACAGATCGCCAGGTAGATCAAAAACAGGTTTTCACATAGATTTGGTAGAAATTCTACTTTTATTCGCTGTTAAGAATCAGGAAAACGCATATAAAGAAACAAAAGCACACACAAACTTTGAGATAACTATCAATTTCATGGTAGTTCTCGGTAATGCTTCTAGCTTGCATTATCTTCACATACAGAGGCATTCGAATCAGAAAACTTACTAGCTACAAGGTAAATTTCAATAGTGAAAAATTCCGTAGAAATTGCGTTACCGTCTGCACAGCCGCACCTATGACGCATAGTACATATAATGAGTTTGTGTGATTTGGATTTGTACCGTTGCTTTAACAAGTGTTCAGTCATATCACTTCGATGTCTGCAGTGTGATTATTTATAGTGATGTCTAGCACTTGGACATCATGCAACGGACGTGTAGCATGATGTCTCACCCAGTCACATTATCCAGACGCCCGGGTGATCAGTCTTAACTTAGTCACTAACTTTTTAATGTTGTGCGTCAAGTACCATTTTTGTCAATCTTTGATATGACACGGATGGAGTTCGAACATCGACATCTCGTAACCAAGGCGGACGATTTAGCCACTTAGGCCACCGGAGCATATATATATATATATATATATATATATATATATATATATATATATATATATATATATATATTGATTGATATTAATATATAAATAAAATAAGTATCCAGTGTCGACTTAAGTACAACTACAAATGAATGCATAAAACTGTTATACATACCCAAATTTGTATAAATGCGAATAGTAGCCTTTATCTAATGAAAGTTGAATCGGGTAGTGCAGATTCAGTGTTGATTATTCAGTCCTTCTCTGTGAAGTGAGGGTAGTAGATGTATATGGCTTTATACGTGTTATTTTCGCATAGACCACGTGTCTGTCTCCAGTATACCCAAAAATGAGTCACACTAAACGTTTTGCACGTAAACAAAAATATATAAGATGTATATTCGAGAGAAGCCGATATATTTTAGCGTAGGACTTACCAAATACAAACACACGCGATGCCTATTGTGTTCTTGTGAGGTTGTTTTAACAATCTGACTGTCAAATCATCAACCAGGACAAAAGATGTAACTTAAAAAGAACTTTTACAAAAATACCTCAAATGGGTGCGGTATCGACATAACGAAGGAACTTTACTATAAAATAGGAAACCCATTTGAAGTGTTTAACCAATTGATCTATAAAAAAAAAAAACTTGCTTTAAAGTTTTGTTTTTGAAACACTCTTGTTTATAATTTTAACAAATTGTTCCATTTAACGTTATTTCCAAACTGTTAATCAAAGAAAAGAGGAAACGAGAAGGCAACAAAAACGCGGTAAATGCTCACTGGCAGACAGCCAACAAACTAAACCTTGAATAAGATGTTAACTGGCATAATGAGATATTTTTAAGCATTAAGTTTATGTTTTCAAGTTGAAAGGAAAGCTGTGAAGTCGACACATTCATATAATTGGAAGAAAACTCGAGGAATCTATCTGACTTTGTCTGCTTTGTCGGGTATTCGCTAACTCACCATAGTGCTTGAGCATCCGCTATACAGACATGGATTTTAATGTGTACATATCCTATAGAATAGATTATCTAAACTTCTTGAAAGCCTTAAATTCTGACAACCACCACGTAGATCGTGGAGGGGGTCAGGTCCCACACCCACTCACATTCCGCATGAAATGGGTACAATTATATTCTAGACACAAAAATATATCAATGTCAAAAGTCGGGCTTATTACTTACATACATATTTTCTATAAAATGAACCTGGTCTTTACAAGCTTAAAACACTTCTATCATGTAGGCCATATATCGGGAAAGGCCCCCATCTGCTCACAATGCGCAAGCCCATGGGAAGAATCGGGGCTTCGAGGAGAAGACATCAATGTCAGCAGTTATGATGTATAGATTCGTATTAAAATGTGTATATTTCAGTCAGTATTACCAGCAAAATGTGCAGGTATGACGTCATCGAAATGAAGTGGCAGTTAATTCAGATCCTTTTCTGAATAGAAATGTCCTTGGAAAATTACTAATATAGTCTACAATCAAATTAAGGATTAATGCAGTGATAAGAGAATAGAAGAAAATGTTCAAAACAGAAACCTTTCTTTCCATAATAAATGATACAATGAGTGTTTTCTTCGAAGACGGACCCAGTATACTAAAAATAATTTTTCTCTCATGGTTCAGGTTTTTTAAATTTCTGAATGCTGGCGCTATTCAAGTTTAGAAAATCTTGACTTCCGGTTAAAATGAAATAGCGCCATCATCTAGCATGCCAAGAAAGCTTTACTTTGAGAGAACTAACAAAATACAGTTTACTCTCTCCTTCTCTTAGAATTAATATATTGATACCAAATGTTTCCTAACATGTGTACATGTTTGACTTTATTTCTCCGTGTGTATTTATATATTTGAGCGTACAATCATTTATCACACACACACGCACGCACGCACGCAAGCACACACATACACACACATACATACATACATACATAAAAGATATGGATATAGGAGATGTGTGTGTGTGTGTGTGTGTGTGTGTGTGTGAGTGTGAGTGTGTCTGTGTGTGTGATTTGGATTTTCAACGTAACTTTAACAATTTTTCAGTCATATCCCAATGATATCTGCAGCGCGGCAGTTTATAGTGATATCTAGCACTGGGACATCATGCCGCATACACGTAGCATTATCTCCAACCCAATCACATTATCTTGACACTAGACCGATCAGTCCTATAAATAACATTTAAATGAGCACCAAGCGAGGCAGCTTTTAGTACCATTTATAAAAGTCTCTGGTATGACTCGGCCAGGGTTCAAACCCGCGACCATCGGCATCTGAGGTGGACGCTCCAACCACTAAGAAACCGCAGTGGTTCGGATATAGGAGGTAATATGGTATTTATTATGTACATTTTGAAATGTGAATCATCTGCAAATTGTGATAAAGACTCAGGGTTTTCCTAGATATACACTGGAGAACGAAGGATAACTGTTTATCAGTACCTTTAAAATCTATAAGAAAACAAGCTATTTGTAATATAAATTTCTGGTGAGATGACTCGATAGCAAGCTATTTTACTTTGAATCATTTTGAATTTCATAATGCGTGTGGTACCCTTAAAATTATAGATATAAGATCACAACTTTGTTCTAACACTTGGATTCTAAATAGACACTATCTTAACTTTCAGATAAAAATCAAACTATTTGTGGTTCAAAACAGCATTCCAAAGGATCCGAGTAGCTCGCACAGTACAAAGTATTTTTAGGAAGATAACCTGTTACCAATCTTTTGTTTTTATATACTAGATAATTCTTAGCAATAAACATCTATTCAATTTATTTGACTCCGAACATTTGGTGTCGCTTTAGGTTTCGTGCGTTGAAGATAACCAGAAACTTTAGCTTCTAAATAATCTATGTATTCATCACTTAAAAGAATTTTGTTCCTAACAATTGCACTAGTCTTTCTGATATTAAACAGTTTTCTGTGGCGCAATATATAAAATAAATATAAAATTAATGTTAAACAATCCATGTGTTTTAGCTCACTATGCGCTGTTTTGGTTTAGAACGACGAATTATAGTTGAATGCATGCAGCAAAACGTAAAGATCTTTGAAAGTCGTTTTGATATATAGCATATAGATACAACATTTAAAACAATGTATGTTTATTTTTAGTTGGATTTTGTTCGATCTCATTGCACGGTACGGTAGACCAGCTCTTTGATATAGCGATACTGTTGGTATATCAAATTGTAATCCGTCCGTGGCGCATTAATATTGTTTCAGCAGCAGGCTATCGCTTCAAAATTCTCTAGATCAGTGATGAATTTTCATTAACGACATCAAGAAAAGAATGAGAAAAATATTAATAATCAACGCTTTCTCCGCCTCTTTAGGCCAGTCAATGTATGCTTTCCAGGCACACTTCGCCAATATAACTGCACCCCATTTGCCACCATGGTGACATAAACGGTATCTGCCGAGTCTCTTCTTATTTATTCTTTTGTGTAATGTACCAGTTTCCTACCGTAGATACTGCCACTGCAGTCACACCACCAATGTACACCACTAGATTTTAATATGGACTATCTTACGGCAGGGACATTCATTCGGTTTTGGCCTGAATTCACTACTAGTCAACCATGGCATCATGGAAACTCACTTATATTTCACTCCGTGACGTTTGCTTCTAGTAATTGGCTAATTATCTCGGGCTAAGGATATTTCCATTGCGCCTAATTCCAATAATCACACAAATCTAAGAATTCCTTAGAACTGGGCTATAACCAAATGCGCATACTCCAACTTTATTACAATATATGCGTTATAAGGTCATATTTCCCATCTTGTCGCCAGAATCCACAGACCTTTTTAACATTAGGTCCCTGTTTGACCCCATATATCATACTGTGCTGCTAATGCCACACGCTAGGAAAGATACTATCGGCATTTATAATTACAAGGTAGGTTTAGAAAAATGGGTAAAATTAAGGGCTTGTTCTTTTCTCGAATCACTTTGGCCAAATGATATCTGTAAAACTCGAGTAAAACCACACCCAATAATACCATGGTGTACTGATGGGACAAAATGGGTACCAAAATAATCACGATGAAAGATAGAATTCTAAATTTGAAAATAAACATAAAAGAGACAGAACCATTTGAATCCTAACCATCTTTTTTAGCACAAGATTGTTACAACATAAATTTAATTTATTTCTCTTAGACCATTTACGTTGAACCAAACTATTTTGGCCTGCAGCAATTGTAGTTGCCACATACGGCTGAATTGTACCGGTCAACATATTCATGGCTGAAGCAGGACTGGCGACACCATCCACGATTGTTGGCACAGGAATGGCTGTCTGAAGCTATAAATATGGGTTAAGGAGGGAGAATAATTGCAAGAGATCTTAGTGTCCTGATCCGGATTATATATTTTATCTAATACACAGATGGAAACCAACTTTATCTATAACAAATACAGTTCCGTTACTTTAACTTTCAAATCATCACATTTACACACACACCCCGGTTGCTACGGGTGTCAGAGTGGTTTAAGGGGCTCGGCTTTTGCATATCACTAACATCTCACCCTTCTATACACGGGTTCGAACCATGCCAACGTGGTTATGTGAGAAAGTTTGCTGTGGGTCGGTGTTTATTTTTACCAAAGTCAAGATACCTTTTGAAAAGAGAACCAGCATTTGAACCCCCTTACTGTAAGTCACACAGGAGACCTGCATAGAGAGTGATAAGCCTTCACTACGCATCGTGAAGATTTTAAAATTCCCATCTTAAAGAATGTAAATTTTCCACTGCAATCAACTTTTCTTTATTCGGTAGACCTCTTCGTGAAGATAGAAACTTGTAAACAAAGAATGATATTATCATTGTAAAGATTATGCATTTATTTACAAAGGTCTGGACTAAATTTCTTTAGGAATGCTTTCAATGTTCCCTGCCTGAAAATAGTTCCAATGGTTTATATCCAACGAAAACGTAGTAAATACAATAGTAGTTGGTACACTAGGGAAATTACTTATTTAATATCTTCCTGAATTTATTACCAAGCGCTCATTTTTCTGTATTGATTTATTATTAAAATAGACAGCTAAGATTGCTCACACAGTTTTATGCGGTGTGAGAACTTTTTAATGGATTTACCAATTCTGAAGTAGATCAATTATGAAGACAAACCAGGTGGGGAATTATATGCATTACCGAGTGGCCTTACTATGCTATGGTCGGGATTTGTATTTTATCAACCTTGTGTTGTACATGAATGAGAGAGTTGGATAAATTTACATAAAATATAACTATATTCAATTAAGCGTATAAAGTGGGTCACAGTCACAAACTTTGCATGTTTAACTAGTACTCGCAGTACTCCTTGGGATGTATGCAAGTAGTCCATTTCAGGACAGTCCTAGCAATGGTACTTGAGGAACTGACCTTGTAATTAACATTAGTTAACGCTTAATAACGGAGACAAAGACAATGACTAAAAGCACTAGAGCAATCGTGATAACACAAACTCGCAAAGCCGCTCGTTTTACACCTATCGACTAAGGGACTGACCCTATACATTTCTCGGGGTGGGGATGGATTTGTTTCAAGCCGGAATCTTTTATTCTTTTTTATTCTTTTATCTTGAAACAAGGTATTTTTTTAGACTAATAGAATAAATATATTAGGAGCATTTTTTCTATAAATCACGGGAAGAATATTTCTTCAAGCTATTTGAATAACAATATTTTTCCCCACAAATTTCCAACACACCCACACCCCGGAATCCGTCATCTGTCTTCCTGCTATTATGGCATATTTGATGGGGTTTTTAAGGTTTTACTTTGTAGTTTCAGTTATAGGCTAACCATGGATTTAAGAGACATGTTATATGCACATTTAAAAGCCCGTCAAACAAATATCAGAAAAGGTCACTTTATTTAAAATTTAAGTATATTTGACACTTGATATCAGTTATTTTACCCCATTTGCACACGGCTACCTTTTGAATATGTTTGTAATCACCATAACTGAAATTCCAGAGAACAGATGTTAGGACATATTAGATTTAGACGCAGATACCACAAAAACATTGTACCGCGGCATTCATACTGCAGTAAATACTACTATATACAGTAATTATATTACAGACCAGCAATTTAATTTTCTGGCGCACGGGGTTTACTTTTACATATTCCAGCTCTCAAAAGGCTGGAAAATATTTTATTCTAATTGATGGCAAAATAACACTATATTGCGTGCATTATATTACTTTAAAAAATTAATAAACTAAGATAAAGGTAAATAAAATATCTCGACTTGAAAGAAAATGACAGCCCCCCCCCACTTCAAAAATTAAACGGTCCGTAGATTATGGTAAAGGAATATGCTCCGTGTATGCTAATTCTTGTATGGGATGTCATCTAAAATTTCTAACTGAAATGGGGGTGATTAAGGTTACATTGTAACAAACACCCAGTAAAAGACATTATACTGATATTATAGTGCTTTTCTATAACAATATAAGTCTTGACAGTGAAGCCTACAACTTACTGACTTCTTGTTGTTGAATTGTCTTCGCTTGCTAAGATTTAGGAAGGGGGATGTCCATGTCTATTGCACGTGCGCTGGTGGCTTACGAGCCTTATACGTGACACGGACGTCCGTCCACAGAGGCTGCAGGAAAATGTCTGGGTTGTGGTGGCTGCTAACGATGGTTCCCGTTTTGTTCTCCTCCACCGTTTTTCCTCCAAGATTGCCCGTCTGTTGTGTTCAAAAGTGGCAGTGGCCTGGTGAATTGTACGTCGCCAGCTTTTACGGTCAGCAGCTTGTGCTACCCATTGGCGGTGATCATTGCCACAGATGGTGAGGGTCTTTTTCAAGGAGTCTTTATATCTTTTTCGAGGTGCTCTATCACGATGGCCAGTGGATATCTCACCATACAGTGCGATCTTTGGCAGGCGGTGGTCCTCCATCCTGGACACGCGCCCTGCCCAGCGTTGCTGTATCTTCATGAGCGTTTGAGGACTTCGGTGTTGGTAACGAAGTCACTCTAGTGGATTTTGAGGATGGTGCGGGGTCAGCGCTGTAAGTGACCCAGGATTTGGCGCCATATATGAGGATGGTCAGTACGACAGTTCTGTAGACGCTGATCTTTGTATCTCTCTTGAGACTGGCGTTGTACCGCACTCGTTTAAAGACTAATATTTACTGACTACACGAATGCTATACCATGCAGGTAAACTTCGAACGTTATGCTAATACCTGGCAAAAGATATTTACCATTGAGGGTCAGTAAACATGAAACATATTGACTCAATAATAGAGAACATATTTAGTGGACTTAGGAAATTAAGTGAAACTCTTAGAAAAGAAAATAACTGATTTCCGGAAAATCTATAGATAATTCTCGGTCTTACTTGGAAAGACATACACTTAATACATTAAAACACGCTAGTAAATTACTAAAAGCATTTTTTTCTCCAAAATTTGGATTTGGTCCGAATATTTTTCAATACATCATATTCGGCCACCTTGTTGGCAATCGTGAAACGTCTCAAATAAATAGGATAAGGTTCATACATATATTTATTATATTCAACATTAACCTGTGAGAAATTTAAATATTTGGCGATTAAACGTGGAATTATTTTGCACTTAAAAAGGATTTTAATACCATCAAATTCATAACAAGGACTTTCGTACATTCCTTTTTGACGGGAACTACCGATGTATGGGTACAGCACAAATATACCGCGATACGTACCACCGGGGAAAGAAAAACTACGTTATTAAACCGTTATATTGTTAATACCGTGCATCTCTACAATGATTAACTCTCTTTTCAAAGATTGTTTTTGAACCCATGATATGAAAGGATACGTGTTTTTTGAGCTCCATACTTAATTAGGAGACCCAAACCGTAATTGGTCAGAAGTAATGCTTTAGACCTGTGGACTGACGATGACAAACATGTATATAGGAGGAAAGGCTATCTGGTGCACCTGATGCACTCTTCTTTCTAGCTGCCATAATGCAGGGTGGCAATAACAACAGTACGAAGAAAAACAGGCAAAAATGGATCTTCTGGTTCATGATTTAGATTTGCAACAAACCTGAAATACAAGTATTGAGCAGAGAAATATAAATAAGTATCAGTTGACATGTCTAAGCTCTCATAAATACATATTGCTTTTATGAAATAAAAAAACCCAAAAACATTACGCCTGTAAATTACATGTATCGGCCGTTATAATTCGCAAGGTCGTCATTAACTACTATCCAGCCTCTAATTATCTACTATTCAACACTTTGTAAGCCCTAAACTATCTACCATCCAATACGCCATGTATACTATTCAACACGTGTTGTTATGTGACCAATACCTGTTCATCTACAATCCAATATTCCAAATGTACTATCCAACACGTCGTGAGTAGTGGTCATAATCGCACATTTTCCCTCTCATGTGCACTGACCAGTACTCCGTACATGCTATTCAACATGCCTTTCCATTTCAACGACCAAATGGAGGAAGTGATGTCAGCAGAAGTACGGTTGGAAGGGACGTCAATAGAAGTACGGTTATACAATGAGATTATTTACAACTCACAGGGATTAAGTGTTTATCTATACGTTGAAAATGGAATCTTGCGAAGAGGAATTACGGTTAACGTAACGTTTTATGTCATTGGCGATTATTCCAAGGACAACATATATAATCTTCATCAAGTGAATTAAAGATTTCTTCGATTTTTCACATATAATTGAATTTTGAAGCATAAGGTCAGAGCTTCGTTTATTCCCATCACAAGAAACGAAAAGAAAGTCAATAAAGTAATTTGAAAACGTGTACAAAAATGACCTTTAAATGAATCTGTCAAAGAATGTTAACTTAATAACAAGGACAATCAACTGAGTCCAGTTATACAATCACGAAATATATAGCCTCAGAATGAACAGAACAGCATTTTCTATGTATGACTACAAGAGCGTGCTTGATAACACTGTATTTATATTACCTGAAGGATACGTAAGACATCAACGATCAAAAAGATAATAATGTGTCATTAAGCGTTTGCTTGATTTGCTTTTCGTGAAAGTATTTACAGTTTGTACTTTTCATTTAATCGGGAATAACTCTTATCATTTTAAAGCAATTTTTTTCATTTTTTAAAAATCTCTGCTGATGAAAACAACCGAAACGTGTGTTCTTTCCAAGCTGTTTTAGAGCAGTGTTTCATAACACTACCGAGGCAGATATTTCAAAACGTCTGCAAAGAAAGCTAGTTTAGTTAGGCTAGTTGTTTTCTTTTGTCATCGTCAAGCGATCAAGCATATACAAATTAGGTAAAGTAGTTGTACCTTGCTGTACAGCAAAGAGTAACTCGAACTGCTTATATCATTTTTCATCGGAATCTGTCTTAACGTCATCTTCGAGCAATCACTTTACATTGTAAGTCTTTTTTTCATCAGATAAGTGGGACTGTCAACAACATATTTGTCACAGTGGTTTCTCAGATATATCAGGATGAAATAATTCGAAGAGAAGTTTTCTTCCTGCAAGCGATACGATGGCATATATTGGTTCATGATGCTGCCATGCTGCTCTGCATATAGCGTACTATTAATCCATCGTTTAAAGCTGCTTTCGCATAACTGAGATATGAAATGGAGTTGTATTTCTTGGTCGATCAAAACTACGTCACATATGAGTAATACATTTTTAACAGGTTCGGGGTGGGGTAGTGTGGCATGTAAAAGATCTACAGTAATCGTTGGGACACTTTAATATTTTTTCTCAAGTGTAATTGTGTTCGTTTGCGTTGAGATGTTCCTAGTGCTGATGTTTCAGAACAGACTCTACTTGTGTGCGAAAAGTACGAAACTCACAGAAGAGTGGTCCAGTCGTTCCGGAGTTGATGTAACATTGCATGGCGGCGTGAAGTCTGATGGTCGCAAAAGTTTCGTTTCGAGTCTGTTCCGTAGATCATAATTATGCGGAGTGACACCTTTACTCATGATATTCTCCACTAATCTTTTGTTTATTTTCCACTAACTTTTATTAGAAGAATTATCTCATAAACTCTTAGTAATTCTGTTTTCCATGACCAGAGAGAGAGAGAGAGAGAGAGAGAGAAGTTTGGAATCTCTTAAAAGAGGTGTCACTCATGACTTTGTAGATAAGGCTACATCTTGGGTGATATGGCAAGCATAGGTACGGGATTCTGGAACGATACAAACTTCTTTGAGATTCCGACGCATGGTCTAATTCGTCAAACGAATCTTCTCGCTTTTTATACAAAGTTTCCAAATACGGTCATATGTCTAGTTCTTGAGTTGCGCAAGAATCTCAAAGTGAGACTTCATAGTTTCTTACAGACTAACGTCTGGGTCTATGTACGTCATTAGACAGACAATTTTGTCACATCAGGTAATTTACTCACTCAGAAGGAATTTTTGGAATTCGTTAGTTCAGCTACCTTTACAACTTACCGAGTGTAGATTTTTATGACTTTACCACACAAGAGAAATGTATCGTGCAAGAGAGTTTTGCTTTTCTGTTCAGAAGGGCGCAATCTCTAATAAATAGTATATAATTGTAACACCGAAATAAATTAATTTAATCTCAATATCTTCTAGTAGAATATTACTTCCAATATAATTTAATGAAAAATTACTTTTAATACAATTTAGAGAAAATTTCAGTCTTATTTATTTTACTAAAAGATTGTACAATCAGTATAGCTATATCATACAGTTTAGTCAAGTTGTTTTAAATACAATTTTGGCCAGATAAAACAAATTGAGAGTATCCAGAAAATATTTTATACCTGATAATTTATCTTTAGAGGTGAGCATTATGTCCACAGGATGCTATTCAACCGTAGGAACTTTTATTGTCAACAATTTACAACGTTTCTTCAAATGTTATAAACATAAGATTGATTAAATATTTATATCAAATTGTGCCGTTTCTTTAGTTGATTTTACGACAGCCAATTCATAGATGTATGTTGCTTTAACTGTCGTAAATTGATTTACATGATCTCTGAGTTTTACCGTAAATATAACCAAATTCACGTTTGTGGATTAAAACAGGTTAAATGAGTAATGCAGTCCTTCTTAATTATTCGCTATTTTAACGATCTTTATATTAGTTGGTGTTAGACTTAATGATGCTAAGCTTGATGTTATCATCATCGCAATTACTCTGTAAATATGCATCTTTTCAAAATCTTTATACTTTATCTCTGCTTTTATGTTCGAAATCAACCACAGACAGCAATTTGTTTCTTGTTCAATGTTACTTTTTATACAATTAGCACTGGCCAAACATCTATCCCAGCCTAACAAATAGACATTATGACTTATACAGAGATTATTGCTTTACTATTTAAACCATGAACTATTGATATTGCCTCTGTGTAAGGTGTTGAATTCAATCAAATGCACATTTTGTTGCACTGCTGGTGAGTTGTAAATAAATTTCAAAACAGTTTTTGTTTTATGTGCTAATATACTAGACATTTTGAAGATTTAATTTAGTGTTGCCATACCCATACCAGTTCAACTCGCTAACGCATAAGAGGTAAACTAAGTTTGGATTTTAGTATATGTTAGTACGTTTATATACGGCAGTTGTGTAATAAACCGAAGACATTGAATTAGACAGATAATGCCTTGACAACAGAATTTGTAATATGGATGGATAGAACAAGAAACTCTTCAAAATTCAAAATATAAACTATAATTTAAAATAAATGTACAGATCGCCAGGTAGATCAAAAACAGTTTTTCACATAGATTTGGTAGAAATTCTACTTTTATTCGCTGTTAAGTATCAGGAAAACGCACATAAAAAAACAAAAACACACGCAAACTTTGAGATAACTATCAATTTCATGGTAGTTCTCGGTAATGCTTCTAGCTTGCATTATTTTCACATACAGAGGCATTTGAATGAGAAAACTTACTAGCTACAAGGTAAATTTCAATAGTGAAAAATTCCGTAGAAATTGCGTTACCGTCTGCACAGCCGCACCTATGACGCATATACATATAATGCTTTTGTGTGATTTGGATTTTTAACGTAGCTTTAACAAGTGATCAATCATATCACGTCGATGTCTGCAGTGTGACTGTTTATAGTGATGTCTATCACTGGGACATCATGCAGCAGACATGTAGCATAATGTCCCACCAAGTCACATTATCCTGACGCCCGGGCGATCAGTCTTAACTCAGTCACTAACCCCTTAATGTTGAGCGTCAAGTACCATTTTGGTCAGTCTTTGATATGACACGGATGTAGTTCGAACATCGGCATCCCGTAACCGAGACGGACGATCTAGCCACTTGATATATAAATAAAATAACTAATCACTGTCAACGTAATCACAACTACAAATTAATGCATAAAACAAGACCAAATGTGTATACATGCGAATAGTAGCCTTTATCTAATGAAAGTTGAATCGGGTAGTGCAGATTCAGTGTTGATTATTCAGGCCTTCTCTTTGAAGTGAGTGTAGTAGATCGGAATGTCTATGGCTTTGTACGTGTTATTTTTGTATAGACTACGTGTCAGTCTCCAGTACACCCAATCGTGAGTCACACTAAACGTATTGCATGTATACAAAAATATATAATATGTATATTCGAGAGAAGCCGATATATATTAGCGTAGGACTCATCTGAGAGGAAGTGCAAAAATTATGTTGCAAATCCATAAACAAAACACCAAATACAAAACACACGCGATGCCTATTGTGTTCCTTTGAGTTGTTTCAACGATTTGACTGTCAAATCATTAACCAGGACAAAAGATGTAACTAAAAAGGAACTTTTACAGAAATACCTCAAATGGGCGCGGTATCGACATAACGAAAGAACTTTACTATAAAATAGGAAACCTGTTTGAAGTGTTTTACCAATTGATTCTAAAAAAAAAGTAGTTGCTTTAAAGTTTTGTTTTTGAAACACTCTTGTATAATTTCAACAAATTATTCCCTTTATTGTTATTTCCAACCTGTTAATCTAAGTCATTTAGACAGTCAGTCATAGATAAATGCATGCACGCATGCATACGCGCAAACAAGTATATATAAATGCATGCGTCATATGAAGAAAAAAAATACATATAGAATTACACTGTTATAAGCTTTTCATTTCATTTTCGTTGCTATCTCGAATTTATAATGTTAAGCACATAACAATATGGACGTATTAACTTTTCGAAATATTATCATCATCAAGCAACTGTTAAAAGATCAGTGTCATGCTCCGCCAAATGATTGCAGATTTGCATAATTGCAAGTATTGAGATATTTCTTTTTGTCAGTACGGTAGCTGACACAGTATTACTATTGTATTTTTGTCAATTTTCTGTTCTATTTTATAATCTTGTATTATCATGAATTTGTTTAATCTGATGTAATCTCTTTTTAAGAGGAAAGAAAGTCAGTCAGTCAGTCAGTCAGTCATACATACATACATACATAAATGATATGGATATAGGAGATGTGTGTGTGTGTGTGTGCGAGTGTGTGTGTGTGATTTGGATTTTCAACGTAGCTTTAACAATTTAACACACACACACACGCACACACACACGCACGTGCACACACCACAGAAGGAGGTTTTACTTTGAGAGAACAAATTAAATACACACGCACGCACGCACGCACGCACACACACACCACAGAAGAAGGTTTTACTTTGAGAGAACAAATTAAAATACACACGCACGCACACACACGCACGCACGCACGTACGCACACACACACATACATACATACATACATACATACATACATAAATTATATGGATATAGGAGATGTGTGTGTTTGTGTGTGTGCGAGTGTGTGCGTGTGTGATTTGGATTTTCAACGTAGCTTTAGCAATTTAACACACACACACACGCACGCACGCACATACACACACACAAAACACAGAAGAAGGTTTTACTTTGAGAGAACAAATTAAATACACTCGCACGCACACACACACACACACGCACACACACACACATACACACATACACACACATACATACATACATACATACATACATATTTATATATTTGAGCGTGCAGTCAGTTTTCACACACACATACATACATACACATATAAGTATATATTATATTTGATGATAAAGCTTTTCTTTATGCGACAGAATATAATTTGGTATCTTCCGGCGCCATCTTTGCGCAGTGAAAATGAACTAGTCATTGTCACAACCGAAGGGCATACTTTGTAGTACATATTGCAAGGATGAAAACTGGGTAAAACAAAAGAAATTAGTAAAATATATTTTGTGTTTCCCATTTATTATCGGCAGAAGGTAAAATGATCTACGTTCAAGCCAATTAGCTCCCATTGGGTTGACGAAACATAATGGTTCATGTGCACGTGTGGCCCAGAGGTATTTTGTATGCAAGACGCGCAAAGGTAATAAATATGTGTCACCCATTGGTGTCATATCCACTATACAGTGTAAATTCTCTATTACGAACATTGGCGGTACTAAAATAAAGTGGATACGTAAACTGGGTTTTATATATATCGAGTTTCCGTTTTCTAAATCAAGTATCAATGTATGTATGTATGTATGTATGTATGTATGTATGTATGTATGTATGTATGTATGTATGTAGACAACTAGATAACAATGATATATTATTAAACCTTTGTTGGGGTCCAGATGCATAACAATTTTTGCCCCCCCCCCTTCGAAATTTGTTAATTGTGGTATTTTAGTAGACTGTAGTTCCATCCACATATTCATTGAAACCTGTGGCAAATGAACTTGTCTAAATGTTAAAATTAACTTGCAATTAACAAGAATTAGTTTGTTATTTTTATTATTTGTCAGGGCTCTCTGAGTCATATCACGCCAGCCCCAGTTTCTTTAACGGAGTAATATATCAATCAATCAAGCGGACCTGGAGTGAAACAATTATTCATATGCGTCAGTGTATGATACAGAAATTCCACCTGAGGGTTAGACATACTGATCCTGAGGGTTGTGTTTTCCTATCTAACATCTATGCATTATCTCACATTCTTGAACGAGCAATGAGGGTCGAAGTTAAAAGGGCATATAGTGAATACTGACATAACTTTCAAATAGCATAAAATCCATTTAAAATTTCATGTCCTTAAGACAGATTGTAAAATGTTACTATTTTGGTTTGCTTTAAACGATATTTAAATATATTTTATGTTTAATAAACAGTAGTGGTAGAGATGCTTAATGTAATGGCAAGGCATGGCAAGACACCATGTCTACAATTTAAAGTGTTGCTTGAAAGTGTTAAGGAAACTATTATGCTATTAAAAATACGACATAGACAACTATTCACTACCCATGTTATGCTGACCTTAAGTGCGACAAATACAAAGGGTACACGAGTAACAATCTCGAATTTAACAACAACATTCATTATTCATACCAGTGTTTCATTTGAAAGACATCACCAGTGATTATGTATTTTTCAAAGTTATAGACAGATATATCAACTTTGTCTGTAATGAGATGAGCTTAATTCACTTAATATTGATGAAGAGTACAAATCACATACTTCTTTTTCATCGTACTTTCCAAAACTATGATGTTACTGGTATGTTAGTGAAAATGTTAAGATTACGTCGGTTTTAGTTCACTTTTTTAATAATCTCTAATCGGCCAATAAGTTCAGCTATCGCAATGAAATGAGCAGTAATATAAACAATGATGTCATACACAGTAAGGTAAACAACGATGTTATGCGCAGTAATATATGGACGAGTTCGGTTGTTTCGCAGAGGGCTTTTTATTTGGCACCCTCGTCCTAAAAAAAATGCCAGCAGATTACCGCCCATCTTTGCTAACCAGGGGTCGTCGATCCACATCGTTCCCCGTGCAAATTGAAGTGAATCGATTCCACTTGTTTAGCAAAAATCTGGCCGCCATGTGGGATAAATTAGGGTTGGTTTCTTTTGGTTCCTTACCCACCCACAAATCTATGACCTAGTTGGATGACTAAAGGAGAGAGAGAGAGAGAGAGAGAGAGAGAGAGAGAGAGAGAGTTATGTCTAAAAATATGACTTAGTCTAACCTTGAGTTAATAACCGATGGCATCGTTGCTAGCCAAGGTTCCAATAACCCTATATACACCTTGGCATATCGAGCAGATATTTATGTGCTTTGGGTATTTGCATTTCACTGGATGCGCATGCAATAAAAATTAAGTTGGTCAAATTTGAACACTCTTCATACATGACTGAGACAAGGGGAGTACGCTATTTGAATGGACTGATAAATAAGCAATTTTCCAGAATCGGTCTGTGTTTGTACAAATACCTTTCAATCAAATACACCTGTAATGACTTCCCTCTGGTACATAGCCATACTTTCGATTTCAAACTTACGAAGTATCTTTTTTAGGTCAATTGCAACCACCGTTTTCGGTGGATGTAAAATGCACTACTCTATTGGTTAGTTGGCATTATATACTAAGGGAGTCAACACATGAAATCCAATAGATGTAGCTAGTACCAAGCACTAATAAAGCTGTTTGATCCGCCAAGGTTTAGATAGGGTTATCGGAACCTTGGCTAGCGAAGGTGAACCTATGGATATATTGGTGTTCTGTTCTGACAGGGATTAATGCTGATAAGGTGACGTTTTGAAAGATTTAATGCCATGTGTGAAAAGAAGAGGGATTTTCCATCTGTATACAATGGTCAGTCGAAATAAATTTTTTAATTGCTATCGGGCAACCGATGGTGCCCAATACCGTTGGTCTCTGCCACCAGTAATGTCAGGAAAAAAGGCAGAGAACTACTTGTTGGTCTCAAGATATAGATAGATTCCAAAGGCGCTTGGGCTGGTTTCGCACCAGTTTTAGCCCTGCTGTTTGTCAGTCTCTCTCTCTCTCTCTCTCTCTCGCATACACACACACACCCACACCCACACCCACATATGCGTTTCTTTCTAATATTATATAACAATCTTCCTTTTGCATGATTCCGATCATCCTGATGTATCTCGTGCTGTGTTAATAAAAACGCACTTTTAAATCGGTTATGTTTGTATGCTTTCTTTTTCTAGTAAAATATTTTATTACTACTATATTCATTTTGTCGCGTTTTCAGCTGCGTCGTGGAGATTCCTGCTATGGGCACACATATGCTAGGTAGTTTCACTTTAGGCACTCTAGGGCTACTGTTGCTATAATAAGCTCTTCTATGACATCGTGCATGGAAATTCCTAATTCCTAATGAAATTTCTAATGAATTTGGAGGTAAACTTCTTCGACTTACTTCATTTACACTTTCAGACTGTTGTGTGTTAAGATATGTATTTGAATTTCCGGTAGTTGACAAGCAGTCATACTGTTAATCCATGATGTGTGGAGTTGACTTTTCTAACTGTGGCAGGCAAATATGAGTTTTTTAACCGCACAGTTTTCATTTTCATCACTGCAAACATATGAGAGTCTTGCAAATGGCCTTATCATCCTGAGAACAGAGGACCATGTCATCTTTTACTTTTGATATGTCCCGTATTATCATAGACATATCCCCACTTTATTTAACAAAGGAAGCGTTAAACTATGATTGACAACATTTGCTCAGGTCATCGAAAAACTGTTTCTTATGCTCTTGGTTTTGCCTAACATACGATCTGTAAATGCATTAGATGATTTTGTCCCAGGTACCTCGCATAGACTAAATTTATGTTAGCAGCTTCATGAAACTCTACATTTGTATGGTATCTACTACTCTTGGGATCAGTCGCCACATTTTTAAACCCGTGTCTAATTGAAATTTCAGTTTTAAAAAGCCCGTTATGTTTCATCACATATATGTCTTTGAACAGTTATATTGACGCTAGAGGCATAGTTATCATTTACGGTACTTTCTGAGATGTATTATATTGACCATAAATGCAGAGTTTGTTTTCGTCACCGCATTAATCACCTTGTTTTGTTTAGTTGCATGTTATACCTGGATATAATATTACTGAGTTGCAGGAGCGGTGTTTTCCCGACACCTGAAAACATTGCTTTATTGTACATGTCATCACACTGAATATCAATAATGTATGTTGTCTTGCCTCGCAACAAATTTACCTCTTTTATTTCTTCTCGGATCTATTCCATATCTTTCCTAATCTGAGTATCTCTTGCATGTGCTGGAGATCTTTGATGCTTCTGCGGCATGCCACCTTTGATGGTGCAAAAACATTGGCACTCCAGGATTTATCATTGGTTAGAATATATTAATCGGAATGCCCCTTTTATACAGTCTTAACAGCCTCGTTGTTTCTGTGAAGTCGAGTGAGATTTATATTCTCAAATAATTTTGTTCACACGAAACAAACTGGCAGAAGAAGGAGGCAAAGTTACATTTTAGAGCATCGTCGGCCTTTGCTCTCGTAACATACATTCATGGTGCACTCCGTCAGAGGCGAATCACCAAAAAAAAATCAAATTGATGCATATTCCTACAAATACTTCCGATGTTATTTCACGACATGACGGAAATGACAGAATGATGTTCCGATCGTTGTTTATCATGGCAGCTTTTTGACAAGAACTATTGGCGTGTGTCTCACCACACAGAGAAAAGATATCAGATCTGTACAGTTTAATTTTGCCCATTCGTTAAATGATAGACCACGTTTCTCTTCACTTTCCGTCCCCCAGTCAGTGGCTCCCACCATACATCGGATATTTTCACTTGAATTCTGCGAATATCACATTCCACACTTCTTCATTTCTCCTGATTGTACCAAACTATATGTTCTCTTTCCACCAGAAACCCAAACCTTAACCCAGATCGGACGTGAAATTTATGAATGTATTACCTTTTTGTCACATTGAATTTTATATGTATACTATTTTATGTTGACATGTGCTTTATTACAGCCTCCTGGGCAAAGGTATTAGTTTCCTTGGATACGTTATCTTCTCTAGCCCATTGTTAGAGCATAAGCTACTACGTCACTTAATAACAAATTCTGAAATTTAACTCAAATGGTAATCTTATTTTGTAATATTACGGTTAGAAATTATGCTAAGAGATCATTTGCAGTTCTGCATGTTAATCATTGTTCTATGTGTATTCGTTACATTGCGTTCCTCCATGAATTGTTTAATAAAAAATAGGAAACCTAATTGATTGATAATGCTCTTTGTAAGATTAAATAATAGTGAACTTCTATTGACCTATTTTGTTCGGAGTCACCGGCGTGCATAAAGGCATCTGAACCTTTTGTTTGAGCTGGTCGTAGGAAATTTTATTGCAGCGAAACTTCCTCTTTTTCAATACCGGAGTGTGGACGTGGTCTTTTTGTTACAAGATTGTGCAATTCCTCTGAAAGACTTTTATACTGTGATTTTTTGGTGACATCCCTCTGTCAACTTTTCTCACTTGTTACACACTTATAATGTGGAATATTTGCTGGTTGGAAGTGAAACTTTTTTCTATTAAGACAATCTTATTTTTTTAATATCTTTTTAAGGTTTATACTTTTGACTCTGCTATAACAGTCCTTTATCTCTTAAATTTCAAAGTGTGAATTCATTATCCGTTTAGTATTGTTAGAACTACATTCTGCACTGTTTATATTATTTCTTTGCATCAATGGAAGCTAGTATCAGTTTACGGTCTGGCCGGACTCGCATTTGGCCTCACTTTTCAGACTTCTACATACGTCAATTTATCACGTGACATGTGATGACAAAAAAATTGAAATTTTTAGGTGCCATAAGCACAACCTGATACATAATTAAAGAAATCATAGTCTACAATTCATTAAATTTTAGTCAACCAAATTATGATCTCTACACCAGAAATTGATGAAAACAGCGGTTGTGTAATTTGAGACATTTTACTAAAAAAATTCTTACAAACGAATATTTCATGCAAAACCTGAGAGAAACTGCATTTATTTGGTTATCCAAGTTAATGATGAGTAAATATGGCAAAATTCTTGAAATACCACACTCATTCCTATCATCATTACATAAGTGTTCATTATTGTCATTTGGTGTGCTTAGAATATTAGCAAAATTAGTATGGTAAATGGTGCCTAATGTTGCAAATGTACAAATATGTATTTTCAGTATGTGCCTCGGACAATTACTTTTTTCCAGTCGGGGAAGCAGTCTGCCAGTAGGGGAATAAAAGGTAGAGTACTAAATACTTTGAGACGTGCCCATTGGCTAATTTATCGAGTCCGTTTTTTATTTAAAAATCTATTCATTTCACAAACTTGAATCTATGCATGATAACAAAATATTTACATTTATATTGACATTCTGTGTTTAATTTCCTACTGACAAAATAACATTTGGACCCATGGCGTGAGACTATCTTATTAGGGGCAGACTTACAACTGCAACCGGAGTTCCATATTTATGAATCTAAAATAGTTCCTTTAGTTTATCATTCACATACTTACCTGAAATTATTATCTTTTTGCAGTTCATTTTGGTATTAATATTTTTATTGCGGTTATTGTTAATGAAGCCACTATGATATGAGGTGATCAAAAACAGGAGATCTATGGTGTTCTCTGCGAATAAAATCTGTCATTTGCATAAAGAAGCAAAACTAATTTTAATAATGAGTGATTTCACCATCTGAAAATTTTATTTTGATGGAATTGTAATAATTTGATTCAAGGGACCTTATCATCATGGTATTGGCATCAGTCCGCTTTACCAGTTTTTATACTGTCGGATCTCTACTGAGATCCTTGCCAGGATGTTTTCTGCCAATATTTTTATTGACTGTTTAAATAAACATAGGTAGGTTGGCTAAGACTATCGTTAACCGGAGCGATGAAACCCAAACCGCAAATATATATACTAGTGGATTTCTGAGGAGGTTTGCTGAGTACTGAGAAATGAGAGTGTTACGATATGTTTCCTTTGAAAGCAAAATGATTGTTTTCACAACATGAATTCAGCTTCGTCTATTTTGTTTATATATATATATATATATATATATATATATATATATATATATAGAGAGAGAGAGAGAGAGAGAGAGAGAGAGAGACACACAGAGAGAGAGAGAGAGAGAGAGAGACATATACATACACAACCAACTACAGATTTGCACTCTAAACACGTGTTGATTTTCTGCATTACATGTCCTTTTCGTCATAGGTGTGGATATACAGGTGGATAATGCAAATTCTACTGACTTTTTCACGATCTATAACGATGATAAACCATTAATTTTCCAATTAAGCCGTTGATCTGATTCAAGTTGTAAAATCTTTATAAAGCCATATATAGCATTTATCTCGTCCTTGCCAAAAACGTTTTCGCTTATAAAACACAAAATGCTTTATATCTGTAGGAAACAATCACACTTCTGGTAACATACATATTTTTGGAGGTATTTCAGGTGATTTCCGTATAAGGTCATTCGTCTAAGGAATGATGTAGCATATTTGCTGTACACGAGAAAAGGATCATGGGTCAATACTTTCCTGCATTTGACAGAAATATTCTTGGGAAAATACTGCATATATCTTTCTCACAATTAAATGCATGTGTAACCTTCTTTACGTCTTCCTTCCTTTTCATTTCGTGAATTAATATTGGCCAAGTGGTGCCTGCTAGAATAGAACGCACATTTCACAAACTTAGACACACAATGGTAACGCTGACCACACCGCTGGCAAAGACAACACAAGATAATACCATTTTTGCGATATCTGGTAATGGCAGGTTGAAGAAAAATTGGTTATGTTGAATATAATAATTTGTTTGAATTATAGCAAAATTAGATTTATTTGTTAAATTTAACAATTCTTATTAATGTATTATATCACAATCAGTTTTGATATCAAATTATAAATGTGTTAGAACACCGTTGTTCTAGCGCCAGCCCCTACAGTTGTGGAAAACTGACTGTCACGAAATTGAACTAATGTCCAGGAAATGAAGTGCAGGTAACAATGATAAACGCTTGAATGGGATTGTAATACTTACCATGTTACTCTCACAGATGAAGTTATGCGACTCCATACCCACCTGTCGACAGAAAGCTCATGCAAATGAAGATAATAACTACAATAATTGAAGCAACTGTATATATAGGTAGCACTGATGGTGGACGTTTGTTACCGGCATAGAGAGACATCGACATACAAAAGTTTCATCAGGCGTCTAAAAGGCATGAGAAGCGGAGATAAACACAGAAAGTTAACCAAGGTATCACTTGACGAACTGACGGACGGACAAAGGTAAACACTATCTGCCCCTTCCACATTTGTGGATGCCGCATAATTATTACGCAGTTCGAGAAAGACAAATAATAATACCGTGGTATATTGATGGTAGAAAACGGATAATAAAACAGTCATCAGAAAGACAACAATTTTAAGTACGCACATAAAAGTAAGAAGAAAAACTTTACTTAGCAGAATACAGATACAACATGTTTGTAATTCATTACTTTTATGCAATTCAGTTTGTCTGAAATATTTACGCTGGTATGCAGCATTTATATTGGCCGCACAGGGCTGAGGCTATGCGGTACACAATTTCATCTCTTAAGCAAGATGGGCGACACCATCCACGACCGTTAGCACAGGAATGGCTGTCCGAATCTGGAAATATAAGGTAAGTATTAGTTTGATAGAGCAATCGTTCTAGTAATGACCGAGGCGCAGCTGGCTACCATTATGTGGAGAATGACATCTCACAAATGCTTTATCTTACGTAAATTTTAATCCATATCACTAAATATTTGGAAATAACCCTCTATATTTTGATAATACCCGCATGTTCTGTGGTGTAATTTTCTGCTATGTGAATCAAATGCAGATACTGGTTCTGCAATTTAGAATGTATCAGTTCTTTGTTAGCCGGAAGTCTCATGTTTTGTGTAGTCGTCAACAATTATGCAAGATGTCATTGATACAGTTCATTAGGAAGATACCAACGATGACGTGTTTGTTGCAGCGTCACAGGCAGCAGTTGGTTTCTTTTAGTAGTGTGAAAATAATGGTTTGCAATTTTCTGTTAACTATCTAGGTTAATGCCTTCTACAGCCTATGACCTTACCCATTTCGCTCTCGCAATTGCATTCTCGTATGAGATCCGTAAAAGTGCTGGTCAGAGCGCGGTGATCGAAAACGCCAAAGAAAAGATGTTACACTTGTGCTGTTAGGATTCGCCGATGAGCAACTGCTGGCTGTGAGGAAACTCTCACAATACTTTCCACAGCTGGTTGTGATGCAAACTCTGAATCAGCTCAAATACTTCACGCTAAACCGTGGAAAAGGGATATCGAGAGGCGGAAGAAAACATCTTCGCAAGTGTGTTCACCGGTAAGCGAAATTTCCGCAGTATCGCAACTACTGCCGCCCCTGAGAATGTCATTTATGGTCGTCAAATGAACCAAGTCCCCAAGTATAATTTGCACTAGCGCTTTGGTGATTGTGAAGATCATATCGCCCTGAACTAACTACAATCTCACAAACGTGGATTTGGATTGATCCCCTTGTGATACTTTACCGTGAAGACACAGAGGCCACAAAAGATAATATCGACAAAGGTGCTGCATCGATTCTTGAACAGTTTGACAAATACATCGCAACGGGTTCAGGATGATCTCTTTCCCGATGCATGGAAGTTCCAGTTCAGGTTTCTTAGTTCAATAATTTTCGTGAATCGAGTTATATTCCAACGCCATCCTTAATAACACAGCAAGCTTTATAAATGTGAAAAACGACGCCAAAGGGTTTTTCGAATGGACAATCTTATTTGCGATTTATCTCTGACGCTATAATATAGATCATCATCGAAAATACTAACAAAACCTGGGCAAATTCGACTTCGGTAACATATAATTCCTTTTACATGCTTCTAAAATTGTACTCGTGTAGTTTGAAAAACCAAAATCTGGTACCGCTTTTAATGCCTCGCTTGGAACAACAACCGCTAACCGATCCCCACATAGCCTCGAGAAGACTAATGTTGATGTGTTGTTGGAAGGCCCAGCGGCGCGGCACTATTAAACGTGAATAAAAATGTTTCTTAGAATGGTTTACCAGCACAGCAAGTATAAACGTAGAAAAGTACATTTCGACACTACACAGATGTAATTAGCACGCAACAGTTACTGTGGGGGATTCAGCGAGAAACGGCAAACTACTACCGTACCGGAACCTGGTATGAACTTTTTGAACATTCAGTGCGGTGCAACAGAAGATGCACGTTCCACGTGGCGGTGCAGTCTTGTACGAGTCAAAATAAAAAATACGCTTTAAGTGTTAATGTGCAAGTAACACATTTAGTTTCATGCCTTGTCGACAAATCCAAGTTGACGATATTATTTTCCAAGCGCAGAGAATCATCTTGAATGAAGACACCGCATAAATGCTTGAATGATTTTATCATCGAGAGTAAATCAGATTGGTTAATGGGCACTCAGGAAACTTGACATTTGTGGCTGTCAACGGCTGGCAAAATAATTTAGTGACGATTACACAAACGAGTATGTGTTTATTTAGAAATACTTGCGTGAGCACAAAATCTCAATACGGTTAGTAAATTATAATCGGTGATCAATGAAGATAAAACAATTACCACGGCTGAGTTCAAGACGATGTTGACTAAAATTAAACATTTATGACAGTTACGCCAACAATTATGAAATTGTGGGGACGAAGCCAAACAGGCAGTTGATTTCCATGCTGTAAAAATTGAATAAGCGGTCTTGGATGATCCTGACGACCTTTAATCGGGCAAACGAGACCTCTCGCGTATATGTCGCGTACTGTCACATACGGGAATTTACACGTACTATACTCACGAGTACAGGAAGGGGGAAGTCTTCGAGGATTGAATGCGTACCAGATCTCTCTCTCTCTCTCTCTCTCTCTCTCTGTGCCAAAGTATAGTCTTGTATCAAAGACCTATGAAAATTTATGTTACAGTTTCATTTGTATTTATGTTTGAATAAATAGTGGCACATCATAAATACGTTGGAGCCATTGTAGTTTTGGATATTGTGCTGGCGCATGAAGTTAACAGAAAGGGCTCCCAAACTCGTCCCTTTGTACTATCGGTCACAATACCTAACAAGGTTAACACTATAAATTATTATATCTTTAGTATATGGAACTTTTTCGTCATAGACGATTTCATCTGCCTTTTATAAGGAACATGCAGCATCAAATAAATTAGTTAGTTAAAAACAACGATCTCTTGAAAATGCTATAGAATGTATATTTAAACGTGAAACACTAGCACCAGAATATTAATTTATTGGTACAAAACTTAACATATACCTGTTCCTGCATTTTGTGTTGTCGCTGATGTAGCAATTGTCGCCATGGTCACAATTTCCGATAAAGACGCTGTTGATGGCGGTGTTCGTCCTGCATTGCAAATAATACTCAGTCTAATTAATCAACGTATCTTAAATAATCCAAACTGGGACAGGAATATTATTCCTTATTTCTGTTCATTTGCAGATGCAAAATTTTGGTTCGTCCATATGCATGATCTGTATTCCCAAACCCCCTAACACAGTCGTGTTTCGAGAAGATAATTTTCAGTAATAAACCGTGATTGGAGCTGATGTAAAACTATCCTTTGGACATCTTAAAAGAGGTCAGGTTAAAAACCACCCTTTTTCATAACTGACTGACAATAGGTAGTGAAATGTATTGGAAGACTGCAGTGGTTGAGCCGATTGTGCTAATTTGCATAAGTATGCTACGCTCAGGACGTGGAACACCCAATAGGTGAAATCAAAGAGATGATTGATGCATGGAAGAGGACAAAAGGTATTATGTTGAACAGCAGCAATTCCTTGAAGACGGATTTTACTGCATATATAAAACGCAAAGCATGATCATTTCAGTTGTCTGAATAGTGTTCAAGTCTGATTCATTTTTGAAGCCGATATAGGGACGTAATTAGCTATCAATAGTATCAGCTAAACTTCCCCCCCAAAAAAAAAAATCAGAAGTGGTCGACGCTGTCGTAATTTGTGAAACACGCTAGCAAAAAAAAATTAAAAAATGAGGGAGAGACAATGCATCTTTGGATATGCTACAAACAGCATATTGGCATACGTCAGCTTGATTCTGCCCAGGATTCGCTCAAATGACCCAGAAGAGAAGTTAGAACACCCGGACCATCCAGTCTCTAGTGAGCGAAGTGATGAACACTAATAACACCTGCATTGCCTTCACCACCACCCCACCCCCCACTGAATTTATATTCGAACTGTAGCAATTGCAACGTTATGTGACAAATAATATCAAAAAGGGGAAAGTTGGGGCATATGGAAATTGGAGTCCGGACAGACTGGAAAACGGAGATTGTGCTAGCCAGGGAATTGTTGCCACAAGGGCGGACAAACCCGGAACGACATAAGAACGTCAGGAGATGGGAGCCGCAGCCACATGAAGTACCCTACAATTCATTATACAGTGAAGACGCCATTAAAGAGCGTACATATATAACGAGAAAGACATTTGAGGGCAATTTAGAGCAGAGAAAGCCTTTCAATGGCAATATAACGAGAAAGCCATTTGAGGGCAATATAGAGGATAGAAAGTCATTCAAGAGCAATATAGTGAGAAAGCCATTGAGGGCAATTTAGAACAGAGAAAGCCTTTCAAAGACAATATAGAAAGAAAGCCACTGAGGGTACTATGGGGGAGAGAAAGCCATTCAAGAGCAATATAGTGAGAAAGCCATTGAGGGCAGCTTAGATTGATGAAGCCATGGAGGGCGATCTAGACTGAGGAAGCCTCTAGAGTGCAAAACAATTTGGTTCAAAGAAGTATCAGAGAACCGTAAAGTGCTCTTTACAAACTTAAGAACAGTAAATGTCATTTAAAAACAGTTGAACTGCAAAGCTTTCTTTGCAATAATTTGTTTTTTAATTCATCATGATCATATAATTTAATCATCTTAAGTTTTTGAGTGGTGTCTCTATGCTATTCACAAGTTGCAGTCCAATGATTCATTCTGTTAGTCTGTGAAAATTCAACACACATTTTTAATTAATTATACGATGCCTAACAAATACAGAATTTGCCCCAGAAGCTACTACTCATGGATTATAATACCTCTTTCTATCAGTCCTTTAATTTAAAAGAAGCTTCCAATAAACATCTCCAACAAATCACCAGTTTCGTTTACGAGATAGATACAATGTATAAGGAAGGAACTCACTATTAAATCTTTGTAATGAATGATAAGCAGTGGAATTATCAATCAGTACAGACGGGAGTAACAGAAACACTACAAATTCTACTGTACTAAAATTGTTTCAGCTGTTTTATTTAAGGAATAGTTGTATAAAATCTATGATAGAACAGTGGTCACCTTTCAAGTTCCTTCTTTCAACAAAACATTTGAAATATGAAGTAAATATCAGAAATAGAAACATTGTTCTTTGAACGGGGCATTATTCAAAATTTTAAACGCCATAACAAAATGTGATAACAATTATTCTGAAGCAAATAAAATTGTGCGATTAAAATTATACCTGTCTTTAATAATAGTGTTCGAATGGCTTTTGGGCTTTTTGATGTTGTCTGAATCATATTTTTCATTGAAGTTGGTTTTCCAGGTGTATTCATTGTGTTTCTTTGCCTTGAAGACGTCATACTTGATGTTTGGTCTGGTGACTTTGATCCTGCAATGATAAAAACAGTACTCAGTTACATTACTGAATACAACGAAATACATTGCCTAGTTAATTTTGTGCGCATAACACTGAATCGTCACTTAGTTTCCCATTTTGTTTTCACACTCCAACCCCCATAATCAGATTAGAATGGCGTAGTTGCATTTTAATATTATAGCTATTATAGTATTTTACTGTTATAAAAAAGGGTCTAGAAAATTTCCAAGAACACTTCATCCTTAAATATACAGACGCGTTAGCTCGGTTGGTTTCGCGTCACTCTTAATCTAAGGGTAATGGGTTCGATACCCTCCCAGGCCAGCTCTGGTTGAATGCCTCTTTGTGTCCTTGGCTCCCAGATTTCTTCAGCATGACATATCCATGTGTTTACAGGGCCGCAAAACCAGCCAATAAATTCCTACGAAATGAAGCTTGCAATGGTTTGATTTATCAATCGTATCCAAGTTTAAAAGGTTTTTTCCTCGACTCCAGTCTAACGTTTAAACAATTACATCTTAAATAAACTGGTTTTAATCATTTTTGTAAAGGTTAAATAAATTATACAATCAGTTATTTTATATAAATATTTCAATTACTATATTTATTAATATTGTCGTTGAAGTACTGCTTGAATTTTGAATCTTTGTCAATGCTATATCAGATATTCATCTGATAAACGTGTTGTAGTTTTAATTGCTGTTCTTTACGAAATAATTTACATTTTATTTATTTTGATGGCATATACTTTAGAAAATGTCAACGAAATGCTCAGAAACACTTAATAAAATAGTACACAGTGCATATGCTGATTTTAACATTGGACATGCGCAAAGAACAGCATAGTTATACATCATGCAAGTTCTAAGTGATTCTTCTTCTTCTTCTTCTTCTTCTTCTTCTTATTATTATTATTATTATTATTATTATTATTATTATTATTACTGGGACCCCGAGTGGACGAGTGGTCTAAAGAGCTCTCCGTTACGGATCACTGCCATCTCACCTCTGTCTGCGTGGGTTCGAGTCTCGGATTCGGCCAATGTGGGTATGTGAGAAAGCTTGCCAGTAGCTTCTTGTGGGTCGGTGGTTCTTGCCGGAGTTTTCCCGGGTTTTTCCTCCACCATTAATACTGGCGCCACGTATAGCCTATCTTGTGCTGAAAAATAGCGTTAAACCATGCAACAGCAACAACAACAACATTATTATTATTATTCCTGTGTTATATATATTTATACTGTGTGGATAACCTTGGTCAGTAATTAGGAGTAGAGGCTACCTGACTCCCCGCATGTTTTTGTTTCCTTTTTTGTATACAACATATTACATAGATAACACGTGTCTATGATTTTAGGTTATGTATTAACATTGGAGGAAAATATGTACAGATGAATTCAAGGTCTAATCTGTTTAGATATTAGGAATGTTCTAGAAGTAAACTTGTTTATGAATCTCATGGGGAAAACGAACCTCTGAACTTCCTTTTGTTCTGTAATTGTCTTCATTTTTAAATAAATGTTGTTTACTTCAGAATTATTCATCCCATATCTTAACATCAGTCTTAGTGGAATTACGTTGTGATCAGATGAGATTATTTCATTTATTTATTTTAAATTATGCACTGGAATTAAAGTGCTCATTGACTCTAGGACTAAACTATTTTGAAAATTATTGTGAATTATTCAAGGATATTTTGGATTATATAATTGTGAGATATCAAGACTATTAGCACATCAGCACTGTTCCAAACTACTGGCACATCACCACCTTCAATATCGGAATTTATTCGGAACACCATTGGAATTCATTCGGAGTACTCTATACTTTTGGACGTCTGCCAGAAGTTTTCTGATCTTTTTGGATTTAACTCGCAATACAGTTAATTCTTTTTATATTTCACTTTTAAAAATAGGGAAATAAGTTATTTTTTTAATTTGACAAAACTTGATGGTCCTCTATCTTTTCTTTTACTTAGTTTAAGACCACCGAGGCGTAACACCTGTTATTTAACGAAAGACCAACTGAAAATCATTGTTTTAAATACCATTTATGCATGTATGTGTGAAAAATATAATTTTTCTTGAATAGTCTCATACCTGTTAATAAATTAAACTTTCTTCTTGGTGGCATTTTTTGTTTTGACGTTATTGTTGACATGTTTTCTTTTGATGTTTCCATTCCTGGCGATGCAGTTGTTATATCTGGCGATAGTGTCGCCATTGTTGTTGGAAGCGTTTCTGCAATTCAATATGAGCAGTGTTATTATTATTGTCTAATATATTCCCTAAATATTCATACTCTATACATATTACATGGTACATATAATGCTAGAGAAGAGAAACATTCCAAATATCTCAGCAAAATTGAAAGGCGTGCATTTAATGCTTGAGAATAAAAACATTCCAAATATCTCAGCAAAATTGAAAGGCGTGCATTTAATGCTTGAGAATAGAAACATTCCAAATATCTCAGCAAAATTGAAAGGCGTGCATTTAATGCTTGAGAATAGAAACATTCCAAATATCTCTGCAACATAGAGGAAGCTCTTCGTTATGCATGTTTTGTTTTTAAGCAATGCAAGTTTTCTAATAAATCGATTTCAAAGCTATTTCAAAGCTACATTGTTCGCAATTTTGCATAATAATTAAACATCTAAAATACTACGAGAACTCGAATTTAAAATGAATAGTCATCACACTTACGCATATTAACGCAGTTCATTATTGATAGTTCGGCCAAGATGAACAAACATGAGAACAGTAAAGCTGTCATCTCTACAGGCAGTCACCTCCAACGTTCTCTATGTTTGAGAGAGTTTTGCGAAAGCCTTAACGAAGCGGCGTCCTTTAATATGACTGAAAACATTGCACAGTTCGTATGCTTATATAACGACCGAATTTCAGTGAGGCTACAATGTACTTTTAACCAAAGCTACGAGCTGTACAGCTGGATATTGACTCAGTATTCGTATTTTAATCATTAGGTTCATTTTAGAACTCTACGATTGCAATCTTAGAATATTTAATCTCGATATCGTCCTGCACAACATTTAGCCCGAAACACAAATAAGTCAGAAAAACTTAGGATTCATATTTTTAAACCTGTGCTTGACATTTACTCAATAGATAAAATCTTGGAGAATGCTGAATCAGAGTACATAGAATTTAAATTAGATATCATATCTTAAAATGTCACCTTTGACGGTATCAATTAAAGTAAAAATAAAACTTTTTCTGGGAATAAACAAGCTGACAACTGATGTTAAAAGAGGAAACGTATACATGAATCACATCAATTTTCCCTCGAGATATATCACTCACCTTCTAGCAATATTAGACAATCGACATCAAACGAGTTTTGTAAAATTTTATCTTAAAAGTCAGCATAAGAAATATGTGCATTTACATGTTTTGTAAAGACATTAGTTCGGAGACTATAGATAATGGCAAAGGCACGCACTTAATAGTTGTGGATATGCACTCATGCACTTAGGCTACATTAAAAACCGTATACTTATTCAATCAATTCGTTTCGTTCTTTTGTTTATTCCCTTAAGCATGTACATCATTATAGAGTGGCATTATGTAAAGCGTTCATATAGAAAATAAAAATGACACTGAAAGAGTAATTTACAGGCGCTCAAAAGAGGACGAAGAACAAACACATAAACAATTTTGATATAAAATAATGTAAAATAGTTAAATTTAAAACGCTTTGGACATAATTGTTTTTATTATTTTACATAATTTTTTCTTTTTAATAAGGTCCAAAATGGTGTTCGGGGTGCTCTGGGAGGGGTAGTGCCTCTGGTGGGAGGGGGCATGTCTTGCTCCTTCGAGAGTAGCTCGTACACCTTTGGTCCCCACCAGGCACTCGGATCTTACCTGTGGCTCCAAGCAGCTGTAGCATGCATAGCGATCACACGACGGGCAACGGCTTCGACTGGTCGGCTAAACCAGGTTGTGGGTAGCCGACGGGCCTCAAACCCTCAGTGACTTTGGGGCTAGCGTGTCCTTGCATGCAAAGCCAGCTTCGGCAGACTGGGTAGAAGAGATCAACTAAGTAACCCAACGGCCACGAAGGCGAATCTGCAAACGCAAACCAATGGCCCGATACGTGGAAATGCCTCCGAGAAATCAACAAAGCTCAGGAACATGATAAGAGAAACGGGTATGGCGCCACTGGACTCCATGAACAGAACCCATCAAGACTGGTTCGACGAGAACAAAGGTGCATTGAAGATCTGCTTGCCAGAAAGAACAAAGCATTCATAGACTGAAATAATGACACAAACTCCATCCCCCAAAATTCCGCTTCAAATCATATCAAGCTGAGGCTCAGAGAGAAATCCGTAAGATGCATGACCATTGGTGGGAAAGTAAAGCTTATGAAGTACAACGTTATGCCGACATTATCAACTCCAAAGAGTTCTACAACGTCATCAGGTCATCTTCAGCTTTTCAAAGTTTGTCTCTGCCAACTTGCTTGCTGTAGCTGGATGTGCACTAATAAAGAGCAAGATTGGCATTATGGTCAGATGGAAAGAACACTTTAGTCAGCCAATCTGTTCGTGACAAATACCCCAACAGCCAATGCACGACCAACTGGATGTTCCCCCAACGAAAGAGGAAATGAAGACGGCCATTAAATATGTGTACTGTGGCAGGGCACGTGGAAAGGATGGTATACCAGCGGAGTTGTACAAGACTCTCAGTGAACATACTCTGGAGGCATTCCACGTTGTGCTAATCTGTATCTGTACGGAAGAGGAGATGCCAGATGACCTCCGCGACGAATCAACTGTGACCTTCTATAAGAATAACGACACACGTGCGGACTGCAGTAACTACAGATACATCTCCTTGCTCTTCATAGCTGGCAAAATGTTTGCTCGCATCATTCTCAACAGACTTATTGCAGAAGTGTCAGAAGATAAGCTCCTTGAGTCTCAATGTGGTTATCGCCCAGACCGCATAACCGTTGGCATGAGTTTCGCAGAGAGACAAGTTCAAGAGAAGCGCCTTGAGCAGAACATGGATCTGTATGCCGTCTTCGTAGACCTGACAACCGCTTTCGATACAGTCAACATAGAATCAGTGTGGGTGGTACTCAAGAAGTTTGGTTGTCATCAGAAGTTTACCAACCTAATCAGGCTCTTCCACGATGACATGACTGGAAATATTCTCTCATACGGTGAATCCTCTGAGACATTCCCCATATCTAACGGTGTCAAACAGGGCTGTGTGCTCGCTCCGGTACTCTTCAACCTCTTCTTCACACAGGTACTGCTCCATGCCATCCGTGACTTCGACCTTGTTATCTATATCAGATGTCTCCTGGATGGATCAGTGTTTTATCTCCGTCTCTTAGTTGAAACAACCAAGACGCTAGAACGACTCATCACTGAATCACTCTTTGCAGATGACTGTGATCTCGTTGCCCATGAAGAGACTCACCTACAGGCAATCGTGGACAGGCTCTCTGAAGCCTCCAACCTATCTGGATTCACAATTAGCCTTGAAAAAACAGAAGTACTCTTCCAGACCGCCTCAAACACCGCCCCTTCACAACCATGCATCACCATTGGCAAAATGCGAATGAAAAAGTGGACAGTTTCAAATACCTTGGCAGAACAATATCCAGTGATGGCTCCCTGGACAAAGAGATCACTGCGAGGATACAAGAAGCCTGTCAAGAACTCGGACGACTCCGGTCTTGCAGCACAAGGACATATGCCTGTCAACAAAGTTAAAGGTGTACAATGCAGTTCTCTTCCCGTCTCTCTTGTATGACTGTGAAACGTGGACTGTATACCGAAGGCATACCAGTCAGTTGAAACAATTCTACCTGCGCTCTCTGAGATCCATCATGCGGATCAAGTGGCAGGACCGAATCATCAACCAGGAAGTCCTTGATAGAGCCAACACAACAAGCATCGAAGCCAAACTAATCCACGCACAGCTTCGTTGGACTGGTCATGCAATCCGCATGGATCAAAACAGACTCCCAAAGCAGTTGATCTTTGGGGAGCTAACCCAGGGCAACTGAAACCAAGGCTGCCCTCGCAAGAGGTACAAAAACAATTTCAAGACGCACATTACACGGACAAAGCTTCAACACCACCAGCTCGAGCTCGCTGCCTCAGACATAAGCCATTGGCGAGCCCTGACCAGACAAGCCTGTTCCACCTTCGATATTGAACACCGTCAGCGTCTTGCTGAAGCTCGTGATAAACGTCACAGAGCTGCGTCTCAAAAACCCCCAACCACCGGTGTCCCGTGCCCCACCTGCAACCGCCTGTGTGCATCGGAATTCGGGCTCTGGAGCCACATGCGCGTCCAGCGTGGATGAGATTACTCAACTTGTCTTCCTCAGCTCGATAGACTACCAAGAAGAAAGGTCCAAAATTCATTTTATTTATAAACAGCTCGTTTCCCTTCACCACCACAACGATCAAGCGTGATACCTTTTACTATCTTTTGACCACATTTGTTTCTCGTTTTGTTCTTAATATAGGTTTAATGTTATGCAATTCCTGTACAGATCACTTGCACATCTCATCTCTGTGCTAGTGAGTTTTAGACTCGACTCGACACAATTGGGTATGTGCGAACATTTGCCAGTAGCTTCCCATGGGTCAGTGGCTCTCTTCAGGGTTTTCTTTGGTTCTTCCTCCACCAAATATGCTGACCGCCGCCATGTATAGCGTATTTTTTGTTGAAAATGGCGTTAAAGTCACAAAAACCAAACAATTTTTAATTGCCTAGTCCTTTGTTTGAGAGAAAAACCAATCAAGTATTTTTATTATGATTATATCTGTCCACATAATTTTCTAAAAATGTCTCTGTCACTTAATTCTGAATTTGAAAACTACATTTATCTTGTTCAATTTCATGCTCAACTACGAATTTTGTTCGCTTAAACCTTTACGTACAAAACGATGAATTCATATATGCAAAATGTATTAACTCTGTGCCTCTTACCTCCCAATCAATCAAATTCCTTGGTACTCGCCTCGTGGGTTATAACTTGAAAATTATTGGAACTGAATAATAGATGTTCTAATATTCTGTAAACACCTAATGCATAGCGAAAATATTTACTATGGTTTTAATATTAGGATCATTATTAATAGAAGTAAACATTTATTTGAACCTACGTCTGGGTCTGGATTATTGGAATTCCCCTATAAATATACCTGGTCTACCCGACATATTAAATATCATATATTATACTTTCAGTAATAAACCATCTAATTATAACTGATATTTTATTTTGCAAACATTAAGAAGCTTCTAGAAGGTTATTTTACATTAGGAAATAGTTGCTTTAGAACATGCTAATTGTGACCTGAGGTCAAGTAGATTACTAATATAATCTTGTTTTCCTACAAATTATTAATTCATACTTAAAGATATTAGTAGAATCAATTGTATTATTGTTGTGTCCCTAATTTCATTTGGGCTGGAAATTATTCAAATTATTTATTCATTGGAATTACAGAGAGTTTTAAAAGAAATAACATTCTTGGAACTTGGGCATTGATAAATAAATCCATTAGTCCGACGACCGAAGCCCCTCTAATTTTAAATCGGGCCTGTCCTGTATACTAAGTAAGGTGCCCTACGGGCTTGTCGAAAAAAGAAATGTAATTTGCCTCAGAAAACTTCGATCACGCTGATGAAATGTGTAAATGTATTTTCAAGATGCTGACATAGCTGCCAAAAGATGATGCAGTTTAAAGATCACTACTGTCCTACGTGAAATTGAGATCTGATTTTGATCAGATTGAAGCATGGCGTGTCGCGCTAAAAATACCTAAACTGCCCAATGTACTTCAAAACCCACTGACAATGTCTTCTTTCGAGAAAACACAGTTTTCAGCAATCTTACCCCCCCCCCCTTCATTATATGCCCGTTACATGTAGCACGTATAAACGGTAAACAGTCATGATTGGAGCTGATGTAAATTAAACTATCCATTGGGCAGTTTAGGTTGCGGCAATCAAAGATAAAAATATAGGTAAATCAAAGAGATGCTATATGCGTGTACAAGAACAGTGTGTGTGTGTGATTTTGATTTTTAACGTAGCTTTAACAATTTTTCCGTCATGTCGCTACGATGTCTGCAATGTGGCAGTTTATAGTGATGTCTAGCACTGGGGCATCATGCTGCAGACATGTAGCATGATGTCCCACCCAGTCACATTATCCTGACACCAGGCCGACCAGTCCTAACACTAACCTCTTAATGCTGAACGCCAAGCAAGGCAGCTGTTAGTACCATTTTTGTAAGTCTCTGGTATGACTCGGCCGGGGATCGAACCCACGACCTCCCGCATCCGAGGCGGACGTTCTGACCACTAGGCTACCGGAGCGGTGTGTACAAGAACAAAGGTGTTATTGATGTGAATGAGAATGTTAAAGCCATAAGTATTATACCTTTGACATGTTTGTGAACAGCGGCAACGTTCCTTGGAAGTCGGAGTTTACTGCATATATAAGATGCAAAGCATTATCATTACAATTGGGGGCCCCGAGTGGCCGAGTGGTCTAAAGCGCTGTCCGTTACGGATCACTGCCATCTCACCTCTATCTGCGTGGGTTCGAGTCTCGGATTCAGCCAATGTGGGTATGTGAGAAAGCTTGCCAGTAGCTTCTCGTGGGTCGGTGGTTCTTTCAGGGGTTTTCCCGTGTTCTTCCTCCACCATTAATACTGGCCGCCATGTATAGCCTATTGTGTGCTGAAAAATGGCGTTAAACCCTACAACAACAACAACATCATTACAATTGTTGGAATAGTGTTCAAATTTATTTAATTTTTGAAGCCGGTTTTATGAAGGAATTAGCTATCAGCAAAGCCCAACAAAAGTAAATTTCAGAACTCTTTGATAGAGTTTTACTTTATGAAGCACGTCACTAATAACACTTGGATTGCCTACAAAGCCCTTTGAACGATATTGAATTTATATTTGAATTGTAGTTATTGCAAAGTTGTGTGACAATATATAAAGGGGACATTTTGAGCATATGCAAATTGGAGCCCGGGCTTGAGTTTATTCAAGTCACCAACTCGGGTTCTGTGTCAAAAAAAGTTTTCTTGGAACACTGTTAAGGGACTTGAATTTATACTGAAATTTCAAACATGGATATAATTCCTGGATGGTATTATCGTAATCCAACGAAAGACTGACTGTTGGTACATCAAAACGACACGCACCATCAGGGTTGGATTTAATTTGGATTTCCACTAAAATTTAGCATGAACTTTAATCATTAGGACTTTTGTCTGTAATTCTATGATTATCTTGG
Organism: Sinohyriopsis cumingii; assembly: GCA_028554795.2. Taxonomy (NCBI): domain Eukaryota; kingdom Metazoa; phylum Mollusca; class Bivalvia; order Unionida; family Unionidae; genus Sinohyriopsis; species Sinohyriopsis cumingii. The sequence continues at coordinate 96,804,957 of CM068828.1, forward strand.
ATTTTATTCACAGTACTGTAAGCTGCTTTTTTAACTACGTTTTTACATTTGCAACCTTGTATTCTACGGATATAAATTTGTTGAATTGTACAAAGTGTGTTCCTTTTAACTCGTTTTTATGACCTATTTTAAGACCATAGAGTCAATATATATATATATATATATATATATATATATATATATTCGTGCGCATACAATGCAACAATGGATTTGGCAAAATGATGCTCACTTAAAGCAAATACCAAATGCCGCGGTCTATAATAAATTTCACCATTCTCCCAGTCTAACGAAACTTTGGAAGGAAGGAAATGATTTGTTAAAAACTATCCTACATTAACCGTTCTTTGGATGTATGGTTTAAACGACGTTTAAATATTTTAGTTTAGAATTAAGAGGTGCCATTACTTAATTCAGAAGCCGAAGTCTCTCGTAATTCCCTTCTTTTTTGGGAGTGCTTCAAAAGTATCGATGTCATAATTTCGTCAAATTTCTTTACTAACTAATCTAAAAATAACATCGAACGTTTCGGACAGATTGATTCCAGATGGATTGAAAGGATGTAGGCACGATTTTGTAAGTAGATCGGCAAAGAGAAATCGTGCCTTAGATGCAAATACGACGGGTGAATATTGGTGATCAATTTCGGGATATGGAATACTTTGAAGGGCGAACTTGGGCTGAAGACAAACCAAGCTGTTGTACATTTCCTCATTAACTGCTAAGCTTCCGACACGAGTTTGTACATTAATGCACGCTAATTATATCTTTAATTAAAAAATACTGGTAAATGCTTGGCTGGATTCTGCATAATATGAAATGCAAAATGATTAAGGTCTATCATATAGCGATTACCTAGCGTATCCAAACATAGCGTGATATTTGATTTTTCTGTTGACAACGGTGATACCAAACATTGTCTTCATGCTTTCGACTAAAACCGGTTGACCCACTGATGTCGCCAATCAAAATCGGATTAATTCGTACGGATGTGAAAAATGTCCGGGTTTCTCAGCTCGACGGAGAAATTATTTGGCTTATAATGTGATGAAACGTCGATATTGTCTAGTTTTGTTGACACCCAACGTCCTTTAAGACCAATATATTTCAAGATTCTGTATTATTCAGTTGATTCGGCATGTATTACGTTTTGTGCGATGTGAGGAAATAGTATCATTCCTAACTGGAACTAATCAGAACATGGAACTTGTTGTTGTTGTTGTTGTTCTAGGGTTTAACGCCATTTTTCAACACAAGATAGGCTATACATGGCGGCCAGTATAACTGGTGGAGGAAGAACCCTGGAAAACCCAGGGAAGAACCACCGACTCACGAGAAGCTACTGGCAGGCTTTCCCACATATACACGCGAGCTGAGCCTTGGACTCGAACACACGCAGACAGAGGTGAGATGGCAGTGATCCGGAACGGTGAGCGCTTTAGACCACTCGGAACATGGAACTTAAACGAGTAAACAAAACTAATCAACGTATGGAACTTATGAACAAATATGATCGGTATGTGGATCTATCACCATGCATGATCCATGTGTATAACCTTTAACCTTACAACAGATCTCGATTTACTAACTTGAAGTTCTCGATTTACTAACCTGAAAATTCAATGCACAATATTAATCTAGGTTGTTGCAACGTCACCATCAAATATATCTTAACCAGTAGAACCATAATTCCAGGCAATATATTACATTCATGCATTAAAAATAAAAAGTCAACTAAATCATAACGGCATGTAAACAAGATAGTGATGCTATCATTTATGTTTGAATATAATTATGTAATCTTGTAACTCAAGTTTTAATTAAATATTTTGCATCATGGAAATAAATTAAACAGAATTCTCCAATATTTTTTTCTGAACGTTCAGAATACAAAAATCTCATCTTTATGTCTTCGAAATTAGTAGATGCTGAAAGAAATCGGAAGATCAACGTAGTTGAATGCAACCTGCAAAGAGACACGCACTGTAACACAAATAATATATTTCAATAAAATGAAACGTTTATGAACTGAAAAACAATTACATACTAATCGATGCATACGCTAGGTAATGAATATAGTGACGTAATCATTTATCTATTATTATTATTATTATTATTATTATTATTATTATTATTATCATTATTATTATTATTATTATTATTATTATTATTATTATTATTAAATCCAAATGATATTCAGTAGTATCTACAAATGTTAATAGTTGCCCGTTTTACCATTTCCATAGGGTTTGATTTTCTAAGAAAAAGAATTTCCTAAGTTTTCTTCACTGGTTATCCTGGCTATTTAAAACAGACTTTGTATATCGTTGATATTGTTAAAATGCCTTTCATTTCCCTTTCTTTTGGTGTATAAGTGATGGGTGGAATTTGATTTAGACAATATACAGCTTGGTCTTTGTTTAGATGTACGCCTCTCTAGGTAGCTGTAACAGGATGAAGCCGGGTTGGGATTGGATTTTGGCAAAGACACTGAAGTAATTTCGTGAATGTGATGTTTTTATGTAATGTAATCGAACGATGAATAATACGGCACCAAACTCGTGCGCATAATAAAGTCCAAAAATGGATTTAATAGAATGATGCATACCACATTAAATAACTAGCATAAGGAAATGATATCATTCCTAATTGAAAATAATGAAAGCATTTAACTTAAACGAGTAATTAAACAAGAATCAAGGTATGCGACTTCTATACAAATATGATTGCTATATGGATCGATCACATGGAAGATCGATGTATAGAACTGATAAACCAAGGGTATCAAAATATAGAATCCCTAAAGAACCCCCTTAATGCTGCAGACACGTTGGTCCCGAAGCTCTGGTCCCTCACCGCGATAAAACCTATTTGCAACGAGCCAACGTCACCTCCACAGAGATCTACAGCTCAACATCTAAATACAACGAAAATATCACGATTAGAGCCGTGTAGCAATTGAAACACGATCAAGCGATCAAGTACAAATGCGATGATATACGTTACGCATGCACACACGTGAAGGTACTTCGTTACATCAAAAACAATTTCCATCGGAACTACTATTTAAAATTATTGATATCATTTCAACTTGTTCGCACATGAATCTGTATCCGACTAAATTATATGAACTCGAATATTTACTCATCCTTAAATACATGCAATGAATTGAAATCGTCTGTTCAATTATAAAATGCCCATGTTCGCTAGCCAGGGTTCCGATGTGTTAACTACACTATAGCGGATCGATCAGATAATTCAGTGATTCAGGCCTGTGAATTTAACTGGATGTGGCGGCAGGCCACTGCATCCAATCAAAATGAATTTGATCAATTTTGAATGCTGTTCCTATATGATAGAAACAAAGGCAGCACACAAATGTAATGGAGTGATCAATAAGCAATTTTCCACTGCCGGCCAGTGTTTGTACAAACATATCCTTTCTCTCAAATACACTGCGTTACGGCTTCTCTCTGGTACATAGTCGTACTTTCGATGTTAAACTTACAATGTATACTTTTGAAGTAAATTGCCTCCATCATTTTCGGCCGATGTACAAAGTAAGAATGCACCGCTGTTACACGCTATTTCTTTGTTAGGCATTACATACAAAAGGAGACAACTCATGAAATCCAATAGATGTCGCTCTCACAAAGCAAATGTCTGATTGATCCGCTAAGGTGTAGATAGGGTTAACACATCGGAACATTAGCTAGCGAAGATGTGAAAGGCTTTTTGTCGGGGTATTATTTTTTCCCCTTGTGTTATCTAAAGGGTTGTTCGTCCAATTGTGGGCTTTGTCCCCAGTGTGGGAGTTCCTTCCCCGTTTTTTTTGTTGTTGTTGTTGTTGTTGTTGTGATCTGTGCCAACGATCTCCTAAGACCCGTGTATGCTATACGTGTTTTTGCTATATATTGTGTGCATGCTATAGATTTAGATGTAGGACTGTAGTATCAGTCAAATTATATCCCATTTGGCTTATCATTTAATTTTTTTGACATATAAATTGTCCAAAATTTTGGATAATTTATTTTTGTTTTTATTTTTAAAAAATGTGTTTTGTAGAGAAAACGGTGTATTTCAATGTTATAAAAGAAAAAGATCCTTATGCTTCACATCCGTGATCATAGTGTGTCGTTTTGTCTTTGTATCTTAATTGCTGAGAAGGTTAATCCCGAGTAAGAAGCCGCATTTTCTTTATTCGCTTATGCATCCCTTATCTGCGGGTTTTTAGTCGTCTCATTTATCATTAAAGATATAAATGTTCCAAAAGGGTTTTATTTTTGGGTTAGTCCCTAAAAGTTAGTAAGAGTAACTCTTGGTTATTTTACTAAATATATAGTTTGTCCCCGTATAGTTGTTCTGTTTGTCCATATCCAAACATGTTGGGTTTTCTGACGCTCTTCCGAAGGCCTTTTCACTTCGCGTAGCGACATGTGACATAGCCCTTCGGCGTCTGTGCGTCATACTTCTCCCACATGGAGGTTCCTTGTATCCCTTAGTTAGAAAAGAGTGCAAAGGACAGAATACGGTATCGGTGCTTTATTAGTATTATCTAGTGCAAACAGTTACTTAGTATTGCTTTATAGGTTAGATTTTATTTTATTGTTTTCTCTAAATATTCTGCAATAGTTTGGTTTCGTATATTGATAATGTGAGGTGAGAGTTGAAAGCCGGGCTCCAGCCCGTATTTGACGCTACTCGCCCCTAGTTGGGCGGTATACCGAAGCCCCTCCCTCATCTCCCCACTCCGTGGCCAAGACACACAACCTTGAAAAGTAGACTCATTGTTAAAGAGAGGATTCTTAATACGGAGTAGATAAAAGAAAACAAAACAAAAAAAAAAAACATTATTTAATTATTTTTATCACTTTACCACAAGATAGCATAGTAGTTGTAATGTAGTCAATTATTTTTAAAACCACTTTATTTTCAAAATTAACATCTAGATATAAAATATTCTTTCTGTGATACTTGCACTTTTTACATATTTCCATAATTAGCAATATCCAATTTTTTGTTGTTTTGTCGCATTGGGCGATCGTATGGAGTTTTGTGAAATTAGCAATTTGACACAAAGGGCATTTCGGTATTGTTGTGATCATACGATGTCTGACAGCTTCTTCGCCTGTAAGTCAGGCGTTGTGCAGATATTTAATGCTTTGAATTTTAACAGATCTTATTTTCTCCCAATTTCTCCAAGTTTACCCCCAGTTGTCTAGAATATTCAATATATCAAACAAGTTTGTCACATAATGACACCCAAAACATGATGCAGTTTTATAGTTCAGATACCACTGATGATTGGTCCCATAAAGGTTATGGGTGTGTGCCAGAAACCCACAATCAATACCTGGTTTAGTTGAGCAGAACCCGCTATAAAATATTTTGCCTTACAGGCTTTTTGATTTCTCAGGAAGTCATACATAAAGGTTATTGGTGTATGTATTTCTGTTTAGATTGTATGTTTACGGTTGCTACATGTTAAAATGTTAAATTGATATATATAATAAGGTGTACATGCCAGCTAATAGAAATAAGAAACTAAATTTTATAGAAAACTTATCTAACTACCTACAACAATATTCGATGGAAAATCTAATCATAGGGGGAGATTTGAATTGGGTAGGGGACGAAATTGACAGAACGACTGGCCTAACAACGAGTGACAAAATATACCGAACTGAAATGATAAATTTATTAAATAAACACAATTTACATGACATTTATAGAAAACTGAACATATTAAGAAGAGAATTTACCTTTAACTATAAACAAAACCAGTCTAGCAGGAGTGATAAATTCTCCGGGAATTTTTATGATCCATTAATATATATTAATACTACAATAACCAGCCAAACACTATCAGGCCATTTGATGGTCACTATGACCTAAAAATAAAAAAAAAGAGAAAAATGGGGGCCAGGACTATGGAAACTAAATAATAAGATTTTAAATGACAAAGAATATGTAGAAATAATAAAAAAAAAAGAAATTGAAACCTTCAAAAATGAAGAAAATATTAATATAATAAATGATTGGGATGTTTTAAAAAAACATTATAAAAATAATATATATTCCGTACTCAAATAGAAGGGCGGAAAAACAGAAAAAAGACAAGCACGAACTCAAATTAGAACGAAGCAAAACAACAAACGACGATGAAGAAAAAAAAACGAATGACAGACAAAATTAAAATCATTGAAGAAGACGAAAATCAGGGGAGAAAAATAAGGGCGGGAAAATTTATAGAGATCTACAACAAGGCAAAAAACTTATATAAACGAGAAGAATTTAAAAAGGGGGGTGATAAAATTTTAAACAAAATCAAAATAAACAATGTAACCCATACTGTAAAAGAAGATATCCTAAATAGTATTTCCCAATTTTATAAAGAACTATACACCACACAGAACATAGACTTCAGCACAATCGATAGCTACTTAAAAAATGTCGACTGTGAGATGACATCAACAGTACATAGAGACCAATGTGATGGCGTCATCTCAGATGAAGAAATCACAAAGAGTATAGCTACACTCACTAAAAAGAAATCGCCAGGGAAAGATGGATTCACCGTGGAATTCTACCAAAAGTTCCACGGTGAACTAACGCTGATCTTAAACGCTTTGTACAATAATATATTTTTAAGTAAAAATAAAATGACTAAATTTATGCGGGAGGGAGTTATCACAATTATATACAAAGGGAAAGGGGATAGAGACGAGATTAAAAACTGGAGGCCCATATCACTTTTAAACACGGACTATAAGATTTTAAGTAGGATTTTAACAAATAGAGTAAAGGGTGGGATAAATAAAATAATTAACGTAAATCAAACTTGTTGGGGAAAAGGGAGGGATATACAAAACAATATTTTAAACATTAAAACTATAATTGACTACATAAATGAAACTGGTACGAAGGGTGCCATGGTACTCTTCGACCAAGAGAAAGCTTTCGACCGATTAGAACAAAACTATATACAGAATGTATTAAAAAAAATTTGGTTTCGGACCCAACTTCCGGAAATGGACCGAAATCCTATACACTGGGATAACTTCATGTGTACAGGTAAACGGGAAATGCACGAAAGAATTTGAAATACAACGATCAGTGAGACAAGGATGTCCACTATCAATGCTATTATACGTAATGGAAATAGAAATCCTAAGTCACAAGATAAGAAACAACCCAGAAATACAAGGCATACAAATATCAAACCTAAAAAAAAGAATTAAAAATGCTCCAATATGATTGCACCAACTTTATAAGAGAGGGTAAATGCTATAAGCATCTAATAGAAGAATTTGAAAAATTTGGTAAAGCGTCGGGTTCCAAAATAAACCACAACAAGACCGAAATCTTAAAAATAGGTAACTGGAGGGGCAACCACCCTGGATTACCCACCTACTGAGAGACACAGTAAAGGCTCTAGCTGTTTACTTTGGTAGAAAAAGAAGCTGTAGAAAACTATAAACATATTATCAACAAAATAAGAGAAAATGTGAAAATCTGGGTCATGGCACCATTATGTATCATGGAGCGGGCCCAAGTGGCTAAGACTTATTTATACTCAAATATTAACTATATAATTAAATCCATATATATGGATAATAAAATTTTAAACAAAATAGACATTGAAATAATAGATAATGTATGGAATCATAAAATGCATTATGTAAAAAAAGAGACATTATATAGGGTTAAAAGTAGAGGGGACTTGGGGTTGCCGAGCCCCCTACTACTGAAATAACTAACATAATCAATAGATTAAAAAAATTTACAATCAGACCCGGCTACAGCGTGAGAAGCATTGTATATCTACAGGTTCGGCTTCACCTTGAGAAACCGACCAGAGATATACAAAAATAACAAATTAATAAAAAAATTCGAAGTACCACGCAAATTTAAACATATAAGAGAACTAATTTTAAAATATAGGGACAAAACAGATTTATGGAAAATAGAAATAAGTAAAAGTCACGCTTGGATTAGGGAGGAGGTAACCAAAAATATAAAATGTAGAGTAGAGTAGGACAACTGGGGGGGGGGGGGGTAAATTGGACAAAAACTTGGAAAAATTGGGTAAAAATAAGATCTGTCAAAACACAAAGTATAATTTTTAAATACCTGCACAACGCCTGGCTAACAGGCGAAGAAGCAATCAAACGTCGTATGATCAGGATAATGCCGAAATGCCCTTTATGTAAAACAGCGAACTTCACCAAACTACATACGATTGCCCAATGTGATAAAACTAAACATAATAGGATAATGTTAATAATGGAAATTTGCAAAAAAATATAAGTATAACAAAAATAACATTTTATTCATAGATGTAGACTACGAAAACAAAATCGTTCTAAACATTATAGACAATATAGTAACTACGATGATATCCTGTGGACAGGTGATAAAGATTTTTAAATAAGATACGTGGTACAAATAAGAATATTAACCACAATACGAACTGTCTACGTCTCACGACGAACAGATACTTACGTCAGGCTGATATAACGCAATTTATGTTGGAATTGGGGGAGAGTTGTTGTTGTTGTTGTTGTTGTGGGGTTTAACGCCATTTTTCAGCACGATAGGCTATACATGGCGGCCAGTATTAATGGTGGAGGAAGAACCCGGAAAACCCCGGAAAGAACCACCGACCCACGAGAAGCTACTGGCAGGCTTTCTCACATGCCCACATTGGCTGAATCTTAGACTCGAACCGCCGCAGACAGAGGTGAGATGGCAGTGATCCGTAACGAAGAGCGCTTTAGACCACTCGGCCACTCGGGGCCCCTGAATTGGGGGAGAGAGGGGTGGGATGAATCGGTATTACAGACCGAAGGGTCGAGTAGCGCAATTGCGAGCCGATGCCATACCCATACCCCCACCTCTCAACCCACAACAGCTATATTTCAAAGAAAATTTAAAATTATAATTCAAATATTTAAAAAGACCCATATAACCTTTTAAAAAAAAGGAAAAGAAAGAGAAAAGGAAAGAAAGAATTCCTTAATTAATTTTTTTATTTTTATTATTTTTTTATTTTTATATTTTTATTTTTATTTTTTATTTTTTTTTCTGAAAGAAAATTCTAAAGACATATATAGTAAGGGATACAGGGAAACTATATGGGGAGGTAAAAGGCAATGACATCATGGGGCTAAGTCACATGGCACTACGCGAAGTGGACAGGCTCATGAAAGAGTCTTTGAAAACACCCCATGTAGAAAATAAACAGATAAAACAGACACAAATACATACTGGATAACACTTAGTTTTAAAACCCTACTAACTTCTTCTATATCTTAAAAACCATACAGCTTCCGCACTGTAAGGTTGACCACTACACAATAATGTGGTCTCATAAACAATTTTGGATCTTTCAATAAAGAATAATCGGATAAACTAAATAAAGGAGGTCTAACTCGACCCAGGAGAAACACAAAGAGAATAAAGAAGTGTGGACCTTGGATCGAGCGTAACCTGCCTATCAGCATCCTTAAAATCTTTTACGAGAACGACACATATTATCACTCGAATAATACAATAGGAATTTTTTTATAACAAAATCTAAATAATACACCGTTCCATCGTCAAAATTCGAAAACCATAAAACAAATTAAAAGATAAAATATAACATATCATAACGGATCTTAAATCCAAATTAGGAAGAAATACAACTGGGAAAGATATTTGATCTATACTTGCTGTCTCAAACATACAGAAAATATAGCATCCACACAATATAGCACCACTACATATAGCAAACACTGAGACCTAGGCAACCTCTAGCAAAGGTCACACAAATTTCAAGGGAAGGAACTTCGAGCAAGTTGAGGGAAACCAGGTTCGGACGAACAACCCTTTAGATAACACTAAGGAAACATAAATACCCCATCAAAAATTATAAAAACTAAATTTTTGATATAAAATTTTGTTTTTAAATAAAACATACAACACATCTGAGGGGGAAACACACAAACATAAAATACTTTTTATTTTTTTGGAAATGGGGGGGCATCTGTCTGGTGCCCCCCCCCCCCAAAAAAAAAAAATGAAAAAAATAAAATACAATCAATTCCTGGTTTTGTCGGGCAGAACCCGCTGTAAGGTATTTTGCCTTACAGGCCTTTTGTTGGTCAGGAGCCATCCGTATAGCGGACAGCTTCATGATGAAACTCATTGTGTTGCGATAATAAAGTCTAATTTGACTCTTTAAGTACCCTGTTTATGATGAAATCCTCGGCCTTCGTGATCAGTTTTCTTACTTCAAGCACTTGACTAGTGCAGTATTGAGTAAACGGAGCTCAGTATTTTGAAATAGCTGAAGACTTTAAAAAATCAGTACGTCCTGTACGCGGTAACAAAACCCGAATATATTTTCGTTCAGGTATAATGCATAAACATTAAGTATACACACTTCCGTGATAATTTTCACTTCCTGAACATCAATGGTCAATTATAAGAAAATAAACACCGAATATTAAAAATGTATTACTTGTTTTCAGTTTTATAATTCATTCATTATCCAGTCAGAAGATGGTTTTGTCTAATCTGGTAAAATTCGTTTAACCTATTTTATTAACTACTAAAGTTAATGTACTTAAAGACTAGCATAGGCTCATTTTTCGAACATGTGGGAGCAACCATTTTATCACTTGTCTGCTTTAGACCTAACAGTTTCCGTAATGACCACGTGTAAAGAAATTTCAGCCACCGTATATGAAAGTAGCATAGATGTAGGCCAACAGCCTCTTTACTGTGCCAGTTTACCTGTAAACAACGTCAACTTATATCGGTCCCTTTCTAAACAATAAGTACATATTAACTGTAGAACGCCGCCAGTATTGCCACACTTTGTTGAAGATATACAAAGTTCATAACATGTTTCATGA